>JAJHSJ010000013.1:54213590-54326813 GCA_021015155.1 Magnolia officinalis | reverse complement strand
GCGACTGTTGTACAGATATTCGAGTTGAGACATCACAATCCCAAGACCATGAATGGAAAAGATTTCATGATCTTTTCACTTTTCAACGCATTCGGTTGGTTTCTTCATTTATCAGGTGGTCCACTCATGTAAAAAGAAACGGATTTTGGATTTTTATAAAAATGGTAAACAACGGTTTATATTCAACGTGCATGAGTCCTCCCACCTGATGAGTGGGCCGGCCCGTTGGTTTTAAAACTAGGGTTCCCTAAATGGGACAATCATAACCCTTCATTTGGTGATATGTACATAGATGGTGAAAAAATAAATACATCAACGGTCTACATTCAATTGAGGTAAGTTCAGCGTTTGAATTGCTAGAATCTATCGATTTCTCTGGTTATGATCTTTCCACAGTGACCTCCATTAAATCAACGGTCAAGATATCTATAATATGAGGCCCACTTCTATAAACTAGAAAACCGAGGATAGTGTGCATGTCCTCGAGCGAAGGGTCATGTGATGTGATTCCTCTTGAGTCAAAACAATAGTGCTCTCTATCATCTCATTTCTTATCATTATTATTTGAATTTTTTTTAAATAGAATGGCACCGCGGACTACATTATGTGGGGCCCACCAAAGGCAATACATGGAATCCACCAAGCACGTTTGAGTATTTAGGAATGATGGGGTGAGTGTGCACGATGAGGAGGTGCGTATAGGGTACTTTCCATCTGTAGATGGACTGTTGGTTCGTCACGCACGTGCCAATGTGGCACGTGATCACGTCCTGACCGTCCATCAGGTGGGTCTTTTCATGCAGTGCGATGGCCGGAAAATCAGGCCAACCTGACCATCTGCTGGGACAAACATGTATCACAAATATAGAGTCCTGATCATTTCCTCAGCCGTCTAATTTTTATTTTTATTTTGTGGGAGCACCGATTTCGTGAGTCTTGGGTAACAGCTTAATAGGTGAGTCGATCTTTCCATTTTGCTTAGATAATTTTAGTGCGTGAGCCTAAAAATGAAGCAAATCCAATCTCATGTGAACCAAGAAAAAACAGTAGTGATCCAACGCCGACCTTTGAAATCTTTCTATGAGCCGCCCTTAAATTTATTTGCCATCCATTTTGTAAGGCTATTTGGCTCAAACTTTTGTGGCCTATAAGATTTTTTTTTTTTAATAGCCAATCATCCTTTTTCATATGTCATGGTCTGCTTCATATTTAGATATGCTTCAATTTTTAGCCCATATCCTAAAATGAGTTGACAAAATGAGTGGACGGAACGGATATGCAACACATACATCAAAGTGGACTCATTATTAGGGTCTACCCTACTAACCTAAAAACATATGTTACTTATTTATTTCTTATATTTTTTACCCACACCGACACCTTGTCAATCTCATGATCTCTTGAGTGAAAGATAGTCTATCTACCACTGAGCCATGAGGGTGGACCTGCCTGCCTAACATTTATTTTCCATCCAACCTGTTGATAAGGTCATTTGGATATAGACATGGGAAAGCACAAACAACATATTGATCCAAAACTTGTGGGTCTTAAGAAGTCAATGGGGAGCATTCAATCACCACTATACACCATGGTGTGGTCCACCTAAGATTTGGATCTGCTTAATTTTTATTTTCATGGCCTAATATGAGTTCGCAAAATGGATAAATAGCAAGAATATAAAACATAGATGATGGTTTCAAAGATCTACGGGGCCACCGTAATGCATGTGTTTTATCCATACCATTCATCCAATTTTCTAAGCTCATTTTCAAGCATGAGACAAAAATTTGCCCAATCTAATTCTCAAGTGGATCTAGTTTATTTTCCATCCAAACGGTTAATAAGGTCACATAGTTTTGATAAAGTAAAAATATAATATCAGCTTAAACCAAAATTTTGTAAAACCCCATGGGTTTTAAACGGTAGGCGTTCAATCGCCACTATTTCCTATAATGTAGTCCATCATAAGTTTAGATTTATCTTATTTTTGGTCTCATGTTCTAAAGTGTACTTGGAAAAATGAATGAACGGAAATAATAAAACACATACATCATGATGTCGGGGCTACATAGCTTTGACACCCCAACACCAGCCAAACCGCGTCCATGAAACATATACATCACGGTGGGCCCCACAGTAATGGATCCACCAGCCCGGTAGTTCCTCGGATCCACTGAATCCGCGTCCTACTGCATACAAAGGAGGGCCCCACCCAATGAAAGAGTAGGATTTGCTCGGGTATCCAAAAGCACTTGTCTTTTTACGAATCCTTGTCAGTTTCTGCGAACAAGAAAAGACGCCTTTCCCTCACCTCCCCCTTTCGCGACTTTCTAGTGGAGATTGCGGTTTACACTATTCGGTGTGGCCCAGACACATGGAACTTCTCAGTGGTGGTAGGTGGGGCCCACCATTGAATTTCTAAAGGTTTGGATCTTTGAACAGGAACGCCGAATGGGAAAATTTTCAACTTTATCTTTGGAAGCACCACTGTTACTGATGCATCACGGGTGTGTATGGTGCTTTTCAGTGTCATTTCGTAGTTCGTACATGTGGGCCCCAGGGTTAGGTGATCCAGACCATTCAATGTCGAGAATCCAATAATGATTTTGGTGATGTCTTAAGTATCTCTCTGACTAGAAGATACTACCCCTTGGATTAGTGGCCATCAAATTGACGGTTTATAAGAAAACATACAACAACGGTGTAAAGAATAAAGTTCTTAAGATTGAACGGCTACGATTATCTGATCTTCCTATCAACGTCCAGATCAACAAACCATATACCTTTCTAATCACTACTGAAGTAATGATCATCAGCACCTTTGGATTTCTCTTACCTTACGAGCAATGATTTAGTTTGACTTTTCTGGCCTTGTTAGGTGAAGAGATTATCGGATATACAGGGTGTATTTTATACTAACCGTACAAAAGGTGGGCCACAGATTGATGGAGACATGGGAAGAAATTAGGCCGATCAACACATGAGTGGGACACAAAGTCAGTGTCTGTGGACCGCCGAACATGACCTAGTTCTTGGTGCGGCGCGCCTAAACTAACGGCTCAGCTTATTTTTCATATCAAGTGATCATCATGGTGTGGCCCACCTTTTGCAGGACGCGGATATCCTGCGGTGGAAACCTAGGTGGGGCCCACCGTTATGTTTGTGAGAAATCCATCCCGTCCATCCGTTTTTTGAGCTCATTTTACGGCTAGAGCCCAAAATTTAGAAGGATCCAAGACTCAAGTGAGCCGCACTAAAGGAAAATGTGGGTAAGAAAATTCATACAGTTGAAACCTCCCTGGGTCGACAGTGATGCTTACAAGCCATCCATACCGTTCATAACGTCATTCCTAGTGGGATTAACTGAAAACACAAATATTAGACCGATTCAAAACTTCTGTGGCCCCACTAATATTTCAAATGCGGACGTTCAATCGTCACATTTTCTACCCACTTGAGTATTAGATCCGGTTCATTTTTTGATGTATTTTTTAAAATGAACTCAAAAACTAGATAGACGGGGTGGATTTCTCACAAACATCACGTTGGGCCCCACTTAAGCTCCTACCGCGGGAACTTCTTGCCAGAGGCTTTTGCAGGAAATCCGCGTACCCTATTGCACAGGATAAGATATTACTAAAATGCAACATGCTGGTGGAAAGAAATGGTTGTATCATAACGTATGATACAATGCGTTTGCATTATGATGTAGGTCTGAGCAGGTTGCTTGTTGTAATCAACAAAGACCATTGCATGAGAGGAACCCAAACTGGTCGGACATACCTATTCAATGGTAGATGGTGGTCGTAATTCTTAAGTGGGCCCACTTGGTCCCCACATAAAACTTAGACCCATTATGGACCGTTTAGCAACATATGTTTTTATTTTCGTTCCGAGTACTTTAACAATATATTATGATATGGAACAGTAGTTTCAAGAATCGAGCTAGTCTTGTTCAACTCGTCTGAGTTGACTCGGACTTGGTAACACCTGGTCCGGTTCTGTAATCTTTAAGTCACCCCCAACTCCCGAGCCTTACTCTTGCTCCGGTGGTAGACTCTCGGGACTTTCAACACCCAGTCAAGGGTTCGGGTATCCATATGTGGTGAAATCGCACTACGGCGTGAGTGTGTGCATGTGTTAAAAATAAAAAAATAAAAAATAAAAAATTCACCCCCAACTCAGATGAGTTGGGTTGATTCACCCTCAGGGCGAGCCATGACTTCACTGATGGGGGTCTTGCACAAAACCTTAGGATCTAGCTTCCCAAATCAAACCAGAATTATGGGATAATAAAGCAATGAAATAAATCAAAGCATAAATCACACCAAACAAGAGATTTTTACGTGCAAACCCTTCAAAGAGATAAAAATCACGGGACTTCGTTCAGATTAACAATCTACTATGAAGTAGAACGTTACAACCTTCTTCACTCACGTAGGAGTGGATAAACAATAAGAGAATAAAAAGAAAAACGGAGAGATCTCACCGATCACTAGGACGTAGAAGCGCTGAGATTTAAGTGCACAATAGATCACCTCTGTGAGCATAACCTCCATTCCACAAGCTTCGTTTCTCTCTTTCTCTCTCTCTCTCTCCCTCTCTCTCTCTTTCACACCTTTGATAGTCCTAAACCCTTTAGCAAACCCTTGTAAGCTTTAGAAAACCCTCTTGCATTTCCTAGAAAAGCCCTATGCACCCCTATTTATAGTTTAGACAACTTCCTTCCGCATTATAGCGAAAACCGCCTCAAATTTTTTGCAGTCCGCACATGATCCACACTCAAATCTGCATAAGCTCGACTGATCGAGTTGAGTCCTCGACCGGTCGAATGGGCCACTCGGCCGGTCAAGTACCTCCCTCGACTGGTCGAGCACCACGGGAAAGATATACCAAACTCCCTGGAGTTTGAGTTGAGCTAGTCCTCGACTGGTCGACCACCACCCTTGACTGGTCTAGTGAGGCTCTAGACCGGTCGAGCTTGGGGAGAAAAACTCCATCAAATCTCCTCCTTTTCGACTCAGGAGGGATTCACCTTCTTTAAGCCAACCAGGTTTTTACAAACCTCAAACTTACTCTTGAGGAAAGCCTTGATCATCATGTTTGACCCATTATCGTCTATATGGACATTCTCAAGCTGTAACACCTTCTGTTCCAAAGTATCCCTGATCCAGTGATACCGAATCTCTATGTGCTTCAACTTGGAATGCTGACTTGGATTCTTGCTCAAGTGTATAGCACTTTGACTATCGCAATAGACCACGTGCTCCTCCTGCTTTAAGCTAAGTTCTTGTATGAACCTTTTCATCCAAAGCATCTTTACACGTATCTGTGACTGCAATGTACTCGGCTTCTGTCGTTGACAATGCTACGACCTTCCATAGCTTGCTCTACCAAGAAACCACTCCCCCTTCAAACGTGAACATAAACCCCAATGTAGACTTCCTGGAGTCTATGTCGCATGCCATATCTGCACCTGTGTAGCCCTCTAACACAGGTTTTCCGTCACCATAGCATAGGCTCAACCTATCCATTTCACCGCTGCCCAATGTTCTTTTCCAGGATTGACAAGATACCGGTTGACAACACCAACCGGATATGCTATGTCTGGGCGTGTACACACCATAACATACATCAAACTTCCTACAGCTGACGCATAGGGTATCTTATGCATCTCTTCCACCTTTGCCTTTGTTTTGGAATACTGTCTGTCGCTCAATCTAAAGTGACCATCCAGTGGAGTACTGACCGGTTTCGCTGCATTCATATTGAATCGCTCTAAGACTTTCTCAATATATCGCTCTTGTGACAGCCAAAGCTTCCTGTTGCTTTCGCCACGTGTTATCTCCATTCCTAGGATCTGTTTAGCCGAGCCCAAGTCTTTCATCGCAAATGACTTGCCCAACTCCTGTTTCAGCCTGCCGAGCTTCTTGATGTCTTTTCCCTTGATGAGTGTGTTATCAACGTATAACAGTAGAACTAAGAAATCACCATCTAAGAACTTGTGCGTGAACACACAGTGGTCCGACTCTGTTCTATCATATCCATGCTTAATTATGAACGAGTCGAACTTCTTATACCATTACCGTGGAGCTTGTTTCAACCCATACAAGCTCTTCCTCAGCCTACACACCATATGCTCTTTGCCCTTGACTTCGAACTCCTCTGGTTGATGCATGTAGATCTCTTCTTCCAAGTTACCATGGAGAAATGCAGTTTTAACATCTAACTGCTCTATCTCTAGATCCATTCTAGCCGCCAACCCAAGCAACACCCGTATGGATGTCATCTTCACCACTGGTGAGAATATCTCCTCGAAGTCTATACCTTTCCTCTGACCAAACCCTTTCACCACAAGTCTAGCCTTGAACCTCGTCTGTGAATTTTTCTGCTCAACCTTCTTTCTGAACACCCACTTGTTGCTCAAAGCTTTCATGCCCTTAGGCAATTTCACCATATCATAGGTGTGGTTCTTATGCAAAGATTCCATCTCTTCTTGCATAACTTTCAACCACTCCCCCTTCTGCTCGTCGGCTAGGGCCTCAGAATAATTTTCTGGCTCTCCTCCATCAGTGAGCATAATGTATTCATGTGGCGAGTACCTCTCGGACGGCTGTCTGTCCCTCGATGACCTCCTCACCTGTGGTTAACAGGTGGATTAAGTGGGGGCTGCTCCCCTGGTCCATCTTCTGAAGGAACTCCCTCATCCTCTGCACCCTGTTATACTCTCCCGTCATCAGGTACCACGGGAGGAATAATCGTATCCATGCCCTCTAGCTCACCTGAACTAGGCTGGTTCTTCTCTGGCTTACCAATGTCTTCTATACACCGATCTTCAAAGAAAACTATATCTTTGCTCCTCACGAGCTTCTTCTCAGTCGGATCTCATAATCTGTAACCGAACTTTTCATCACTGTACCCCAAGAACACACACTGCCTAATCTTCATATTGAGCTAGGACCTCTCATCCTTTGGTACGTGAATGGATGCCCTGCATCTAAACACCCTGAGATGACTGTACAATTGATCCTGTGCAATCCACACCTTCTTAGGAACTTCTCCATTCAACTGGGCTGATGGAGACCTGTTTATCAGATACACTGCTGTGTGCATTGCTTCTCTCTAGAACGTCTTGGGCAATTTCGCATGGGATAACATGCATCTGATTCTCTCTACAATGGTGCGATTCATTCGCTCAGCCACACCATTATGCTGGGGGGGTCTTGGGAACCATCTGTTCATGCCGTATACCCAGGGACTTACAATACCCATGAAAGTCGCCAATGTATTCACCACTATTGTCAGTGCGGATGCACTTCAATGATCTACCTGTCTCTCTCTCGACCATAGTATAAAACAATTTAAACATACCAAAGACCTCGTCCTTGGATTTCAAAGCATAAACCCAAATCCTCCTAGATGCATCATCTATAAAAGTGACAAAATACAATGCCCCACCTAAGGTTTTTGTCCTCATAGGACCACAAACATCAGAATAAACTAAATCTAATGCATGCACTTTATTAACATGAAAAGCAGTTTTAACAAATGAAACTCTATGATGTTTCCCTAATAAACAATCAATACAAGTTTTGAGAGGTGTACCTGTCACATTTGGAAGGAGTCGCTTCCTCGCTAGTACCTGAAGCCCCTTTTCACTCATGTGGCTTAAACGCCTGTGCCACATGTCAATAGCTGAATGTTTCGCTGTGTTCAACCCAGCCTTGCACATACTGACACTTGGCTTGTAAAGGGTGCAACACTTCTTTCCTCTGGTTGTGATCAACGAACCCTTGATGAGCTTCCAGTGCCCACCAGCAAACTGACTTTCATAGCCATCATCATCCAACATTTCCGTTGACATCAAGTTAAGGCGAAGGTCTAGAATGCGCCTCACATCCCTGAGAACCAATGTGCAGCCCACATCGGTCTTCACACAAATATCACTGACCCCTACGATCTTTGATACGCCAGAATTTCTCATCTTCAAGGTCCTATAGTCACCTGACTTATAACTTGTGAAGAAGTCCTTGCATGGAGTCACATGAAAAGAGGCTCTTGAGTCAATCACCCAGTCGGTGTCCTGACTCGTAACCGTGAGACAAATATCATGATCTGCTGAAAGAATAATATAACGTCGCCATCTGAAGCTATCGCAGTGGAATCTGATTCATCTTCCTTCTCCTTTCCTTTTCCTTTCTTGTCGTTCTTATTCTTATGACATTCATGCTTATAGTTGCCCTTCTTGTTACAATTCCAACATTCAACATCCTTCCCGGTACTCGACTTGCCTCTTGATTTATCTCGGGCCTTTCCGTCGTTCCTGTTCTTTCCTCTCCCTCGTTCCTGTGTCACAAGGGCTTCTTGCTGAGTAGACCCCTGAGACTTCCTCCTTGTCTCCTCATTGAAGAGACAGCTAGTTACCTGTTCCATGGATATCTTTTCGTCTGGCGTGGAGTTATTTAGAGACACCACCAATGTCTCCCAACTGTCAGGCAATGAACTAAGAAATAACAAAGCCTATAATTCATCATCCAAGACCATCTTCATAGTGGAGAGCTGGTTCACTATATTGTTGACCTCATTCATGTGTTCGGCCACAGAATTACCATCTTTGAACTTAAGATTCACAAGTCGTCGTATCAAGAAAATCTTATTACCGGCTGTTTTCCTCTCATACAACCCTTGTAATTTTAGCCATAGGCTAGCGGCTAAGGTCTCCGTAGACACATGGTGAAATACGGAATCGTCCAACCATTGTCTAATAAACCCCACCACCTTCCGGTCCATTTTCTTCCAATCATCATCAGACATATCATTGGATTTTACTAATATGCCTAAAATTGGAGAATATAGGTCCTTGCAATAAAGCAAGTCCTCCATCTTAGCTTTCCATATGGTCCAATTATAACCATTGAGGCTGATCATCCTTGATGAGCCACCTTCCATAATTCAGAACCGATCCCACTCCGTTCAATAAACCCGCCTCTGATATTACTTTGTTGGGGGCCTTACACAAAACCTTAGGATCTAGCCTCCCAAATTAAACCAGAATTATGGGATAACAAAGCAAACAAAAGAGATTTTTATGTGGAAAACCCTTAAAGAGATAAAAACCACGGGACCTCGTCCAAATCAACAATCCACTATGAAGTAAAACGTTACAACCTTCTTCACTCACACATGAGTGGATAAATAATAAGAGAATAAAAAGAAAAATGGAGAGATCTCACCGATCACGAGGATGTAGAAGTGCTAAGATATCGAGTGCACAATAGATCACCTCTATGAGCATAACCTCCCTTCCGCAAGCTTCCTCTCTCTCTCTCTCTCTCTCTCTCTCTCACACACACACACACACACCTTTGATAGCCCTAAACCCTTTAGCAAACTCTTGTAAAGCTTTAGGAAACCCTCTTGCATTACCTAGAAAAGCCCTAGGCACCCCTATTTATAATTTAAGCAACTTCCTTCCGCATTATGGCGAAAATCGCCTCAAATTTTCATAGTCCGCAGAAGATCCGGACTAAAATCTGCGTAAGCTCGACTGGTCGAGCCAAGTCCTCGACCGGTCGAGCGGCCCACTCGACCGGTCGATCGCCTCCCTCGACCGGTCGAGCACCACGGGAAAGATATACCAAACTCGCTGGAGTTTGAATCGAGCCAGTCGTCGACTGGTCGACCACCACCTTCGACCAGTCGAGTGAAGCTCTCGACCAGTCGAGCCTGGGGAGAAAAACCCCATCATTGACTCCATAGTGGCCATCCATGTCTCTAGGTCATGATCAATGCTAAGAGTAAAATAACAATTCAAACTTATCAACAATTGTTGTGGGTAAAATTGAACTAGTCCATCGTATGCAAAGAATGACTAATTATGAGAGAAGTGCCGCGAAGACGAAGTGATTAAAGGATTAGGACAGACTTCTGTCTCGAGCTCAGATCATAAAGCTCAAAAATAGGGCAAGTGACTCTCTCGACGAAGAGATGAGCCTTCAAGCCGACCCAAGTTGAGCTGTAAGGATGAAGGGATCGTGAGACACAACACAGTGCGCCACATACCAGAGTAGAACGGTGTGGCTGAGCGGATGAATCAGACTTTCTTGGAGAGGGCTCGATGTATGATTAGTAATGTTAGGTTGGGTAAGGAACTATGGATTGAGGACGTTAATACGGCTTGCTATTTGGTGAATCGGTCCCCTTCTATAGCCATTGATTACAAGATTTCAGAAGAAGTGTGGAGTGGTCAGTAGATAGGCTACTCGGGACTATGGGTATTTGGTTGTGATACTTACTCTCATGTACTGTCAGTTGAGAGAGATAAGTTGGACCAATGGGCTAAGAAATTCATCTTTGTCGACTATAGTAGTGGTGTGAATGGGTATAGGCTATATGACCAAGTCACATGGAAAATCATCCTTTCTCGTGATGTCAAATTTGACGAAGGATCTTTGTTCCACAAGAATGAACACAATGAATCGAAAAAGTTGGTTGTGGATGTTCAGATAAATAGAAATGAGACTTAAGCTAAGATAGAGATGCAGACAGGGGTACAAGAACAGGTGGAGGAACCACTTATGAGAATGAATCCGCCGCGGGATCGCTGGTTACAGACTAGATATAAGGATGAGTCAAATATCACATATGCCCTTATTACAGATGAGGAAGATTCATTTACTCTTTAGGAGGCCTCAAGTAAAGAGCTGCGATAAATGATAAGATTGACTCCTTATACAAGAACGAGATGGGGGAGCTGGTGGAGCTTCGCATCAGCCGAAAAGCAATCGGGTGCAAGTGGATCTTTAAGAAGAAATAAAATAGGTACAAAACAAAGTTGGTAGCAAAGGGATATGCTAAGAGGGAAGGTATTGACTTCACTGAGATATTTGCACTGGTCATAAAGCATCTATCAGATTCGTATTGGCGTTCATTGCCCAATACGATCTCGAGATGGAGCAAATAGATGTGAAGATTGCCTTCCTACATGGGAAATTGGAAGAGCATATCTACATGAAGCAATCAAAATGTTTTGAAATAAAAAGGGCAAAGAACAAGATTTGCAAGTTAAAGAGGTCGTTGTATGGCCTGAAACAGTTGCCTAGACAGTGGTACAAAAAGTTTGATTCTTTTATGGTGAGTCAGAGGTTTAACAGGAGTGAGTATAACCACTGTGTTTATTTCAACACATTGAGTGATGGAAAGTTTATTATCCTTATTTTGCATGTTGATGACATGTTGATCACCAGTTATAACATGTCTAAGATCGATATACTACAGACTCAATTATCAGGGACATTCGAGATAAAAGATCTGGGGGTTGCAATAAGGGTTCTCGACATTGATACACACAGAGATAAGAAGATGAGCAGGCTTCGGTTATTTCAGGTGGAGTATCTTGAAAAGGTATTGATAATGTATGGGATGGATAAGACAAAACCAGTCAGTGTTCCCCACCCAGCTCACTTCAAGCTTTCTTGAGAACGGTGTCCTAAAACAGATGAAGAAAAGTAGGATATGTCTCATGTGCCTTATTCGAGCACAGTTGGTAGCTTAGTGTATGCCATGGTTTGTACGAGACTGGATATTTCTAATACGATGGGTGTTATTAGAAGATACATGTCTAACCTCGGAAAGCAGTGAAATGGCTACTTCGATACATTCAAGGTATACAGGACTACGTCTTATCTTTTGAGAAATCAAGAACCAAGTTAGTAGGCTATGTGAATTCTGATTATGCGGCTAGTGTGGACTATAAAAGGTCGACTTCCGGTTACTCGTTTGTGCTAGTGGGCGGAGCCATCGGTTGGATGTCCAAGCTTCAATCTGCAGTGACTCTTTCCACAACTGAAGATGAGTATATTGCAATGACGAGGGCATTCAAGGAATGTATTTGATTGAGAGGGATGATAAATCAGTTGAACTTCAATAGGAGGTCGTGCCAATTAATTGTGACAGCGAAAGCGTGATCAATTTGGCTAAAAACTCTGTTTATCACTTGAGTACTAAATAATTGATATGCATCATCATTTAATCTGATAGGTACTGGAGGAAGGAAGCATGACTTTACAGAAGATTCACACCAACATGAATCCAGCGGACATGTCCAATAAGGTGGTTCCCACATAGAAGTTCAAGTTTTGTGCAGCTTCTTTAGGCTTGGCGAACGTGTAAAGGAAGACGGAGTGTGCATGAGAAGCGATGGTGAAACTATGATGCAGGGTAAAATTAGAGACGAGAAAAAGAAGTTATGAAGAATAAATATTGAAGACATGGTGGAGATTGTTGTTGATGTCTTAAATCTTTCAGCGACAGGGTCTGTTGATGCCATCAACATACCATTCGATTCCATCAATAGTTGTTCGATGCCATCGAATAGCTGCTTAATGCCATCGAGAAAAACCAAAAATTCCATGTTGGTTGTTAGACACTTTGTAGTGTCCTGCTCGATGCCATCGATGGGTCGTCAATGCTATCAGAAAATCTATGTTTAGTCGTTGGAACGTTTTGGTGTTCTACTCGATAACATCGAGGGTGTTCAATGCCATTGACAGTCTGTCGATGTCATTGAAGTATCATCGAGCGCACGCATAATTGCATAAATGCATGAATTGTTTTCGATTTTGATTGTGATTCTTGTATATGATATATATGAGTGTAATTGGGATTTGGGGTATTAGAAAGCTTTCTAATTCATTATAGGGTTTCAAGGGCACAGCTTGGGTTGATTTGAGGCTTGTTCGAATCCGGTAATCTCTCTCTTATAATTTTCTACTTTCATAATACATTATTGTTACTTTGTGCCGTGGTTTTTTCTTGTGAGGGCTTTTCCATGTTAAATTTGGAGTATTTGTGATTAGACTTAATTGTGTGATTGTAATACTTTGCTTGATTCATCTCTGTGTGTTTCAGCAGTTCCCCAACATATTAATGATGGCATGACCGTCCGTTTAATGGGATGGAGTTACGGAGAGTAATGTGATTAGGATTGTGATCCATTCATATTTTGGGCCCTATTACTAATGGCCCCTCGGGATCTCCGAAATTGGAACATCCTAACTATTTTATCTTTGAACTGGTTTCCTTTTAATGAGGAACATTTCTCCATTTTCTCTTTAAGACATTGATTTAAGTAGTTAGGATCATTCCACCTGGAATGCTTTCGAGGCACTCCCCATCCACCATAGGATCCATCAGATCAACGGGCCCCACACGTGCAAAATGTAATGCTTCCGCAGATTATTTGGTCGCCAATGCTCGGTACCCTGTAATTGCATTGGTAAAATGAGTTATTGTAATACTCTGCCATAGTATTACTCTTGATACGCAAGAACTCAGATACACATATATATTAAAAATTTGTGGAAATCGTTGTTGCCAAGTCATAGTCTCAAAATCACATTGTTTGAGCGATCTTAAACTCAAATGTATGTGCTATTACTCAATTTAGACACACAACTACACGTGTAGGGAATGGCCCATCCTTAATTATGTCTGTGCAAATATGTATGCAAGTGTCAAGCATGTGAGACTGAACGTCTTGTGACCCACGCGCTTAAATTGACCGATTAAGATCTGATATATGAAGCTGGACTGTTTATTAAGAACTGATTCGAAAGGTGATCAGATAAATTTCGAAGGAAAGAGTTAATTCTTTAGATGATTTTTATTTTTTTTTAATTTGATGTGTGTTGTGTGTGTCAACATGTTAACAAAAAAAAAAAAAAAAAAAAAAAAAAAAAAAAAAAAAAAAAACACACGCACACAACTTTCTTCTACAACAATATAGTTAGTTTGTATTTCTCAACAAAAGCAACACAAAGATAAAAGAAAAAAAATTGAGAAAAAAGATTGGATGTCAATTTTATTAACAGATATTGATAAAGTATATTCGACTGAAAAAATAAAGAAATCATAATAAATAAACAATTGTAGTTCAAGCTTGCAAAATTGTCGCGGTGTTGGTGGTTTTTAAAACTTGAATGGTTATGAGACAGTTGTGGGGTTTGATTAGCAAGTCATAACTAGGGAATTGCTAAGTAAAGATTTAGGGATTTGGGAGATTTGATGATAAGGTCATGGATATTTAATTTAAAACTAAACTGACATGCTGCAACGATACATTGGACAAAAGCAAAAAAAAAAAGAAAAAAAACTTAAATTAAAGCTAAGTTAAATAATCCAGACTTATTGCATCATGGTGTTGGACAAAAGCAGTGAGGTTTGAACTAAGTTATTCGAGGTATATGTCTATGAATAATGAAACATAGGCAACGTTGAGCTAAAAAAAGTTGTATTGAATGTATTGGCGTGAAGCGCTCTTCTTTCTGTTTTGCTTTTATAGGGTTCGATGAGGCAGTGGTCATGTCTAAAACTCCGTACTTTCTGCAAATGGTCTTTTAATTAGATAATGGCCTTATTGTGATGTGTTTTATTAGAATATAAAATCCTTTTAAGTACTATGCTACAGTAGGCGACGATGTCTCTTCCTTCAAATATCTTCTTGCTCTCGGAGTTTGGTTTCATAGTCTTTAGGGATGTCACATATGCTTTCCAGTCATCCTAGTCGAATGTACCTTGCATCTGCTGGTCATGTGTCATAAGACAAACAATCACTACTAGAATTTTGTTCAACTGTATATTTTTTATTGCTAACCTTTCCTAACAGGGTATGTTTCCTCTGTAGATAGGTATTTACAATCTTTACGATCTTTTTTCTAGCTACAGGTAAGTTTCTTTTTTAGCTTTTATTAGAGTTGAACACAGATCAAGCTAGCTCAAAAGCTCGGCTCAGATTGGTTTGAAAAAGCTCGGCTTGGATTGGTTTGAGTAGAAGTTTAAACCAAACCAAGCCTTGGAGTCGAGCTCGTTTAAAAAAAACAAACCAAGCTTAAACCAAGGCTACTGTCTCGACTCAGCCCGAAGATCAGCTTGATTCAACTCAGTGGGATTTTACTTTATTTGGTTAGTAGATTGTATGTACACTGTTTCCTGTGGTGTAATTCACTTGAGTTTTGGATTTGATTCAATTTTGGGATCATGTCCAAAAATGATATGTAAAAATGGATGGACAGCGTGGATAATATATATACATGACGACGTGGATAATACATAATACATATTCATGAATTCATACTATTTCCTATTGTTGGTCCACTTGAGTTTTGGATATGATTCAATTTTGAACCATGTCCTAAGATGATATATGGTGGGCCCACAAAGTTTACTCAGTACACTAAAGCGGGATTTGAATTGGCTGGTGACCTCAACACCCACCAAGTAGCTGGTGTCAAAGCACCGTGGGCCCCACCATGATATATGTGTTTTATCCAGCATTCTATCAAAATTTCCAACTCATTTTACAGTATGAGACCAAAAATAAGGACAATCCAAACCTCCGGTAGACCACAACACAGGATCCAAACTGTTTTCCTGTGGTGGGGCCCACCTCAATGTATATGATGCATATCCATGCCGCCAATCAATTTTTCCAGCTCATTTTAGGGCATAGGATAAAAAAATGAAGTAGATCCAAATGTAAGGTGGGCCATACCACATGAAACATTGATCATTGAACGTCTACCATTGAAATCATCATAGTGTCAATATCTACTTGATCCAAAACTTTTGTGGCCGATACAAAGTATTTCATGGTCAATCACCTTTATCGATGTTTGTGTGACATTATCAGCAGTTTGGATGGTGAATAAACATTACAGCAGGCCTTAAGAAAGTTGTAATAGTGGTCATTTAATGATCATTATTTCTTATGGTATGACCCACCCGATATTTGGAATTGCTTCATTTTTTGGGCCCATGTCCTAAAATGATATGGAAAAATGGATGGGTGGCGTAGATATACAATACATATATTTAGTTGGATCCCATAGAAAAATCTAGAAAAAACTAGTCCTTCAAGTGGACTTGGATTTAATTGTGTGGGGCCCACCTTAATGTATATGTTTTATCCACTTTATTCATTCACTTTACAACATTTTTTGAGAATGATCTAAAAAATGAGACAAATAAAGTCTTAGACCACACTAGACGACATAGTAGTGATTGAACACCCACCATTAAAAACTTTTTGAGGCCCACTATAATGTTTATTTACCATCCAACCTGTTGATTAAGTCACACAATCACTCGGTTCAGCTCGGCCCGACTTAGATATTTGGACCAAACCAAACTGACACTGGAGAGGATGTGATGAGGTTGATCACCGTTTACCTCAATCAATAACTATGTTGAATCCACAAGAGAATATCTCGAATCCGCGAGAAGAAAGAAGAAAACTTCTAAGGAAATGATTTATTGAATGAATGAATACAAGTGATTTTAACATCATTTAAATAACCCTAAGCAAACCCTAAAAACTAAATTAAAGAGTTCTAATCAAATAAAGAAACAAATTCAGAAAAATACGTAAATTTTTGCCACCCGATGACCTATTGTTGACCGGTCGAGTCAACAGGTCAAAACAGCAACAAAGTGTCCAAAGAGTTAAATAAGAAATTCTGTGATTTTCGACCAGTCGAACTGGATTTCAACCTATCGAAAAAATTTGTCGACCATTCTAAACTGGCAGAAACTAGACATCAAGTAATTTGGAATTTCTAGTAGAAATTTGACCGGTTAACTAGATTTATCAACCAGTCGAACTATGCTGATTTTTTGTTGATTTCTTTTTGGGCTTCTTTCGGTCCATGTGTGTTAGGAATGTGCTTGATTCATGTCCTACATCAAACCCCTCCACTTGAAAAAAATCATCCTTGAATTTGGTTCACGATACGTATTAAACTAACCTAAATTCTTCAACAGACTTGATTCACGACACGTATACTAGTTTGCTACATTGAAAGTCCCATCCTCTAGAAGATTAAGAACAAAGTTGTTATCACTGATTTTATTAAGGATCAGAATAGGGCCTATCTTTTTATTCATCAACTTGTTATACACCACAGTCAGAAATTTTTTCTTGCACAAGTGCACTAACACATTATCATCCACTTGAGACACCCTCTGGTACAAATGTTTGTTAGTATCTTTAGTGTACTTAACGTTTGACACCTGAGCTGGCACAACACATGTACCCATGCTATCCTTGACTTGACCCTTATGGATCAGTTCCTCCTCTCGTGCCGACAAGACCTCACATTCTTTTTAATAATGTGGGCAGTTAGGCAGACTTTCTCCTGGGACAAGATCAATGTGGTTTTGTATATGTCACATAAGAGGTAACTCCTTAGGAAGTTCATCGGACACAATTGCCTTGAACTCCTACAACAATGATTTCAAATTCTTTGGGATGTTGACGGGCTCCACATCTTTGTCCTTTTCAACAAATGCATTTATATCTCCAGTCTCCTCAAATTGTTTGACAAAATCCTATTTGGTTATAAGAGATTGTACTTCCACTTTAGAAGTCTTGGGTTGATTCTCTATTTCTGTAGGGATGAGGATAATCTATCTACCGTCTTTAATAAATATAAATATGTTATCATGGCCTCTATGCGTAACATTAACATTATATTGCCATGGTTGACCAGGTAACATGTGACAAGCTTCCATGCCAACCACGTCACACATTACTTTGTCCTTATGATATTTACTAATAGAAAAGGATATACGACATCATTCAATTACCTCTATTTTATTAATCTCCTTGATCCATTCAATTGTGTACGGAGAAGAGTGTTTTTCTATTTTTAGTTGCATCTTTTCCCCCATTATTTTCGATACGAGATTCTCACCGCTCCTAACTTGGATGATCGTATTATAGACTTCTTGGTTGACAGTGCACCTCGTTCGAAAGATGTTTTGTTGTTGTAAATATCTTTACCTTTGATGTTTTTTGACCAAGATGGCCGAGTTCGACCGAGATAGCCGAATTTAATGTTTTTCGACCATGATGGCCGAGTTCAACCAAGATGGTCAAACCGGATGTTTTTCGAATGAGATGGCCGAATTTAATATTTTTGCCTGGTCAAGCAGTTGTATTATTGTGCCGAACAACAAACCAACGTCGATGTCACCTTTTTTACCCAAAGGTGAAGCAACGTGGGGTCAATGTTGTACCCTATTTCTGACAGTTCTTAAAATAACCTATGAGGAAATGACAAGTGTTATTGCACGGGAAAGAAATAGTATGTGGAAGATCTTCATAGATCTTTGGAGGATGTTTCGCAGAAGTTTAGTTGGTGCTGAGCTGGATGATACACATCATCTGATTATGAGACACAACGAAGAAGCTCAAGGGACAGAAAGTCTTCGAGAGAATAGGAATGGTCAGAGGGACACGTGTAGGGAAGAGGCAGAAAGATCTAAAAGATTGACATGACAACGATTCAGCTGTCATAACAACTGAAGTAAAAAAAAAAAGAAGAAGAAAAGAAACGGATTCAGATTATCTGTGTAACAGATATGCTTATAAATAGAAGAAAAAATCAACAGAACAAATCGTCTTTTACCAACTAAATAAACCAATCATTTTATCTTTTCTTATCATATATTTGTCTTTATTTCATAAATAGCGATAATCTTTAACAGTAATTTTTAGCTATAATCTAAGTCTATACTTTTATGTCGGACTAGTTTAATACAAATAGTTACTTATTGAGAATGTATATCAAAAAGTCTACACTTTGCAATTTTGCCCTGAAGTTGATCGTGAGTATTCCCTTTATCTGTGATTACTTCTGATTGCTCTGTATATCAAAAAGTCTTTTCACATGAAGGCAAAGTGCAATCATCTTTGGAGGAAGAACTCCACCCAATTACAAGCTCTCCCACCTTTCGACAATTGCATGATTATTTTATAATATTCTTTTGCGAGTGGCTGAGTAGGCGACCAATCTATCAGTAAATAGGATTGCAATATTCTATCGTATCCGGCAATTTTATACCTAGGGTCAAAGTTGTTTAGTTTGAACGGAACTGCATAATCAGTTTTAACATGGATGCACACACCACACGTGACAAAATAAAAAATTGGCAATGGCTAGTGTCCAAACATGACAAAATCCACCGATCATACAATCAGGACAGTCGACGTTAGCAGGATATCCAGTTGACGTGATTTCCAGGCTGTACCTCATCCATTGTGGGCCCACTCCTCCAATTACCCTAGAATTTATTCCTCTTTCCATAGAAAGAAAGGAGGAAAGAAAGAGGGATGGACGGTTGTCATGATCAACCACCTTCTGAGAAAGATCATGCTATTCAAGGGTCATGACCAGCTTCATTTCTTCATCTCCCAAAAGGGCATTCTTTTCACTTCATAAATTTCTGAGGGCAGTTACAAATAGTAAAATTTCAGTGAGCTGCACCCATTATAAAAGCACTGTACCAAACTCGCGCATCTACTTCGTATAAATGACGCCTATCGTACCATGGCACGCATGTACCTCATTCCCAACAATTCACAACCTGGGCCCCACATGAATGAGACGTGTGAAAAAGCAACAGAAGAGATGATCCTAGCCCTCTGACAGCAGCCATCGTACGGATAGCCCAGTTGAGAAATGACCAATGGTTCAGATCCACAGGAAAATGTCCCATCAGCCAGATGGTTAGAATCATCGGCATCAATTCAGTCAGTGGGTCTATTGATTTGGACGGTTCGGATTGTGGGTAGTAAAATACAACTGTATCGACTACATCCACGCGGTCCGTCTGTATTGAAAACTCATATAAGGGCATGATCAACAAAGGGAAGCAGATCCAAATATCAGATGTACCATTGCACAGGAAACAATAGTATTTGACCATTAAAAACTTCTTGTGGGCCACAAAAGCTTTGGGTGATATTTGTGTGGTCTCTTCATACAGACCTTTTCAACAGGTTGCATGGCAAATGAACATTCTGGTTCAAGTTTTTAATGGTGGGGATTCAATCACGACTATTTCCTGTGATGTGGTCCAGCTAAGATTTGGGCATGCTTCGTTTTTGGGATCATACACTTAAATGAGCTTTGAAAATGGTTGGACGGTGTGGATTAAAGGCCTATACATCACCGTGAGCCCCACAGTCAGGGTCTCGCCTAATCCCTCCCCACCATTTACACCATTCTATTTACAAAATTGTACTAACCCAATTCAAAAAGCTTTTTCGAAAGTGGTTGTAAATATCAAGCAAATGTGGCATCAATCTGATGAATAGGATCATCTGATCGATTGTGTCAGAGGGACCAATGATTTCCACGATTCGGATTGTGGGTGGTTAAATACAACTTGCACTAGATGCCACTATTTACACCCTACGAGTACTTTAAATACAAAAGTGTATTAACTATGTTAATCCCTATTTTCTCCCAATTCCTACCAAAGTCAATCAGAATGAGTTTTCTTTTTTTTTTTTTTTTAAACATAAATGGCTTTCTAAGATGTGTCTGGAGATCTTCGGGATATACTAAAATGATTATATGATAATATGGATAGCGCCCATTGGGCTACTCCACTGAGTGGTCGAGTGATGAGTGATCATGTGGAGGAAGCAATTTAGAAAGAAAGAGGGTTAAGTAGTTTTACAACAACCATCGGTGGGAAGAATTTAGATGGCCGAGTAAAGGCTATAAATAACAAATGATTTCAGCAAACTAAATTGTCTCGTACCAACCCAATCAAACTAAATCTACCTTTGAATTATCCATTCAATTATCTATCATTTATATTCCTTAGTGTAATCCCTTACTTTTTGTCTGTCAATTATATTCCATATTATAATTCTTTACTTTTCTTTGTTATTTACATTTCTTATTGTAATCCGTAGCATTAATCAAGTAGCTATTAACTTTAACTGTAATTTAGATTTACGCTCATAGATTGGATTCAGTTAGAGCATCAATCAAAGTTCTCTATCTAGGAAAGTCCTTTTTGCTACTTTTGCAGCTGCTCTCTATCTAGGAAAGTTCGCTCATAGATTTACATTCCATACTTTTTGCAGCTGCTCTCTGCAACCGACTGTAAGAATTCCATTCTTTTTCCTTTATCTGTATTGAAAAAGTCCTTTCGTACAAAAGGAAAATGTGTACAACCTTTATCATATGACGAACCCCACCCTCTAACTATCGTCTAATCATTTTAACATACTATGTGAGTGGCCGAATAGGCGATCGATCTTATTCGATCTTAGTCACATACTATGTATCTGCCTATCTAGGCGTTTGGGGTTATAGCTGTTCGATTTGAATTGAGCCGAACATTCAATTCTGGCATGCCCACATTTATCATGTGGTCGAATCTGTAAATCTAACCACAACAGGTTTTCGGCATGCTCGGTGGGACCTAAAACAACTACCTGTTGTCAGAAATATTCGTTGAGCACCAAACGTGCAAACCACAACATGTTTTTGGCATACCTAGTGGGACCCTATCTTTAGCTTATCGGCACGACATTACCAATTGGAAATATGAATAGAAGTAATCGAATTGCTTGGGTTGAACACTCCACACCGACCGCACTACCTCCAACCGAGGAAGTGCTTATTTAAGCGGTCCCTGAAATGGTAAATTTGAATAGTAGTTTGACACTCAATACTGGAAATCAGGAAGGGGCCTCGACCTCTCGAACCATCTCTCCTGAAGAGATAACAGTTGCACTCCAAGATGTACAACTGAGTATTCAACATGTTCAAGAATATGGAAGAGCTCAGGCGGAGTTCGCGAAGTTGGCACATACCCAGGCTAAGAATTTTTATATCCAAACGAAGAATGCTAACAGATTCATGGCTAGCCAGACTGAGGCCATGCATCAGTTAATGGCCATGATCACCGAAAGAGTACCTACGACAACGTAGTATAACACCGATGGAAGTTCTATTAATAACGCAACACAACGACCATCTATGCCTCTCCTGCAGCGGAACCCGTATTCGATTTCAATTTAGGAAGTGCGGAATGTTCCACTATGCACTGAGTTCAGGCGACCAGATCGAGAGGCCAGGAATTTTATTCCTGAGATTCGATGCCAGGGTTTACCGGGAAGACAATCTTTCCAGCAGTTCCCTAAGAACCCATTGTTCCATTAGGGACAAAACCGAGTAGGTCTTGATCCACCGTCGATAGTTGAACCTCAACGAGTGGATCACGACCAAATCATGTGTAACACCCCAGATTTTCGCTATTTTAGGATTTGCCAAAAATTCTTTAAATATTTTTTAATAACTAGCCACGTCATCACTTACGAATCATTGACGCTCGAGGAGAGCTTATACTCAACTGGTACCGATAAAGAACCGTACAAATAAGATCGATCAACCGTAGAAAACCAATGAACCCAACCGATCACTTAAACATCAAGTTTATCCCCATGATTTATTCATATATAGCCCAAATCTAACCGACTTACCACTGATTAATCAAGACAATAGTAACTAAATTAAAAGATCTACCCGAAACCGAGTCAGATAAGGCCCGGATCTTGACTAATGGACCAAGTCAACCCAATTGCTCTTTTAGCCTAAAACTGACGGTTTAGAGTAATCATGACCAAATCTCCACTTTCACTAATTTCAAATAGGTCATACGGTGAACTTAGTTAATCCATACCTCAACAATTGCGCCCAAGAAATCCCCTTACCTAATTTATTCTAGAAATGCTCCGATTACCCGAACAAGTTCTAAATTGCTTGTTAGTGGGTCACTAGTTCCGAAATTATAGAGTAATGTCCATCCCACTGGGCTTGTGGTCCATCGCGGACAACAGACTCAGACAATACCCGAAAACAGACGATTCACGCTGCCAAGTTAGAACTTGTAAAGTACAACTCGCCCTAGCACAGGCCTAAAGTCTGAATTTTAAAACAAATGGCCCTACCACTTAGGACAATAATTTAGGATATCTCAGTTGTCAGATTCCACCCAAATTTGTACCATAGGTTGGAGATATTTCCCGGCACCCGTCCGCCAAATCTAACCCCCGATCGAGAAACGGTAACCGTTGATCGCGAATCGGGCCGTTACAACAAAACCTCACATCCATTTGCGATTAAACTTTACCTAGCCCTTCATCAGGCCATGGATAGATGAGCCAGGGAACCATCAAAGCAGCCCCAATAACCAAAATGGGCCCCATAGGGCCATTGAAGGCACTTCATGAAACTCAAGGCCAACAGAAATAAATTTGGACCTATATAAGTTCAACCCTCTCTCATTTGCTGATATTCCAGTAGCTAAAATCTGGGGGGGGGGGGGGGAGAGAGAGAGAGAGAGAGAGAGAGAGAGAGAGAGAGAGAGAGAGCAAGGAAGGAGAGAGAGGGCCATTGTGGTGTGCATGTGAGCGTGGTACTTAAAATTTGGAAGTTCTGGCACCCTCACCTCTGCATTGTCGGAAAGCATCAACACATTTCGTTGTTGGAGCGAAATTCCACCCCATATAAGGTAAGATAGGGTCCTAAACCTCATTTCCTTGTTTATTAGCAACATGCATGTGATTTTTTGTCCACTCCATGTAATGCAGGGCCCCGACACCTCAAGCTTGCGGACCTAGCGTCGCTAAAACAATCCCAGCAACTTCTGACTAAGAATAGGTGCAGACCATTACCTTTAGGTGACCAATTATCACGCCTAGCGTAGGTTTAATGAATGTGTGTGGTGCAATGTTAGTGCATATTTCTAAAATTTCATTTGGATTGCATGAACCAAATAATATACTAGGATTTGTTAAAATTATGGTAAAGGGGTTTGGCCCTAATATCCCAAATATGTGACTTTGATTTGCATGCTCATGTAAGGTACAAATATTTAATTTTTTTTTCCAAAATGTTGCTGATTGGTTATTGATTTCCTGATTAGGTGTTAATTATGCTTGGAATGAAGGCATGAAATGTTGTGAATTGTTGATTGGTGGTTGATTTCCTGATTTTGTGATTAATTATGCTTGGGTGAAGGCATGGAATGTTATAAATTGGCTGACTGGTTGAGTTACTTGCCTTAATATTCGATGTACGGCTGAATTGAGTGTTTCATGATTGATCTATGGAAGATAAACTTCGATGTATTGTTATATGATTGCCCATGTGATGTATAGACTGGATTATGATATGCAGAATCTGTAAATTTGGGTGGAGCTTTGCATGTTGCTATCCATCTTGTCACAATTGTTGGAATATGTTGAATATGATCCACGTAGTTTGGTGAAGATCGGTGTATTGTCATCTATATACTTAGAAAGCCGGATTTTGTTGCCATTTGTGAAATTATTCCTGAATTTGCTAAATTTATGTTATCCATCTGTGAACTTGTCCTCTCATGGATTGGCCGACAACCAGAAATTATTTGGGAATCCCATCATTGGGTCAGCCCATGGGTAAATCTAGTCTGACTAGTTAAGTTGTAAATTGTCTCAGGCTGTTCAGTTTACAGTTCAACCTGTGGGGGCATATTAACTCTTAGGTCGGCCATCCTTGTATGTTAACCATGTTTGATCACGTCTGTATGAAACCAAAGTACCCTGAAATCTTTACAACCACTATTAATTGTAATTTACGGCCCACAAGACTCATGAGCCAGGGATGGTGGTATGGGACACTATGCCCATGCTGTCGGCCTACGCCGGGGTGCCGAGTCTCCCCTTAGTATCTAGTGAGCACTTAGACTCATGCTATTGGCCTGTGTTGGGGTGATGACCTCCCTATAGTGACTGCGAGTAGGACGTTTAAGTCCTAATCTATTTCGTCTATGTTCATACTACTTTTTAGGATTGACGACCCTAATATAGGGCTAAGGGTTGCGAGAGTAACATGACCACGACCATTGAACCGCGTGATCGGGTTAGGGCAATAACGCCACTTAGGGTATTCCGGTTTCCCCAACTTTTTAGATGAATGAACTTAATTACCAACCAGGCTAACATATTTCATGATATTGCATCATTATTGTGGCGATTATACAGTCAAGGTCACAATTGAGGGAGTGTTGGTTCGCGAACATTAGATGTTGTCACTTGAGGGAGTGTTGGTGGTGAGGAGCATGCATCATATCATAACCATGCATTTGCATTAACAACAGTATAGGGTTCTATGCTGTTTGTTGTTCATTAAATGTATCCTATGCAAGATAAATTGTGTGCCTATTGCTAATCGTACCACTGAGTTAGCTACTCACTCCCACTCTGGGACGGTGTTCTAAAATACCAACCAGAATCTGGTATAGATGCAGGTACCTTAGAGTGGGATGCGCTGGACGATGTCAATGTAGACGATGAGGAGGAGCGAGCGCACTCCCAGACTTAGGCGGTTTCTTATAGTTTATGGTTGGATGGTCGCAGGACATGGGCTAGGGCCCTAGTTATCGTGGGATATTTATCTGGGTAGATCTAGTTCCCGGTTGGATTTTCTTGGTATTATGTTTTGGATATCTTACCTGTTTAGCGGCCCGTATTTATATTTTATGATATTTTCATGCTTATGGTTTGCTAAACCCATCATTGCTAATAATAAACCCAAATGTATTGGAATCTGAAGCTCATTAGGGTACACGTGGCACCTGTGAATTTCGGGGGCGTTACATCATGTAGGTGGTTCAAGAGGTAGCAGGCCAAGTACTCGGCCACAATACCATTCCAATTTATTACAAGCCATATACCGAATGGATTGGCCGACATCACCCGTTGCCAATGAATTATCGACCAGATTTTGCTCTATTTTTAGATGATCCCAGTCAATCGACAATCGAGCACGTTGGTCAATTCACTATGCAATGTTGAGCTAGCTAATAATGACTATCATAAGATATAATTATTCGCTCATTCAATGACGACAGTGACCTTTACATAGTATTCCAATTTATTGCCAAACTCAATTCATACTTGGTAAGAGATGGAAGAAAATTTCCCTGCTCAGTTCTATTCTAAGGACATGAAAATGACCATGGACGATCTCGCATGTTTTCGACAGTTACTAGGAAAAATTTCTGAGATCTACATTGCCTGGTTCAAGAGAGTGAAGAGCCGGTGTAAGGTCATCATGACCAAGGTTGTAGCGTCCCAAATTTTTACTAATTTTGAATTAAAAAAAAAAACTTAAAATTTTTCGATATAACTAGCTTACATTGTCACTTAATGACCCTTAATACTTAAGGTGAGCCTATACATAGGCAATACCAGTAAAGAACTACAAAAATTCGATTAATCAATCGTAGGAAGCCAACGAATCCGTCCGATCACTTAAACCTTGAATCTATCCTCATGATTTGTTCATCTAAGACCCAAATCTAGTTGACGTATCACCGACTAAGCAAGACAACCACAACTAAATAAAGACATGCCAAAAGCCAAGACAAGCAAGGGTCAGATCAAACCAAACTGACCTAATTACTCCTTTAGCCTAAGAACCAACAATTTAGAGTGATTAAGACTAAATCGTCATTTTCGTTAACTGCAAATAGGTAATACTATAAATTTAGCTAATATACATCTTAATCATTACGCATAAGAAATCTCGTTATCTAATCCATTCCAAAAATGCTCTGATTATCCGAATAAGCTTTAGATCGCTCGTTAGTGGGCCACTAAACCCAAAACTATAAAAAGTGTTCATCTTAACGGGCTTGACGTCCATCATGGGACATCAAGCCAAGATTACATCTCAAATTGCTCAACTTGGGCTCATAAGGTCAGTGCATGAGATGTGTGAATACCTTTAGAGTCTGTTAGGAACTTAATTTAAATGTCCATTTTCACTCTCAGCCTAATTTGTGGTTCACGGACTGTTAGATCGTGACCAAATTTAGGGAACAAATGTAAGACCCGTATCTTAGACCGTACTGTTTAGTCGAATCCCGCGATCCTTCCCGGCATATTCTGGCAACCTGTGACGTATAATCAACGTTTGCGATCGACCCTAAGTCGTATCATGAAGAATTGAGTCGGCTTATTCCGAGACTTGTACCATTACGACCGCACAGTCGCCGCCGTTCCGACGCCGTGACTCGCGCACCGATTCGATACCTGGGCCAGGAGATGTAGGCCTGTGCTCAGTACAAGGAAAAATGCCGCACAAGAGAATCTCTACCAAATGTCAAATCAATCCCATCAATCAATCAAGGTACACATCAATCACACCTCATGTCAAGTACACATCAACTTTCACTCATCCCCAAGCAACCCCAAAGTCAACCTTTCCATCCCATCTCTTACACACTCCATCACTCACCATCTCTCATCCCATCACTCCACCTCACCACTACTCTCTCTCTTGCAACAATCTCTCTCCCTCATTTTCTCCAAGCAACCCACGTCCATGGCTTCCAAGGGGGAGAAGCTAGTATGGCCCACTTCCTATCTCCTATCTCCACCATCCTAAGTCGATCTCAACCATTGAAGTCCATCCATTGGACCTCTAGCATACATTGATGGAAGAAAAAGACCAATAAGATCTAAGGTGGGTGTTTCTTTCTCTCTCTCTCTCTCTCTCTCTCTCTCTCTCTCTCTCTCTCTTCTTTTGTGGTGATGTAGTTGAGTGGCCCACTTGGACGGACCCCACCTTGGTGTATATCTTATCCACACCATGCATGCATTTGGTGGCCCACCTGAGCAAGACCCACCTTGTACATGTGTTCCGCACGGACCGTCCAGCGTCCAGGGAACGTCCCTGGACGTGAAATGAAAACACAAATATTAGCTTTGTTTCAAAGTTTATTGGGTGGGCCACTCATGCAAGCCCCACCTTGATGTATGCATTCAATCCACGCCGTCTATTCTGTTCCCCAGCTCACTTTAGGCATTGAGCCGAAAAATGAATCGAATCCAAAGCATTGGCGGGCCATAGTATAGAAAACAGTTTCTCTACCATTGAAAACCACACTACTGCTTTTGTACCTCGAAACATGCCCAATATTGGGCTCGTTGCACTTGTTATGGGCTTTAGGGATCAATGGGTAGAGTGAATCCATCATACGCGGGCCTCACATATGAAAAACCTAAAGGAAACAAAATAATAATAATAATAATAATAATAATAATAATAAAATATACAGCAGCAGCTGACGCTGCTGTTGTCAGAGGGCAGGCAGCGCTTGCTGTTGTGTACGGGTGGACGAACAGGGTCCCACGGCCCCCAGCCGTGGGCCCCGCCATGAGGTGTGTTATGTATCCACTCCGTCCATTACGTGGGCCCCTAGGGCAGCGGACCACCCTCCACAAATTGGGCCGATCTGACGCTCAGGTGGCTCACATCATAGGAAACAGTGTGAATTGACCATCTTCCATTGAAATCCTTTTTGGGTCCACAGAAGTTTTGGATCAAGATGAAATTTGTTTCTACCCTTCATCTAGGTCTGTGTGACCTTATGGACGGGTTGGATCTCATATCAACATTACGGTGGGCCCCACATGGGACCCACAATGATACATGTGTTTTATTTCCACCGTTCGCCCGGACGGTGGAGCCCTCTGTGATGTATTTGTTATATCCCCACTGTCCAGGGGACGGTGTGTGTGTGCGTGCATGTGTGTGTGTGCGTGCGTGTGTGAGTGTGCGTGTACGTGTGCGGTGTGTGTGTGTGCAGTGTGTGTATATATATATTATATTGTATTATATTATATAAAATATTGTATTATATTATATATAATATTTTATATATTATATATAGTTTATATATTATGTAATACATAATATATACCTGATGGTGGGCCCTTCGTGGGACCCACCTGTTTCATCCATGCCATCCATCTATATGGCAACCCACCATGATGCATGTGTTGCATCCAAACCGTCCAACCTTTTGGGCAAGCTCATTTTAAGGCTTGAAACAAAATAAGACAGATCTATTTATCAAGTGGACTACACGGCAATGTGAGCATTGAAACGACTACCACTGAAATCCCCTTAGTATCATAAGAATTCTGGATCAACATGAAACCGTGTGACTTTACAATCAGATTGGATGAAAAACAAATGTTATGGTGGGCCTTGGGAATTTTAATGGTGGAAAATCATTATCACCACTTATATTGGGTATGGCCCATTTGATATACATGGGGCCCACTGGTGTGGCCCACCTTGATTTATTTGTGCATTTCTATTGAAGCCCACCTTGATATACATATGAGGCCCATGTGATTAGGCCCGATGTAATGGACTTGGGGCCCATTTGATAAGACCTTGATGTGGTATGTATGAGGCCCGTTGTTGAGGCCCACCTTGATATATATATATATATATATATATATATATATATATTATATATATATATATATATATATAATATATAAGGCCCATTTGATGAGGCCCGATGTAATGTATTTGGGGCCCATGGATTGAGGCCCATTGTGATGTATTAGGGCCCATGGTTTGAGGCCCATCGTGATATATTTGAGGCCTATGGGACATGGCCCATTGTGATATATTTTTGGCCCATTTAGTAAGGCCCATTGTGATGTATTTGGGGCCCATGGGTTGAGGCCCATTATGATGCATTAGGGCCCGTGGGTCGAGGCCCATTGTGATGTATTCAAGGCCCGTGGTTGAGGCCAGTGCGATGTATGTATGGCCCGTTAAGTTGTGTATGAATTCCTTTTATGGGCCACTCCTTGGGAGCAATGTTGGCTAAATGGCCACATTGCTGGATAATGATGGTTTAATGTCCACATTGTGACCTTCCCTTAGGCCTTGTTTGGCCCACTCTCATCATCCTCTTAATGGGTTAACCCAAATAAGTGGGCCCCATTCACCATGAACGGATGGCTCCGTGTTACCGGATTTGATATACCCATGGTCGAGGGCCTATCTTTATATTATGGTTGATCGGTTGTTCATCTATGGACCCCGCCTTGCTTATGTGCTGGTTGTCGGTATCGATTGTCGATACCGATCATTTGTTCCGATTGCTGTGGCCGAATGATGATTCCGATTGACGTGACTGATTTACCGATTCTGATTATCGATCAATTTCGATTGCCGATTTAGATCGACGTGACCTATTTACCGGTTTTGATTATTGATCTATCTCGATGGTTGTGACCGATTTGCCGATTTTAATTATCGATCGATTCCGATTGTCGTGAACGATTGCCGACTTCAATCGACGTGACCTATTTGCCGATTCGGATTATTGATCTATCCCGATGGTTATGACTGATTTGTCGATTCTGATTATCGATCGATTCCAATTGTTGTGATCGATTTCCGACTTTGATCGACGTGACCGATTTGTCAATTTTGATTATTGATCTATCCCGATGGTTGTGACCGATTTGTCGATTTTAATTATCAATCGATTCCGATTGTCATGACCGATTGCCGACTTCGATCGACGTGACCGATTTGTTGATTCTGATTATCGATCGATTCCGATTGTCGTGACCGATTACCGACTTCGATCGACATGATCGATTTACCGATTCTAATTATTGATCTATCCCGATGGTTGTGACCGATTTGCCGATTCTGATTATCGATCGATTCCGATTGCCGTGACCGAATGCCGATTCGATTGTTGAGGCTGATTTCGATTGCCAAGGCCGATTGTCGTGACCTATATGATGTACATGCGACCCGTAGTTGAGGCCCATGATGCATGACCCATTTGATGTATTCGAGACCCATGTGTAGGGCCCACATGTCATATATTTGAGGCCCGTGGGCAAAGCCCATTGTGATGTGTTCATGGCCCATGGGTAAGGCTCATTATGACGTATTCATATATGGCCTATGGGGCAAGGCCCATTGTGATATGTATTAGGCCCATGAGCAGGGTCCACCTGTTGTGTATATGTGGCCCTTGAGTAAGGCCCATCGTGTTGTATATTAGGCCTTTGTGTGAGGTCGTGGGCCCATTATATGTTTGACTCTATGTGGCCATTCCTTGGGGGCAATGTTGGTTAAATGTCCACATTGTCGAGGCCGATGGTTGATGCCAGTTATTGATACCGATTATGAGTATGTGACAACATAGCATCATAATACATGCCCATACGCATCATCTGCATGTTTGTTATGAGATGTGATTGACCATTGTATATGCCATAGGACAGGTTGTTCATAGGGCTCCCTGATAGGCGAAGTTGTCCCATATGAGAGCATGACATGCACAGGATTGATGCATGACTGGATTGTTTGACTCATGTATCTTGCATTGTGTGTTATGATTACTGTAAGCCCTAGCGACATCAGGGTCGTAGCCTTCACAGGTATTTCATGGATGGCCAAATGGGACACCGAAAATCTGTTCTACATGGGGTGCTATAGATATCCCTGGGTGAAGTCCCTAAACTCTCTTGGTTCCAGAGGTTGCTCCAACGTCTAGACCGAGTGGATGCATGAGCGCATGAGGGACGCATACCGTTAGGTCGTGCCTCCCACTGTGTCGTAGTCGGTTGGAAGGGGGTACGGCCTTACCTGCCCAAGAGGAGGGGGCAATGCTAGGCTGAGTTTGAGCAGCTCGAGGAATGGGTCCGCTATCGACGAGTCGGGCCCGATATTAGCAGGCGGATAGTGAGGTCTCTTCCACTCACCTTGTTGTGCGCGATGGGGCGGCAATCTGGTTTGGAGTGTAATAAACCCTGGTGATGATCCTAGAGAGGAACCGTACTAATATGTGACTTATTGAGCAGGATTTGCATACTCATACATTCATTTTATTCACTATCCACTCGGGCTGGTGGTGCGCAACTAATTGTTGTGTACCTTCGCATGACAAGGATTTTGGTTGGGCGCCCGACTAACCTGAGATCAGGAGTTTACCACATTGAGTCTGACTATCCAAATTTAGGTATGGGACTGGTTTGGATAGAAGTTCTTTGTGATAGACCCCATAGCTTGTGATACTACGTACTATCATCCCGACTTCACTCCAGCTTGGTCATTTAACTTGCACCACATATTGCATTACATCCGCGACATATGACATTTTGGGTTGTTATGTTTCAACACTTATATAGCCTAGACGGACTTAGCATGATTTGCATATTGCCCTGCATCCTCAAGACATAGTATTTGGCTTACTGTCTTCGCATTGCATAGCTGATCTATATTGCTTCCTCAGTATATTGGTTATTATATTTTTGCATCGCATAGCCTTGGTACGGCTGATAGCATTCATGGATTTCTACATTGCCAATATTTTCGCTTACTGTGATATCGTATGATTCATGATCTTGCCTGTATTACCGATGTTGTATGATTTATGGCATTGTATTGCATTCTTGGCACTTACCTTGTGCACACACTTTCACCACTCACTAAGCTTTCTATAAGCTTATGCACGATAGATGCGTACAGGTGGCGTTAGGTTGCAGCAGTTTTGAGCTTGGAGCGTGCAACGGTCTTCTGAAGCTTGATTTTTTATATATGTATTTTCCTTTCAGCATTGTACTCAAATGATTGTATTAGTGGATATGTGATGATGATGTTGTCTTTGTGAATTGGGTAATCTTGTGATTATGCTTATTACAAGTTAAATGTAAATAAAAATAAAAATAAATCCTCCTTCTAGGATCCCAGGATCGGAATCTAGCGTATGGATGCTAGGAGCAGAGAATGGGGTACTACGGAGGCTGTCGGCACCGGATTCGGCGATTGGGATTCCTGTGAATCCGATTTCTGAGTTTAGGGTGTGACAAAAGTTGGTATCAGAGCATACCTTGGGAATACTTAAGGATAACATCACATATCTGCTGATAGCTACCCTTCACTCTTTGATTGTTGAGAACTTAAAATGGTTGGATCCACGAGTTCGAATGACTTAGAAACTTTCTGATATAGCTCCCTACTGTTGAGATTGTGATGCTGCTTAGCATTCCAATTTCGATCGTTTCTGATCCAGGATCCGCGGTTCAGTGGGATCATCATAGTGCTGATGATGGCGTCTTGGGAGTAAGAGGCTGATATTCGTGGGCGTTGTCCCCTTCTCTTAGGTGTTTGATGATTATATCTATAGCGATAGGACTTCCCTCCCTTGTGAACTCTGTATTGGTTGTGTCGTGTTTTAAATTTCGGGGACGGAATTTTTATTTGTAGGGGAGAGCTATAAGACCCGTATCCTAGACCGTACTGTTCAGTTGAATCCCGCGATCCTTCCCGGCGTATTCCGGCAACCTGCGACGTATAATCAACCTTTGCGATCGACCCTAAGTCGTATCATGTAGAATTGAGTCGGCTTAATCCGAGACTTGTACCATTGCGACCGCACCGTCGTCGCGGTTCTGACGCTCCGACTCGCACCGATTCGATACCCGGGCCAGGAGATGTAGGCTCGCGCTCAGTACGAGGAAAAACGCCGCACAAGAGAATCTGTACCAAATGTCAAATCAATCCTATCAATCAATCAAGGTACACATCAATCACACCTCATGTCAAGTACACATCAACTTTCACTCATCCCCAAGCAATCCCAAAGTTAACCTTTCCATCCCATCTCTTACACACTCCATCACTCACCATCTCTCATCCCATCACTCCACCTCACCAGTCCTCTCTCTCTTACAACAATCTCTTTCCCTCATTTTCTCCAAGCAGCCCACGTCCATGGCTTCCATGGGGGAGAAGCTAGTATGACCCACTTCCTATCTCCCATCTCCACCATCCTAAGTCGATCTCAATCGTTGAAGTCCATCCATTGGACCTCTAGCATGCATTGATGGAAGAAAAAGACCAATGAGATCTAAGGTGGGTGTCTCTCTCTCTCTCTCTCTCTCTCTCTCTCTCTCCTCTCTCTCTCTCTCTCTCTCTCTCTTCTTTTGTGGTGATGTAGTTGAGTGGCCCACTTGGACGGACCCCACCTTGGTGTATATCTTATCCACACCATGCATGCATTTGGTGGCCCACCTGAGCAAGACCCACCTTGTACATGTGTTCCGCGCGGACCGTCCAGCGTCCAGGGAACGTCCCTGGACGTGAAATGAAAACACAAATATTAGCTTTATTTCAAAGTTTATTGGGTGGGCCACTCATGCAGGCCCCACCTTGATGTATGCATTTAATCTACGTCGTCTATTCTGTTCCCCAGCTCATTTTAGGCATTGAGCCGAAAAATGAATCGAATCTGAAGCTCTGGCAGGCCATAGTATAGAAAACAGTTTCTCTACCATTGAAAACCATGCTACTGCTTTTGTATCTCGAAACGTGCCCAATATTGGGCTCGTTGCACTTGTTATGGGGTTTAGGGATCAATGGGTAGAGTGGATCCATCAAACGCGGGCCTCACATATGAAAAACCTCAAGGAAACAAAATAATAATAATAATAATAATAATAATAATAATAATAATAATAATAATAATATAATAATAATAATAATAATAATAATATACAGCAGCAGCTGACGCTGCTGCTGTGTACGGGCGGACGAACAGGGTCCCATGGCCCCCGGCCGTGGGCCCCACCATGAGGTGTGTTATGTTTCCACTCCGTCCATTACGTGGGCCCCTAAGGCAGCGGGCCACCCTCCAAAACTTGGGCCGATCCGATGCTCAAGTGGCCCACATCATAGGAAACAGTGTGAATTGACCATCTACCATTGAAATCCTTTTTGGGTCCACAGAAGTTTTGGATCAAGATGAAATTTGTTTCTACCCTTCATCTAGGTCTGTGTGACCTTTGGACGAGTTGGATCTCATATCAACATTACGGTGGGCCCTACGTGGGACCCACAATGATACATGTGTTTTATTTCCACCGTCCGCCCGGACGGTGGAGCCCTCTGTGATGTATTTGTTATATCCCCACCATCCAGGGGACGGTGGGTGTGTGTGCGTGCATGCGTGTGTGTGCGTGCGTGTGTGAGCGTGCATGTACGTGTGCGGTGTGTGTGTGCAGTGTGTGTATATATATATATATTATATAATATTGTATTATATTATATATAATATTTTATATATTATATATAGTTTATATATTATGTTATACATAATATATACCTGATGGTGGGCCCTTCGTGGGACCCACCTGTTTCATCCATGCCATCCGTCTATATGGCAACCCACCATGATGCATGTGTTGCATCCAAACCGTCCAACCTTTTGGGCAAGCTCATTTTAAGGCTTGAAACGAAATAAGATAGATCTATTTATCAAGTGGACCACACGGCAACGTGAGCATTGAAATGTCTACCACTGAAATCCCCTTAGTATCATAAGAATTCTGGATCAACATGAAACCGTGTGACTTTACGATCAGATTGGATGAAAAACAAACGTTATGGTGGGCCTTGGGAATTTTAATGGTGGAAAATCATTATCACCACTTATATTGGGTATGGCCCATTTGATATACATGGGGCCCATTGGTGTGGCCCACCTTGATTTATTTGTGCCTTTTTATTGAAGCCCACCTTGATATACACATGAGGCCCATGTGATTAGGCCCGATGTAATGAACTTGGGGCCCATTTGATAAGACCTTGATGTGGTATGTATGAGGCCCGTTGTTGAGGCCCACCTTGATATATATATATATATATATATATATATATATATATATATATATATATATATATATATATATATATATAAGGCTCATTTGATGAGGCCTGATGTAATGTATTTAGCGCCTATGGATTGAGGCCCATTGTGATGTATTAGGGCCCGTGGGTTGAGGCCCATCGTGATATATTTGAGGCCTATGGGACATGGCCCATTGTGATATATTTCCGGTCCATTTAGTAAGGCCCATCGTGATGTATTTGGGGCCCATGGGTTGAGGCCCATTGTGATGTATTCAAGGCCCATGGTTGAGGCTAGTGCGATGTATGTATGGCCCGTTAAGTTGTGTTTGAATTTCTTGTATGGGCCACTCCTTAGGAGCAATGTTGATTAAATAGCCACATTGCTGGATAATGATGGTTTAATGTCCACATTGTGACCTTCCCTTAGGCCTTGTTAGGCCTACTCTCATCATCCTCTTAGCGAGTTAACCCAAATAAGTGGGCCCCATTCACCATGAACGGATGGCTCCGTGTTACCGGATTTGATATACCCACGGCCGAGGGCTGATCTTTATATTATGGTTGATCAGTTGTTCATCTATGGACCCCGCCCTATTTATGTGCTGGTTGTCGATATCGATTGTCGATACCAATCATTGGTTCCGATTGCTGTGGCCGAATGCCGATTCCGATTGACGTTACTTATTTACCGATTCTGATTATCGATAGATTCCGATTGCCGACTTCGATCAACGTGACCGATTTAACGATTCTAATTATTGATCTATCCCGATGGTTGTGACCGATTTGCTGATTCTGATTATCGATCGATTCCGATTGTCGTGATCGATTGCCGACTTCAATCGACGTAACCGATTTGCCGATTCTGATTGTTGATCTATCCCGATGGTTGTGACCGATTTGCCGATTCTGATTATCGATCGATTCCGATTGTTGTGATCGATTGCCGACTTCGATTGACATGACCGATTTGCCGATTCTGATTATCGATCTATCCCGATGGTTGTGACCGATTTGCTGATTCTGACTATCGATCGATTCCGATTGTCATGACCGATTGCCGACTTCGATCGACGTGACCGATTTGTCGATTCTGATTATCGATCGATTCCGATTGTCGTGACCAATTACCGACTTCGATCGACATGATCGATTTATCGATTCTGATTATTGATATATCCCGATGGTTGTGACCGATTTGCCGATTCTGATTATCGATCAATTCCGATTGCCGTGACCGAATGCCGATTCGATTGTCGAGGCCGATTTCGATTGTCAAGGCCGATTGTCGTGACCTATATGGTGTACATGCAACCCGTAGTTGAGGCCCATTATGACACGTAGTAGGCCCATGATGCATGACCCATTTGATGTATTCGAGACCCATGTGTAGGGCCCACATGTCATATATTTGAGGCCCGTGGGCAAAGCCCATTGTGATGTGTTCATGGCCCATGGGTAAGGCTCATTATGACGTATTCATATATGGCCTATGGGGCAAGGCCCATTGTGATATGTATTAGGCCCATGAGCAGGGTCCACCTGTTGTGTATATGTGGCCCTTGAGTAAGGCCCATCGTGTTGTATATTAGGCCTTTGTGTGAGGTCGTGGGCCCATTATATGTTTGACTCTATGTGGCCATTCCTTGGGGGCAATGTTGGTTAAATGTCCACATTGTCGAGGCCGATGGTTGATGCCAGTTATTGATACCGATTATGAGTATGTGACAACATAGCATCATAATACATGCCCATACGCATCATCTGCATGTTTGTTATGAGATGTGATTGACCATTGCATATGCCATAGGCAGGTTGTTCATAGGGCTCCCTGATAGGCGAAGTTGTCCCATATGAGAGCATGACATGCACAGGATTCATGCATGACTGGATTGTTTGACTCATGCATCTTGCATTGTGTGTTATGATTACTGTACGCCTTAGCAACATCAGGATCGTAGCCTCCATAGGTATTTCATGGATGGCCAGATGGGACACCAGAAATCTATTGTACATGGGGTGCTATACATATCCCTGGCGACAGTCCCTAAACCCTCTTGGTTCCAGAGGTTGCTCCAACGTCTAGACCGAGTGGATGCATGAGCGCATGAGTGCCGTATACCGTTAGGCCGCGTCTCCCACTGTATCGTGGTCGGTTGGAAGGGGGTACGGCCTTACCTGCCCGAGAGGAGGGGGCAATGCTAGGCTGAGTCTGACCAGCTCGAGGAATAGGTCCGCTATCGACGAGCCGGGCCCGATATTGGCAGGCAGATAGTAAGGTCTCTTTCACTCACCTTGTTGCACGCGGTGGGGCGGCAATCTGGTTTGGAGTGTAATAGACCCCGGTGATGATCCCAGAGAGGAACCGTACTGCTATGTGACTTATTGAGCAGGATTTGCATAATCATACATTCATTTCATTCACTATCCACTCAGGCTGGTGGTGTGTAACTAATTGTTGTATACCTTCGCATGACAAGGATTTCGGTTGGGCGCGCGACTAACCTGAGATCAGGAGTTTACCACATTGAGTCTGACTATCCACATTTAGGTATGGGACTGGTTTGGATATAAGTTCTTTGTGATAGACCCCATAGCTTGTGATACTACGTATTATCATCCCGACTTCACTCCAGCTTGGTCATTTCATTCGCACCGCATATTGCATTACATCCGCGACATATGACATTTTGGGTTGTTATGTTTCAGCACTTATATAGCCTAGACGAACTTAGCATGATTTGCATATTGCCCTGCATCCTTAACACATAGTATTTGGTTTACTGTCTTCGCATTGCATAGCTGATCTATATTGCTTCCTCAGTATATTGGTTATTATATTTTTGCATCGCATAGCCTTGGTACGGCTGATAGCATTCATGGATTTATAGATTACCAGTATTTTCAATTACTCTGATATCGTATGATTCATGATCTTGTCTGTATTACTGATGTTGTATGATTTATGGCATTGTATTGCATTCTTGGCACTTACCTTGTGCACACACTTTCACCACCCACTAAGCTTTCTATAAGCTTATGCACGATAGATGCGTGCAGGTGGCATTAGGTTGCAGCAGTGTTGAGCTTGGAGCGTGCAACAGTCTTTTGGAGATTGATTTTTTATTTATGTATTTCCCTTTCAGCATTGTACTCAAATGATTGTATTAGTGGATATGTGATGATGATGTTGTCTTTGTGAATTGGGTAATCTTGTGGTTATATTTATTATAAGTTAAATGTAAAAATAAAAAATAAATAAATAAATCCTCCTTATAAGATCTCAGGATCGAAATCTGGCGTATGGATGCTAGGAGCCGAGAATGGGGTACTACGGAAGCTGTCGGCACCGGATTCGGCGATCGGGATTCCTGTGAATCCGATTTCCGAGTTTGGGGCGTGACAACCAACCTAAGTTAATAGCCTGCATATATCCGTATAACCATGGCCCCGATCGATTATTGCTTACCATTGAACTAACTTCTAATCATACATATCGATCGATGCATCCAAATAGCAGGCCGATCATATCCATACGTAGGTCATCACTAGGGCCAACTATCCTATGATGTATATCGAGCCATATACCCCATAGTGGACCTTAAAGGTTGGAAACACTATCCCATAAGGCTAATATAATGAAAACCTAACTCTTAGGGCTATTTCCACCATTTCTAGTGCTATAAATAGTATATTTGGAGGCAACTCTTACTCCCATTCGAATTTTTTCTAGAAAGAATGAGAGAATGAGAGAAAGGAGTATAGGGAGAGCAAGTGATGGAGATTGACGTCTCCTTCACCGAATCTTTCCAGTTGAAGCCCTAACCTCGACCGTTCTCGTCCACCGAATCCACTCCACTCGCGATTGAGATGTAAGAAATAAACCCTATTTCCCAACCTAGGTTTTTCTAGGTTGAATTGCATAAATATCAATTAATTTCTTTAAAATTGGTGTAGGAATCATTTTCCCCAAAATCTTAACCCTAGAAGCTCAAAGATTGGAAATTCATTCTTAAGGTGCAAATCATTATTCCTAGGTTGTCATTTATCAACCCTTGAGGGTCTTAATTAATGATTTATTGTTTGTAAATATCTTGTTGTGTGCTAACGTGTTCACATTTCGATTTGCCCAACATGTGTTATTGATTGTTTATTGATGCTCACATGTTTGATAAAATGCCTAAGTGATTGAATGTATTGTTCTATTAATGCTCACATGTTTGATGAAATGCCTAGGTGAATGTATGGTTTTATTAATACTCATATGTTTGATGAAATGCTCATATGAGTGTGTTATTTTTATTGATGCTCACATGTTCGATGAAATCCCTGAATGAATAAGTTGTTAAATTCATGGTTTATGCAGCATCTTATCATGATTGTCTAATGAATTCGTAGTCCTTAGTAATGTTTAAAATTGCTTAACATGTTGGGTCAGTTAGTAATTCGCTTGAACTAAGGGTTGGCTTGAGTTAGGTCGGGCACTCTAAGCTTGTTCGTTCGACTCAGGTCGAATATAGACGATCAACGGTAGCTGGACTACACGGGATGCTTGTACCCAATGTCAGTTGTATCGGGGTTCTCCCAGGTCAATCAAATTAGTCTAACAGCCTACTAATCTTGTATGTTCATAATGTATGACATGACCAAATTAATGGAATATATGATACCCCATTCTCATTGAACGACTCTACTTCTAACCATTAACAGTATGATCCACAGGACTCATGAGCAGAACATGGTGGTATGGGGCACCGTGTTCGACCTGTTGGCCTACGCTGGGGTGACAAACTTTCCTATAATGACCAATGAGTAATTAAGAAGGCTATGAGCCTATTATATCAAACTGGAATGATGTCGCGACTACCCCACAATTGTGTTTGGGTGACGACCCTCGCATCAATTATAAGCGTCCTCCACATGTCGATGAAGTGCCTAATCTTGGGCATCCAGGCTGCTTCATCTTGGTCTTTTGTGATTAGTTGTGCAAGTTGGTCAGGCCAGTGTTAGTCCCTAATTGGATGAGGAGTTGTTGGTTGGATGATGAACTCAAAAACAGATCAAGGGACAGAAGTGAGGAGCCACTACGGCTGCCCTGAGCCTTGTGATCCGGTTGAGACCATGATAAAATGGTGGTACCCCAGCTTCCCTAATATGTTGGATGAACGAAATTTAATAACTACTTGGCTAGCATATGCATTAATCTCATTGCATTACATATGATGTTACGATTTGGTGTTGGAGTCGCATAATGAGGGAGTGTTGGCATTTACGAAATAGGCGTTGAAATCGTTTATGAGAGAGTGCTAAATTGTAAGGATGAGTTAATGGTGCTTATCACCAGTGTTACCTCAACCACCTAGGTGCTTATAGTGCTTCTTGATACATCCGTAACTCATGCTAACATGGTCACACTTTTTTTTTTTTGGTTCTTTTTGAAGCAGGTAGTCATGGAAAGAAAGATGTTAAGGTTAGGGTTTGAGAGAGAGAGAGAGGCTAAAGAATCTTATTTGTTTATATGTCTAGGAATGATATTCAATGGGATCTGGCCACACTTTTTTTCAATTATTCTCGTAGTAGTCGTAGAGATAGATATTAAGGTTAGGGTTTGAGAGAGAGATGGGTTATAGAATCTTATGCGCTTAGAAATGATATTTAATGGAATGTGGCTACACTTTTTCAGTTCTTCTCGAAGCAAGCAGCCATGAGGAGAGAGGTTAAGGCTAGGTTTAGATTGAGGTAGTCCTTTTGACCCACATACCAACAAATTCTTTCCATTGGTATACTTGTGCCAATACCTACAGTCAGTACTAAAGTATACTAACTCAATTCCAAAAAGTTTTATTAAATAAAAGTGGGTGTAAATGTCAACTTTTTAACCTAGTCAAATGTAGTGAAAAAGCAGGAAGACTATCATTAATGGTTATGATTCAAACCCTCCTTCCCTGGACCATCCTTAAAGATAAAGATCACTTTTTTGTAGTTCCCATGATTTTCATCTCCAAGATGAGTTGGAATTACGCAAAAAAAGCAGTCTCTTTCCTTAGAATATAATATTGAAAGTTGGTTTTTGTAAAGAATATAAAAAAAATAAAAAAAAGAAAGCTGATTTGGTTTGTGGGTTTGTGTTCGAACAAGGAGTTATAGGATACTCAGTCTAAGCGTGAGGCTTGATACACAGGCACTTAGAAATTGTACACGTGGCATATATTAACTCCAATAAAACCAACTAGATTGTGCAGCCCAGTCTCACCAAGTCACACTTCCAATATAAAATTGGTTGAACAGCCCTAACCTCTGGTTCTTTAGACACATGTTTGAAGAAATAGGACTATTGAATAATTTTCATTTTTAGCCGTCCAATTGATGTCCACTAATCTAGTACTCAAATAATAAAATAAACTTGATTTTTTGGTCATTGGGTACCATAATCTGAATTGTTTAATTTGACCACTTGTATACTTCATTTGCAATTTCAAGTGCCTGTGTATCATCCCTCACGATCTGCCAGAGTATTAAAGTTTTTCTTGTCTCCAAACAGACCAAGGCCCCCCACAGTACCGTTTTCTCATATTCCAAGCACCCCATGTGACCTTTTGTTACTCCACTCCACACGTGGGGCCCACTGAGATGTTGACACGAGTGAATGTGCATGTTTTTGTACGGTAAAGAAGGTACTATTTTAGAAAGGAGTGAGATTTCATGAATTGTTTAAGAGGAAAAGGTGGATATTTTGTATGGGTTAGGGAACCTATGGCATGTGTGGGGCATAGGGTTGCAAATTGCGACCTTGAAGTGTCTGCCTAAGTTTTCGAGAAAGATAATGGATGTACTATGTAATCTCCCATTTACTATTATTCATGGAGTGTGTTTAAGTACAACTAGTTGGATGGCAAGTTACTGCCCAAAATGCTCTAAAGAACCACTCTATGACATCCGAGACGTCCAAAAGCTGAGGTCCATTAAGAAGTCAAGGATCTATACTACCATCAACCTAGAGTATTCAAGTGACTAGATTGTGGTACTTTGATCAGCTATCTCACTAGCTATTGAAAGTTTTTACACACATATTAAATTAGATTGTCATGGTACACGAGGGATTTCAATACTCGGGTATTAAAAAGTTCAGGTGTCATAGTCTACCCTTGTTTTATTCTTTTACCATTATAAGGTTAAGGGTATTTCAATTTACAGTGCGTCCAAGTACTTGATATGTTCCTCGTGGGGTAAGTTGGTGTGTACCGGTGCCTATATCTGGCTACTCAAACTTGAGTTGTTATAGAATCCTGAATACATGATGTGATTGAAAGTCGGTCTCATTCTAAGAGGATACAGGAAGAAATGCCCTAAGGTGGATGGTTATGCTGACTGGTGTCAGAGGTCCTACATAGACTCTGATGGTTATGACTGGACTAAATCGGCGGCTAGAGGAAGTGTGAGAGCTAGTGGTTGTTGATGTTGTCTGGGGCTAGTCAGGGCGTTGGTTTCTGGGATTTACGCTTGTACAAGCCAAAGAAGCATCTCCTACATGGTCTTCAAGCATTGTGCAAGTTCTAAGATGAAAGAGATTGGCACTAGAGGTGTACATGAGTTGAACCGAGTCGAGTTTGGCACAGCTCGACTTGGCTCGACCACTAGCTAACCCCAACTCAAACTCGACTCAGCTCAGTCCTTGAGTCTGACTGGCCAGCTCGGCTCTATTCAGTCAGCAGCTCGGGCCAGTTCGAGCCAAGATCGAGCCTGTGTGACATTTTCACAAACACATGGAGTGCACTTTCAATTTCTTACTATATGTAAAACAACAGTAGCTGTTTACAGGTATTTCATCAAACACCTTGTAAGCAACATCAAAATCAAGAAAAATGGTTTCATATACATACTTTTGAGGGTCAAATATTGTATATTATCCCTCATTTATATCTTAGTTTTATGAACATGATAATGCTTAATGTTCTATTTTACTTATGTTTGTTTCACAAGGTGAGTTTAAGAGCTTGGATTGAAAAGGGTGCTAAAAGCATGAATTTGATGCTTAAGAATCACCAAGGCAAGAAATGAATCTTAGGAGACAAAGATTAAAGAATTCACATGTCAAAGATCCAAGAAAACCAAGTGAAGAATGAAGAGAATCAAAGATTTGAAGTGAAGAAAAGGAATCCTGAAATCGTCATGAAAAAGCATATTCTGAAACTCTGGGTCATTCTGTGAAACTGCGCAGAGTGAAGTCTATTTTAGGAAACTACGTAAATTTGAGGCGATTTCTAGAGTTTTCTAACTAGGTACGAAAGTTGGAGTTCCACAACTATAAATAGGACTCCGTAAGATGTTCCTAGACATCTTCTAGGGTTTAAGGAGTGGAGCAAAATAGTGGAGAAGTCGTCGCCAAGAGTTTTTTTTTTTCTTCTTCCTTAGTTGTTTTCATGTTTTTCTTAAGAGACTTTGGTTCAATCATGTCTATGGTTAACTAAACCTCTTTTCTAGGGCTAAGAGGTGAAGCTTGTAGCGTGATGAGATGTTTCTCTTGCTTTAATTCATGTTTATGTTGAACCTTCTTTGATTTTAATTTGATATTTAAATGAATACTTTCAGTTTTTAATGGTTTATTGTGACTCAAATTACAGTAGATCTGCAATAGCTTTGAGTATATTCTTTTCCTGATTTTGAGATTGTGGGATTAGTAAATCTTATTGTTGGCCATCATCCCATGGGCATGGTTTGATAATGGAATCCCTTCCAATTATCACAATTCTCCTCCATTGAGAATTAGGTCAAGGAAAGTTCAGATTTGATCTTAATTGTTATATCTTCCAATTGGATAGGATAGGACTCCAATTCCAATTGTGGTACTTGAATCAAGTAAGAGAGCTCCCTAATCACTGCAATTGGATCCTTGGCGCTCTAGTTCACTTTTGATATTTGATAAATCCTTCACAATTACTCTCTTTTATTTCATATTTAGATTTAGATCTTTTTCTAGTTCTAGTTCTAGTTCTTTTCAGAATACGTACAAGTTTAGTCCCTGTGGATTTAACCTCGTTCTCACAATTTATTACTACATCGAGACCCTACACTTAGGGTTGTGAACAAAACTTGTTCACAAACCCAAGTGTAGGGTCGCGATGTAGTACTAATTTCGATAGGACCGAGATCAAATCCACAGGGATTGAAACTTGTACGTTTTTTAAATTAACTGGAAGTAGAACTACAAGAAGATGTGAAACCAATTCTGAACTATTTGAGAGAGTAATTGTAAATAGAGTAATTAAAACTAAGAATTTAAAAGTAAGAACTAGGGTGTCAAGGATCCACTTGTAGTGATCAGGGAGCCTTCTTACTTGATTCAAGTAACACAATTAGAATTGAAGTTCTATCTTATCCAATTAGAAAATATATCGTTAAAACCAAATCTGAACTTCCATTGACCTAATTCTCAATGAAGGAGAACTATGATAATTGACAGGGATTTCATCACCAAACCATGCCTAGGAGACGATGGCAAACAACAGGATTTACCAATTCCATAATCTCAAAGCAGGAGAATCGTGAAGATTAGGAAGGATTCCATCACCCTACCATGCCCAAGGGACGATGGTGAACAATAGGACTTACTAATTTCCCAATCTCAAATCAGGAAAAGAATATCGTAACACCCCGAATTCCGGAACTCGAGTACATAACTTGTTTTCCAAAAACTCGAGTGTTAACCTTTAATGATGGTTCAAATATCATGTACATTTTTTTCCTTTTTTTATCAGAGCTAGCAAACTAGCAAAATAGAAATAACTCTTATATAAGAGGGAGTCCAAATATACATAACCATATATTCTTGTGGTTGCCCGAAAACTTATACAAACCAATGTCTTACAACTAAAGATTTAACACCAAATAATAAAAGTAGACTAGAAATTAGAGCCGCATAGCCATCGATCTCTCCATGCGATGCACCAGAGTCAACCCATACATTATCAACGTATCCTGCACATGGAATATGGTTTGATAGCTTCAATGGCTATCCCAATGAGATATAACCCATAATATTTATTATATCATCAAGATAATTAAGCATAGTTATCAGGAATAGTGTATAACAAATATTCCACAATGATTATCATAGAAATTAGATAAGATGAATTCCACAAAGATAATTTTGTTTAACTGCATCTATATGCTCACGGACCTGGGGATGCACATCCGGCTGGCAAAAAGGTCGCCCAAGGAGAACTAGCCACCCGAAAAAGTACTCAAAGGTACGTCCCAAAGAGAACTAGTCACCCAGAAAAGACCATGCAACGAGGACACCCAAGGTGAATTAGTCTCCCGGAAAAGTACTCAAAGGTACGCCCTAAGGAGGTTTAGGCACCCGAAAGAGTTCATGCGATAAGGACAACCCATAGTGGTAAGAATGCACGTGACATTAATTTAGGATCACCCCATAAAGTACTTTATCGTACAACCCATAGTGACCCAAGAAACTCCGTGTCTTACATCGACCACTTAATAAAGTCCATATGCCATGAAAATGCATGATTAGCCCAACCATTTTTAGAAAGCTCAAAGGTCACTATGGGGGGTTTGTCACCTAGCATAGGCTGACAGCTCATGCATATTGTCTCATTCCACCATCCTTGGCTCATGAGACTAACAAATATGATGTTTAAAGGTAACATACTCAACTAGTGGCCAATTATATTTCTACAAGTGGAACTTATCATCGCAAGGTTATATGAAGATAGTTTCTTAAAGCCACGTAGGGCAAATATTACATCAAGCTGCATAAGCAAACAATCCATCCCAAGTGTAAGACCTGTATCCTAGTCTGTACTGTTCCGTCAACTCCCGCGATCCTTCCCGTCGAATTCCGGCAATCCGCGACCTGTAACAATGTTTGTGCACGATCCTAAATCGTATCCCATAGATTTGAGTTGGCTTAATCTGAGACTTGTACCATTGCAACCGCACCATTGCTGCGGTTCCAATGCCGTGTCTTACATATCGATCTGATATCCTGACAAGGAGATGTGGGCCATCGTTTATTTTGAAGAAAACGCCGCGCATTTGCAATCCCAAGAGAATCTCTACATCATGTCCCATTAATCAATCACTCAAATTAATCAATCAATCACCTCATGTCAAGTACAAGAGCAACCCATGCTTTCTTTCTCCATAAGTCAAGCAAACCCCAAAAGTCAACAAGTCTCTCACCTCACCCATCACTCACCTCACATCCATCACCCATCACTCTCTCTCCCTTACAACCCTCTCTCTCTCTCCTTATCTTCACATTTTCCAAACAAGGAAAGTGGTGCACGTCCAAGGAATTCCAAGAGAGAAAAGTGGTTTTGTGTGGCCCACTTTTCCATCCCAAAATCCTTCATCCTAGCCATTCACTTCTCATCACCCTCCATCAAAGTGAAGCACAAGGAGACCGGCGTTCCAACGGACCAAGAGGATCGAACGGTGGGTGCTTCTATAGGCATAGATTTTTTATTTTTATGATGGGCCAAGTGAGGCCTACCGATTGATGGTATGAATCTTACTTTGAACCCTAAGATGTGTCCGATGGCCCACCTTGATCCTCATGATCATTTCATGATGGGGCCATTCTCCATGGACCCCATCATGATGTTTATTTTCCTTACATGAAAAGAGGTCATCTAGACTGTCCATTTTGGGTGGAGAAGGAATCTCAACCGTTGATCTTTAATTTGGTGGGCTCACATGTATTGGGACCCACTTGATGTATGATTGAATGCAAGGGAGGTTCATAGTGGCAGAGCCCTCCATCACGCGTGTCCCTCTCTCTCTCTCTCTCTCTCTCTCTCTCTCTCTCTCTGATCAGGGTCAAATATTACATATCAGACCCCAGTAATTGCCTAAATTTACATACCTGATAAGGCTTAATGGAATATTTTAATCGTATTTTCATTTCAGGATGTAATAATGAGCGTTGGACTGAAAAGAGGATTAAAAGCATGGATTTGATGATCCAAAGCCACCTGAGCACGGGATGGACCCCAGAGAACCAATAATGAAGAGTTTACACGCCTGGGATCTGAGGAAAGCGAGCCAAAGGGGCCCGAAAAAGGTCTAGAATGCAAGATCACATGGTTCCCGCCATCCGATCAACTCGAAACTTCATACATGTGATGGGAGCCGCAAATTAACCGTACATATTAAATTTCATCTACTGAAGATCTCGGGAAGTGGGCCAACGGACAGATCAGCCCATTAATCTCCGATTCTGGGCCCACCTGATATTTGGAACTGCCTCAAACTTGAGTTTGGCGGTTGATATTATATGAAGAAAAGGATGGCCGGTGCGGATCTCGCATAAACATTATAGTGGACCCCACACGTGATGCATGTACACCATGCACAAAGACACCAGCCGTGCACCGCACCCGCGCCCGGGTCAAACCAGCCGCTGACCAGCGGCTTCATCTTCCGTTTCCAGTGTCTTCCGCTGCCGACCATTGGATCGGGTTGTGGGTCCACACCGTCCATCAAAACACCAATCTGAACCGTCCATTGGCTTTCTAAGACCCCTCTTACCAACGCCTAGCTGATGGAATTTGAAAACATCCGGTGTTTAATTTTCTAGCCGTTCAAAAACGGAATGGACGGTGAAGCAGAAATTCAGGTGGACCTCATCAACGGAAAGAGAAACACATGCATTCCCAACCGAAATTTCCTCCTCTACTCAATGGACGGAGTGGATTTCCCAAAATATCATCATAGTGGGCCCCACCATTTTCGCAGCGAAGCTGCGTCCGCGTTCCGCGTCAGCGAAGGAACGGCGCTAGCCGTTTTTACGAACGGCTGTGGGCCCCACACATCGCCCGTACAACCGATCCGAGCCGTCCATCTTGTAGAGGGCCGCGAACACTACAAACCCATGCTGATATTCCACTCCCATGCGTACACACGTGCATGATACAGAGGCCACAAAAGGGCTGCCCTGCAATGTTCAAAACTGATCTCTTCGTGTTTTCTTCTCTGAGCCGCGTTAATGGACATTCAAAACCACCCATTCTTGACTGAAATTTTGTCCTGAATCCAATGGACTGGGTGAATTTTCCAGAAAACACTTCGGTGGGGCCCACCGATCATGGTTGCAAAAATTTCCACTCCATGTCCTACTACAACTCTGCCACTGATCCAACTTTCCAGCAACTATAAAAGAGGAGTTTGGGACATGGAAAATATTCGAAAACAGGGAGGAGCTCCAGATTTACAGCAAGGGAGAGAAGAAAGAGAAGAAAGAGAAGAAAGAAGAGAGAGAAATTGGTTTGAAATTCCTTTTATGAATTTTTATTTTTATTTATCTATCTATTTAATGGAGTTTATGGGTAACTAATCTCTCAGCTAGGGCTGAGATGAAACCCCTAATTTGAATACCCTTTGTTCTATGTTGATTTTACTTTAATTAAGATTGATTTGTTTCTTTCCCTAGTGTGCTTGATTGCTTTAATTTCTATACTTCTCCATCTATGAACTTGATCAAAGTCTATGGATGGATGCGGTCTGGATGCTTATGCTAGGTGCTTGTATCTGATCATGAACAGGTTCCTGTAGAGGAAGAAACAGGGTGCTTTACTGAACTGCATATTCCATATGCCCGATTTGGACATGGGATATGTTATTCATGGCATTGCTTGAAGGAATTAGACAATCTGTATGCCCGATTAAGGACACGGATTGTGCTTTCTCTAGATAAGTTGATCAATCTAATTTAAGGTGAATTAACAGACAAAACAATGGTTATGATAATTAGGGGTGGATTCGAAAGTCCTAGTGCTCTCTCTGATTGAATTTTCTTCCTTATTCTCAATAGTTATTTTCCATAAATTTATTGCTCCATTATTTGTTGAATTAGTTAAGGAGAATCACAGATTTGAATTGTGACGACTAATCCTCGTGGGATTCGACCTCGATCTTACCGAGTTTATTACTACATCACAACCCTATACTTGGGGAATGAACAAGTTTTTGGCGCCGTTGCCGGGGACTGTTTCGGTCCAAATTAAATTTAGGATTCTCTCTAATCATAATTCATAGCTTAGGATTTGACTAACTTAGAGTTCTTTTTCTTTATTTTAGAAATTAACCTATTTCCTGTTTTGTAGGGTCCTGAGATAAACTTCTAATTTGGTAATCCCTTTCTAAATTCTTTACTTTTTCTATTTTTATTTTAGAATTAGGTTTTTACTTTTTAGAAATTTTCTAATTTTAGAATTTCTTTTGAATTTTTTGTTTTTTTTTTTTTAGATTTTTCTCTTAAGTAACTTCTTATTTTCTAGTTTTAGAAATTATTCTTTCCTTTTTAGAAGCTAACTCTTCTTGTTATTTTTTTAGAAACTTTTTTTTTTAGAAATTAACCTTTGCTTAGGATTTTTGTTATCATTAATTTAGGAAACTTGATTTGTTTTTGTTCTATTTTCAGGAATTGAGGAAGAAAGCTACTAAGTGAAGGAGGAGCTTCTTAAATTTTCTGACATCAATCATCTCCTTTTCCGAGTTCTTTCTCCCCATTCTTACTTATATAGTCTTAACTTGTTTTTTTTTTTATATCATAGTTTCTAGTTCTAGTTTTCTTTTTCTTAGGTTGTTACTTAGTTTATGTTAGGACGTAGATCTCTAGATATAGAACTAGCATCTTGTGATCCTGAAATAGAAAGAACATTCCATAGAAGATTGAAAGACATCCCAGTTGAAATGGCAGAAGAGAATGGAACTAAAACTCTTAGAGATTATTCAGCTCCTGTCCAATTCAATGCGCCTTCATGCATAGTGTTGCCCACCACCACGGCAGCACATTTCGAACTCAAGACTGGGGTCATACAGTTGTTGCCTTCCTTTTATGGGTTAGACAAGGAGGACCCATATCATCATGTGAAAGAATTCCTAGACATTTGCTCCACCTTTAAATTCCAAAACTTCTCAGACGATTCGATCCGCCTACGTCTGTTTCCTTTTTCTTTGAAGGATAAGGCGAAAGCATGGTTGAATTCTCTAGAAGTTGGGTCTATCACTACATGGGACCAATTGTCTAGGAAGTTCTTAAACAAGTTCTTCCCTGTTCACAAAACTAATGCTCTCCGTAGAGAAATCACTAATTTCACACAAAAAGAGGGAGAGCACTTTCATGAATATTGGGAAAGATGGAAGGACTTGCTTCTTAAATGTCCACACCACGGTTTTGAGAAGTGGCAACAAGTGCAATACTTTTATGACGGTCTGACACCCCAGAACCGTCCCATGGTTGATGCCACCAGTGGAGGATCCTTCATGACCAAGAGCGATACCGAAGCGTGGAAATTCTTTGAAACCTTGTGAGAAAACTCCCAGTAATGGGACTATTCAGATAGAGGTGAAAGAAGTTCTCAACCACAAAAGAGAGGTGGCATATATGAGATAGGAGTCACACCAGATCTCCATGCCAAGATTGATGGCCTGACAAAGAAGGTGATGCTCTGATGTTGCATAATGGACCTCCACAAACAACTCAAGCCGAGGCTTGTGCCATATGTTCTAGTCCTACCCATCCTACGCAATCTTGCCCATCTGGTACAGCATTTCCAGAATTCCTCTCTGAACAAGTTCATGCTTTGAACACCTTTCAGAAACTTGGGAATGATCCTTACTCGAACACGTACAACCCAGGGTGGGCTAGGCATCCAAATTTTTCTTGGGTAAAAGGATCGCAACAAGGAGGACCATCTGGAAATCCTCCTATGCAACCTCAGCAGTTTCTGCAATATCAACAACTGCCTGCACAATCAAGGAAACCATCTCTTGAGGATACACTCCGTCTTTTTATGCAGAGTTCTCTCCAATTCCAAAAAGACACCCAACAAACCTTACTAGCCAACCAGCAAAGCTTACATGCAAATGCACAATCCATTGCCAAGCTGGAAGTACAAATGAGTCAACTAGCTGCCACATTGAGTGAGAGAGAGAAGGGTAAGTTCCCTGGCCAACCTGTGGCTAATCCAAAGGGACAGTATGAGATTGGCTCTAATTCCAACCAAGGGCAATACCATGAGCAAGCCAAATCGATCATTACCCTTAGGTCAGGCAAACAGGTTGACAACAAAATAGAGATACCTAGGGATGAATCAAATCAAGGTGAAGCAGAGAGACACACCAATGCATCCAAAGTCCAAAAACTCTCTGGCTCTCCAAGAGCCGCTGACGTGCCACCTTACGTGCCCAAAGCACATTTTCCTCAACGTCTGGCACCAATGAAGAAAAGAAACAACTTTGATGAAATCCTGGACGTGTTTAACAAAGTGCAAGTCAACATCCCGTTGCTTGACGCTATCAAGCAAGTCCCTGCTTATGCTAAGTTTCTTAAAGATTTATGCACTTAAAAGCGTAAGCAGAATGTTCATAAGAAAGTCTTCCTTGCAGAGCAGCTCAGCTCCATGATTCAACATAACACCCCTCCTAAATTTAGGGATCCAGGAGCTCCTACCATCTCTTGCGGCATAGGAGATCATAAAATCGGGAAGGCATTACTTGATTTAGGGGCGAGCGTCAATTTGTTACCATATTCGGTTTATGAGCAGCTAGGACTTGGTGAGTTGAAACCGACTAAAATAACATTACAACTAGCTGATAGATCTGTCAAGGTGCCCCGGGGTGTTATTGAGGATGTATTAATCCAGGTTGACAAATTTTATTTTCCAGTGGATTTCATAGTTATAGATACTCAGCCTGTCCATAATCCTCATAGTCAGATCCCAGTCATTTTGGGTCGTCCATTTTTGGCCACATCTAATGCTATTATAAATTGCAGGAATGGAGTTATGAAGTTGTCATTTGGTAACATGAATATTAAACTCAATGTTTTTAATGCAGGACAACAACCCGCGAATTTGGACGACATATTTGAAGTGGACATGATCGAGAGTCTAGTGCAGGACTCCTTCCGTAAATCTTTTGAAGATCCGCTTGAGACCTGCTTAGCACAACATGGCACGAATTTTGACATAGATAGTCCCATCCACGAAGTCAATGCACTGCTCGACTCTACTCCGATATTGGAGACTGAAAAATGGAGAGCGAAAGTGGAACCTCTTCATCTCTCTGAGACTCTTCCTGACAGCACAGTTTCTAACTCTGAGAAGGCAAAAGAGAACAGGTTGCTTAATGTTCTTCGAACATATAAGGCAGCAATTGAACGGAAGATAGCAGAAATACAAGGAGTGTGCCCCACTGTATGTAAGGATCATGTTGCGGAAATGTCACATAAAATGCAATGGAAGCATGATCCTAACATGGAGGAAGTTGTTCGAGCAGAAGTCCTTAAATTGTTTGATGATAGTGTCAGTTACCTCATTTCAGATAGCACAGCTCATGGGAACTTACATCACTTGTCTGGGATTGGTTAACCACGTGTTGAGGTAAGTTCTTTGGCGGACTCTGGTCTTAAAGATTAATGAATTCATGGTCCGTTCTTGTTTGGCTGAAGACGTTAAACTTAGCGCTCCTGGGAGGCAACCCAGCATTTCATTTGATTTCTTTTTTCTTTGTTAGTTAGTTCAATGTTTGTGGGTAACATTACTGCAAACCCTCACGAGACTACAACTCGTCCACTAGGGGTAACCTAGGGGTTTAAAGGCTTGTTGCATATGCTAAATGCAATCGAGAGCATCTGCGAAAGTGGTATAGGTAGGATCTTTTATTTTACTGATTTCTCTCTTATGCTGACTCGCTTTTTACGCTGATATTTTTTGAGAGCTTCTTGATTCTCCATCCAGGTATTATCTTTCCCTACTCCTCTTTTCTTTTCATTGTCTCATGTGCATTGCATGCTTATTTCTTTTACATTGAGGACAATGCAGATTTTAGGTTGGGGGTGGGAGATTAGGTTACCTAATCAGTATTTTCTTGGTCTTGAGTAAAAATTGTGAAAATTTTTGAAATTTTTCTGGAATTTGTATTTAATTCAAAGAGATTTTGAAGGATAGTTGTGATTTTGAAATTACAAGATTCGGAATGTGAGAAATTTATGACTCTTGGATTCGGTTGTCTGGTAGATTTCACACTTAAGTTTGAATTGCTAATCCACGATTAGAAGTTGTAAACATTGATTGAGCCATGATTTCACATATCAGATCTCGTTTACACATAAAGTTTTCAGTTCGATATTAATTGATAACATGGTAATCACTAAGCATGAAGGGAACCAGCCTGAAAAGCAAAATTTTTAGCATCAGTCTATAAAGAAGAATTGAAAGAATAAGTCGCATAATCGTCCTCATAGGTTTGCTCCCTATAGATGACGATTCGATTCCTCATAGTCGACATAAGAAAAGATTTAGGCGACAAATTTTCACCATAGGTTTGCTCCCTATAGGTGCAGGTTTGATTCTCCTCCTTGGCGTACTATTCATAAAGAAAATCAAAAAAATAGTAGAATAAAAGGTTAATCTGTAAGGCAAGTGTCGGTTCCAGTTCTGGGTGACATGAGCTTCGTTGTTAATTACCAATGATATCATGAAATTGACAATTGAATCTCTTAATGGTTGAAAGCTGAGATGACACTATACACTCATGAAACTCAATGTTTTAAAATTATTCTAATTCATGGTTTAATAGTTTGAACTTGTTTATGAAATTTACAGTGAATTTGATTCCAGGAGAAAATTCCACTCACCATGCATGAATCGTAGAATGATCACATCTCGACTATCTGTTCACAAGTCACTTGAATTTACAGGAATTGTCTTTTATTTCCGAAATTATTTTTCGCATGTTTTGCTCGGGACTAGCAAAATGCTGGTTGGGGGTTGTGATCAGGGTCGAATATTACATATCAGACCCCAGTAATTGCCTAAATTTACATACCTGATAAGGCCTAATGGAATATTTTAATCGTATTTTCATTTCGGGATGTAATAATGAGCGTTAGACTGAAAAGAGGATTAAAAGCATGGATTTGATGATCCAAAGCCACCTGAGCACGGGATGGACCCCAGAGAACCAATAATGAAGAGTTTACACGCCTGGGATCTGAGGAAAGCGAGCCAAAGGGGCCCGAAAAAGGTCCAGAATGGAAGATCACATGGTTCCCGCCATCCGATCAACTCGAAACTTCATACATGTGATGGGAGCCGCAAATTAACCGTACATATTAAATTTCATCTACTGAAGATCTCGGGAAGTGGGCCAACGGACAGATCAGCCCATTAATCTCCGATTCTGGGCCCACCTGATATTCGGAACTGCCTCAAACTTGAGTTTGGCGGTTGATATTATATGAAGAAAAGGATGGCCGGTGCGGATCTCGCATAAACATTATAGTGGACCCCACACGTGATGCATGTACACCATGCACAAAGACACCAGCCGTGCACCGCACCCGCGCCCGGGTCAAACCAGCCGCTGACCCGCGGCTTCATCTTCCGTTTCCAGTGTCTTCCGCTGCCGACCATTGGATTGGGTTGTGGGTCCACACCGTCCATCAAAACACCAATCCGAACCGTCCATTGGCTTTCTAAGACCCCTCTTACCAACGCCTAGCTGATGGAATTTGAAAACATCCGGTGTTTAATTTTCTAGCCGTTCAAAAACGGAATGGACGGTGAAGCAGAAATTCAGGTGGACCTCATCAACGGAAAGAGAAACACATGCATTCCCAACCGGAATTTCCTCCTCCACTCAATGGACGGAGTGGATTTCCCAAAATATCATCATAGTGGGCCCCACCATTTTCGCAGCGAAACTGCGTCCGCGTTCCGCGTCAGCGAAGGAACGGCGCTGGCCGTTTTTGTGAACGGCTGTGGGCCCCACACATCGCCCGTACGACCGATCCGAGCCGTCCATCTTCTAAAGGGCCGCGAGCACTACAAACCCATGTTGATATTCCACTCCCATGCGTACACACATGCATGATACAGAGGCCACAAAAGGGCTGCCCTGCAACGTTCAAAACTGATCTCTTCGTGTTTTCTTCTCTGAGCCGCGTTAATGGACGTTCAAAACCACCCATTCTTGACTGAAATTTCGTCCTGAATCCAATGGACGGGGTGGATTTTCCAGAAAACACTTCGGTGGGGCCCACCGATCATGGTTGTGAAAATTTCCACTCCATGTCCTGCTACAACTCTGCCACTGATCCAGCTTTCCAGCAACTATAAAAGAGGAGTTTGGGACATGGAAAATATTCAGAAACAGGGAGGAGCTCCAGATTTACAGCAAGGGAGAGAAGAAAGAAGAGAGAGAAATTGGTTTGAAATTCCTTTTATGAATTTTTATTTTTATTTATCCATCTGTTTAATGGAGTTTATGGGTAACTAATCTCTCAGCTAGGGCTGAGATGAAACCCCTAATTTGAATACCCTTTGTTCTATGTTGATTTTACTTTAATTAAGATTGATTTGTTTCTTTCCCTAGTGTGCTTGATTGCTTTAATTTCTATACTTCTCCATCTATGAACTTGATCAAAGTCTATGGATGGATGCGGTCTGGATGCTTATGCTAGGTGCTTGTATCTGATCATGAACAGGTTCCTGTAGAGGAAGAAACAGGGTGCTTTACTGAACTGCATATTCCATATGCCCGATTTGGACATGGGATATGTTATTCATGGCATTGCTTAAAGGAATTAGACAATCTGTATGCCCGATTAAGGACATAGATTGTGCTTTCTCTAGATAAGTTGATCAATCTAATTTAAGGTGAATTAACAGACAAAACAATGGTTAGGATAATTAGGGGTGGATTCGAAAGTCCTAGTGCTCTCTCTGATTGAATTTTCTTCCTTATTCTCAATAGTTATTTTTCATAAATTTATTGCTCCATTATTTGTTGAATTAGTTAAGGAGAATCATAGATTTGAATTGTGACGACCAGTCCTCGTGGGATTCGACCTCGATCTTACCGAGTTTATTACTACATCACAACCCTATACTTGGGGAATGAACACTCTCTCTTTCATTTTTTTCCTATTGTGTGAGATAATGTGGCCATGTGGCCCACCCGGGTGGACCCCACCATGAGGCATGTATTTTATCCAAGCCATCTATAGGTGGAGCCCACTTTATGTATGTGTTGTATCCACACCATCCATCATTTGGTGTCTCACCAGAGTAGGGCCCACCTTCTATACCAAGTATACCCAAACCGTCCAACGTCCATGGATGCTGGACGTTACTTGAAAACACAAATATTAGATTTAAGTTTCCAACTCTGACCACTTCCATTTGGTAGGCCCCACCTTGATGTATAAATTCAATCCACGTTATCCATCCTTTTCCCCAGACCATTTTAGGCATTGAGCCGAAAAATGGGGCCAATCCGACTTTCTGGCAGGCCATAACATAGAAAACAGTGGCCCACATGATATTTCCACACCCCAAAATATATTGAATATTGGGCTTGTTTGGCTTGTCTTGAGCTATGGGAACCAATGGGCGGGGTGGATTCTTCCGATGTGGGCCCCACGCATGAAAAACTGTGAAAAAAATAAGATTTAATATATATATATATATATATATATATGTGTGTGTGTGTGTGTGTGTATGTATGCAGCAGACGGTGCTGCTGCCAGAGGGCGCAGGCAGTGCCTGCGGCGTGTAGGCGGACGGACAGCAGGACCCACAGACCCAGTCGTGGGCCCCACCGCGATGTGTTTTGAATATCCATACCGTCCATTTTGTAGGCCCCCTCAAGGTAGTGGGCCACCCCAAGAATCAGCTGTATACACAGCTCAAGTGGCCCACATCATAGGAAACAACGGTGATTGAATGTCAGCCATTGAAACCCTTTTTGGGTATCACAAAAGTTTTGAATCAGTATGAAATTTATTTTTCCTTTCATCTAGGTCAGCGTGACCTTATTAACGGGTTAGACAACATATAACATTATGGTGGGCCCCACGTGGGACCCCAATGATGTAGGTGTTCTCTCCACACCGTCCATCCTTATGGGACCCACCATGATGCATGTGCTGCATCCAACCGTTCAACCATTTTGAAAGCTCCTGTTTTGGCATGAGCTAAAGAATAAGTCAGATCCATGGTTCAAGTGGATCCCTACCGCTGAAAAATTGTGGGGACAGTGACATTCACTGTTCAAAACTTCTTAAGGGCCACGGTAGTTCCAATGAGATGTATATAAGTCCATTGTAATGTGTGATTCTACCACGGTTTATATAATAATGTTTATGGCGGGCTATGCCTTGGGAGCAATGATGGCTTGACGCCCACATTGTAAGTACAATGTTGGTTAAATGTCCGCATTGTAACTCTCCTTAGGGCCCATTGATAGGCTCATACTTATTGATAGTTCATCACTTTATAACATGCTTAGTATAATTCCATGACTCATGCCCATACGCATCATATGTATGTTTGATATGAGGAATGTTTGATCATAGCATAAGCCGGTTGGGCTAAGACATTTACGGGACTCCTTATGAGACAGAGTGCCCCACATGATCGTGCGGTACACGCTGGATTACTGCATGATTTGACAGTGTGATTCATGCATCTCGCATTTATGTGTCATGATCATTGTACGCGGTAGTGACATCAGGGTCATGGCTCCACAAGCACATCGTGGATGGTCGTATCGGATACCGAAAATACTTGGTTCTAGCACTGTGGGTACTTAGGATGTCCTTTGGTGAAAGTCGCAGAACTTTTAGTGCTAGGAGGTGCTCCAACATCTAGACCAAGTGGACACATGAGCACCCGAGTGTCGAATACCAGTAGGCCGCGTCTCCCACTGTGTTGTGGTCGGTTGGAAGGGGGTGTGGCCTTATCCGCCCGTGTGAGGGGGCTATAAGCTAAGCTTAGTTTGATCAGCTCACAAATGAGTCCGCTATCGACGAGCAGGGTAGGTATTGGCGGATTACTGGTCAGGCAGATAGTGAGGTCTCTTCCACTCGCTAGGCTGTGTGGCTAGGGAAGCAACAGTCAGCGTGGAATGTACTAGACCCTGGTGATATCCCAGAGAGGAACTGTACTGATATGTGTACTTGATGAGGATTGACATGTTTGCTTCGCATCTCGCATATGACATTTGGCTACATAGGCCTTGCATCGCATGGCCTTGGTATAACTGATAGCATTCATGTCTTGCATCACATAACTTTAGTATAGCTGATAGCATTCATGGACTTACCGCATGTTTCCGCATACTCTGATATTGTACACTTGGCGCTTACCTTGCGCACACACTTACACCACCCTCTTAGCTTTTGTAAGCTTATGCACGATCGTTGGGTGCAGGTGGCATTGGATCGCAGCAGCGCTGAGGCAGGAGCGCACATCAGATTATTTTAGAGTTTTTTATCACCCTGTATTTCCCTTCCCGCATTGTACTTAAAGTTTTAATATAGTGGATATGTGGTGATGTTGTTTTGTGACTTGGTTATACTCCATTACAAAAAAAAAAAAAAATTATACTGAAAATCCTCCTTGTAGGATCCCAGGATCGAAATCTGGCATGTGAGTGCCGGGATCCGAGAATGGGACACTACGGAGGCTATCGGCGCTGGATTCAGTGATCGGGAATTTTGTGAGTTCGTTGCCGAGTTTGGGGCGTGACACCAAGGATGTGATAAAAATGAATTTTCTCAAAAGCCACTAATGGTCCCTAAGATTGTAAATCCACAACAAAAACTCCATTTAATTTATAAGACAAAATGACCACTACTTCGAGGACCTCCAACCAATCCATCAAGTAATCACATATGACCAATTAAATTACGTGTAATATCGATATCGCACATGTATATCTATAGTGTTCATTTTAAGTCAGAATAGAGGTATTTAAATTGAATCGCGTATTCAAATAATTGAATTTAAATCCAATTCATCAATCATCTATAAAGTACCCAGATCAATAAGAGCAATTCACCATATTAAGTAATCAATGAGATAAATGAACAAAAATGAATAAATAAAGCTAACTATCAAGATGTAGAAAAGCTTGAAGGGTGATCCTCACCTCTCAAGACAGGTCCACTTTCAATGCTTGTTGAAATTTACGTGCACACCTTAGGATCAGATCCTACCATGAATTGCCAAATGGTACGGTTAGATCCATGTTTACACCCTATCTATGGTTAAGATCATAACCTAGATTTTCGATTACTTAAGTTTAAGGTTTTATTCTAGGGTTTTGGTCTATGCCTAGATTTTAGGATTTGTACTATAATTTATGTATAATTAAGGAAAATGTTAATAATGTGAGTATCTACAAAATAATTATTAACATAACAATATAATTAATATTAATTAACATGTTAATAATAATCATTGCAATGATAATATTTTAGAATGATGAATAAAATACTAATACTTGGTAATTAAAATTTTATTCATAATAATTAATATTATGATGAATAGACCACTAATGGCTAATCGTTTAACAATCACTATAGAAATGACAATTAATGGTAAATCAAAAATCAAATTTGGGGAAGGCAAGGTGACTCACATTAGTCGACTCAATGGCTCGACTTGGCGATGTCATCACTCACCTTCCTTTCTCTTTTCTTCTCTTTCATTTCTCTTCCTTCTTCTTCTTTCTTTTTTCTCTTTGATTGGTCTTGCAGTGGATGCCAGATGCCATACCCGACCTGACTCGACTCAGTTTGACTTGGTGAGTTTCAGCCGAGTCAACTCGGCAGTGCTCTCTTTCTTTCTTGTTAGAAAGCCCATATGAGGTCCTGGATTCGAAGGTAGCTGGCTGGAGAAGACTAGCAATAACCCACTCGACCCAGACTTAGTCTGTACTCCTAGCTCGAACCGTGACTCAAACCGAGTCAAGATAGCCTGACTCGGCAGCAGCCAAACCCAACTTCAACTTGCCCTCTCTCCATTTCCTCTTCTCTTTCTCTGATTTCTCTTTTTCTCTCCCGTTTCTTCTTTCTGTTCTCTGATGGTCCAGCAATGGACGTCAGATCATCTTGACTCGGCCCAAAACTTGGCTTGACTCAGGCACGAGTGTCGCAACGAGCAACCAGCACCCAATTTGTCTTCTCTCTCTCTCTCTCTACTCTCACTTCTTCTCCCTTCCTTGCTCCTTCTTCCACTTCTTTCTCTCGGGATATCAGGAGAGGAGTTAGACTTGGCCCGAACTCGCGGTGACTCGAAACCGAGTTAACTCAACTCGTCACAGCTCTAAGAGTGGCGCCCATTCCTCTCTTTGCGGCTTTCCTTTTTGGGAAAGGATTGCCCTAAAAGGGTTTCTTAAATAAGCTTTATTAATCCCTTTCTGGAAGATTTGGGCTGTAACTAATCGAGGGATTAGTTACGGTCTTTGTTATTTAAATTTGTGTCGTTTTGCAACGATATAATTGAATGTGCCTGCATGGCCATGTTCTAGCCATTTAGATGAAATTATGGGTCCCTGGCCAACCGAATGGACCGACCAGATCAGTGAATGGGACCCATTACTCGATGATGGGTTATTGATTAAATGGAGAAGATGGAGTGGCCGATCATGGTGACTTTTTATCTATGGGTCGATCTTTTGATATGTAGCTTCTAGAAGGACCGGATTGGTCCATTGATCATCATGTGGTCCATTATCGAGGCATTCAAAATGAATATCCCGATTGTTAACGAGATTTCGACTTGCGGCGGTTTTCTCGCAATATCGCGTTCTCTTTCGAGAACTTAAAATCTCCACTCACGAGAGTTTAGGAAGCCCTAGATTGGATGGTTAGGATGCTCTTAGAGGTCTTCCAAAGACAAAACAACGATTAGGATAGCGCCAGCAACACACAAGGAATATTCTTTCTGCCTTTTCCATAACCACATAAACCCCAAAATGCAGGATGCATAGAGGGCTAGGATTTGCCGAAACGGACGGTTGAGATGGTTGGGAGAATTCCACTTAGGATTGCCAACCTGGCAGCAAAGAGGCAGATTCTCGTTTTCAAAAATCACCGTACGTAGCCAATTGCTCCCGATATCGTGTACATACACACGTGTTCCAGCATATGGGAGAGGCTAGGGTTTGGTCGATGACATTAGCTGATTGCGATGGACAGTTCCGATCATCGTGATGATCGCTCGTGATGGGCCACAATTTAAAATAGTGGGCCCCTTCTTTTCGGCGGGAAAGAAAGAAAGAGAGGAGTTCTCTCTTTTTGGAAGATTTGTCGATCAACCTGGCTTGACTGGCCTTTATAGTCCAGTGCATCATGGGTGTGCACAACCTGTGTACGCGCTAAGGTCTAAAAAGTGGAGTCCACATGGTGGTTAGTGCAATCCACACCGTCCATTCATTTTGGAGGCCCAATTCATGGCCTCAGACGAAAGTTCGGGCATATCTAGAAATCAGGTGGGCCATACTAGATAAATTCTTAGCTCTAATTATAGATTTCTGCTGGTCCGATGGTCAGATCATTCTGAAATTGATCATCAATGGTAATAAGGATCCATGAGATCATTTAACTAGAAATCAATGGCTGGATTATGGATTTATAGCCTAATACGTATTTATAATATTTATTTTTCCTTTTTTTCATTGTTTTTGGTATCATTATTATTATTATCATTATTATTATTCTCTAAGTTGTTTATGTGAGTAGCATCCTCGTCAGCACTATTTATTCATTCCATCAGCCTCCTACCAGCTTCGATCAAAATGATTATATTATTTTAATTTGTAAGCGGCCCACAATACATGAGTCTTAACTTTTGGTTATCGATTAATTTAAATTAACGGTTGAATTTGAAATTTTGATATTTTAATTATTGAAATTTAATGATAGTATCAAATGAAGGTGAACAACGTAAGTTATTTGTATTATCACACAAATTTGCTAATCTGGTTTATAATAGTTGTTGAGGGTCAAATATTGTATATCAGACCCTAGTTATTTCCTGGATTTACGAACGTTGTACTGGTTAACGGTCCGATTTAGTAGTAATTGTGATGCAAGGTATATTTACAAGCTTGGATGGAAATATGGTGTTAAAAGCGTGGATTTAAGGCTTGGGCATCACCAAGGCATTGGATGGGACTCCATGGGACCAAGATCAAGGATTTACACGCCGGAGATCAGAGAAAATCCAGCCACTCAGGATGAAGAGGCCCGAAAATGGTCCAGAATGCAAGATCACAGGGTTCCCGCCATCCATTCGGCCCGAAACTTCACACATGGTCCGAGAACCATAAATTAACCATACACGTCGAATTTCAGCCGTTGGATCTCAGTATAAGTGTCCCAACGAACAAATTAGCCTATAAACCGTCGATTTTGGGCCCATATGACATCTGGATATGCCTCAAATTTGGACTCAACACCTTAAATGATATGGCAAACCGGATGGACGGTACGGATTTCTCACGAACATTACATATGGACCCCACTGACAGCGCAAGTGCGCAATACACAGGTGCACTCAAGGTGCACTGTACCAGGAAATCGGGTCAGCGAGCGCTGACCCGATCCGTCTCGCACCCGGAAACAACGGACGGACAGGGTCCGTCCGTTTTCACGTAGTGGGCCCCATAATTGACCATATGGACAATCCGAACGGTCCATCAGATTCCCATGGAACTTGTTGTCACTGCCTAGGTGGCAGAATTACAAAATATTGCAAGGAACGAAATCCAGCCGTTCAAACGTGAGACGGACGGCTGAATAAAAACTCCGTGGGCCGCACAAAAACAGACCCAAAATCATCCATGTCCGACCGAATTTTCGAGGGGAACCCAGTGGACGGACTGGATTTCCCATATGGCACTGATCAGGGGCCCACCGAGCGTCACAGCGTAATGATTACGCAGGGCCCTGCTTCGCAGATCTCTGGAAAAACCGGCCGCTGTGGGCCATAGGGTGATCAAATACAAGGTTGGATTGATAATCCAGACCGTCCAAATGGTGGAGAAGAGAGTTGTTACCTTTCCTATGCAGTCGGAATCCACGAAATAGATGACCATTCATCTCAGATACAGTTCAAACACAAGAAGTTGTGCGTTTCTGCTGCACGGAAACAGTGGTTCGCGGATCGATTCTGCTGGATGCTGGAACGCATAAAGAGAGTCGGTTCTCCGACTCCAGGAAGGTCTTGAGCCAGCCGACCTCTCCACCACCTTGTTTGCTATAAAAGAAAAAAGAGAAAGAGAGATCAAGGGGGCTAGACGAGGAGCAGTCAGAGGCAATCCTTGGGAGTTGGTTTTTTTTTCTGTTTTTTTTTATTTAATTTATTTGTTTTTCTTCTTTATTATTTTTGAGAGACTTTTAACCTCCCCATGTTTATGATAGGCTAAACCTCTTAGCTAGGGCTAAGAGGTGAAGCTTGTAGCGTGATGGGAGGATTTATACTTGTGCCCTTTTATTTAGACTGAATAGATTTTTATTTAATTTTATTAAGGGAATGTTTTTAGTCGTTAATGGCCTGTTGTGACTGAAATTACACTGGGTCTGTGATGGCTTTGAGTATTTCCTTTGCCTTTTAATGTTTATGACGTCAGGAAGCCCTGTTGTTCACCATCGTCTCCTGGGCATGGTTGAATGTCGGTACCTTTCCTAACTTTCATAGCGTGTTGATTGGTTGGTAATTAGTTTAATTCTGTTGTTTGCTTTGTCTCCTGGACTTAGTTTTGTGATGGAATCCATTCTAATTCATATACCTTTCATCTCTTTAAAACTATATCAAATAAAGTTCAGTTTAATTTTCATGAATCAAGTATAGTTCTCCCTGATCTCTACAAGTGGATCCTTGGCACCCTAGTTTCCCTTTTTCTGAATTTTTCCTAAAGTTTTAGATTAATATTTCACCATTATTCCTCAAATTCACCTGATTTAGATTTCATCTTATTCTAGTTCTAGTTCTAGTTAGTTTCAGATTACGTACAGGTTTCAGTCCCTGTGGATTCGACCTCGGTATTACCGAGTTTATTACTACATCACAACCCTATACTTGGGAAGTGAACAAGTTTTTGGCGCCGTTGCAGGGGATTGACGGCTACGTAATTTGAAATTAGTTGGTTTTAGAATTAGATTAGGATTAAGATTTTACTAACTTTTGTTTTAGATTTTTTTTATTTTTATTTGATTTCTAGAACTAACCTGTTTCCTCTTTTGTAGGATTCTTAGATAGAAACTTCTAAATTGGTAATCCCTTCCTAATTTTTCTACTTTTTCTTTTTCTAGAATTAGGATTTTAGTTTTCATATTCTAGGTTTCCTTTTTAGAAACTAATTTTTTTTTTATCTTAGAATTTTCTAAACTTTAAAATTTTTTTTTTTTAGGAACTAATTTCTTTTGTTTTGTTTTGCAGGATCTTAACATAGGAATTTCTAATCTGGTAACTTCGTTTTAACTTCCCCTCCTTTTACTTTCCATGCTGCTGTAGGATTTTTATTTTATTTTAGGAGTAAACTCAGAGTTAGGGTTTCACCATGTATATGCACGAGTGGGAACGTCAGTATGCTGAGAAGAATAACCTATATTGGGATGATGATTATGATAGAAATCAACCAATGTCTCACAACTATTCTAAAACTATCATCGAGAACCGACCGGAATATAAAGATCCACCGGTTAAGAAGTCCTTACGTGATCATATGCAGGAGAACAATTACACCCCACGGATTAACAAGACAGTACGTGAATGTAACGCCCTGAAAATCGGGGGTCGAGTATAAACTCAACTCCCGAGTTCCAGAACATCACTTATGCAACAAAATGAATGATGATTGAATGTTGACTGTATTCGCGCATTGAACATGAGTGAGATTAAGCCAAAGCAGCATATCATACTCCAGAGACAGTTAAATTTGCAAGCGGAAGACTGTGATAGATAGCTAAAATATATAAACTACGATGAGTCTCCAGAGTGTGATAAGATTACCAGGTTAAATAAATACAAGTGCAGTTTTAAAATATACCAAATGTGAGGAAGTGTAATGCCTCCTATCCCATGTACCATAGCCCCGTCAATACAATATCAGGTCTTCATTGACCTGCCAGAGAGATACAGATAGGAGAACTCCTCCTATCATCACAGAAGTAGTCCGGCTCTGCTTCACAAGCATCGCCATCACCTGAAATTCAACAAATCTGGTGGTGTTCGGAACACCGTCCCGTAACGTGGGAGTGAGTGATCAACTCAGTGGAACAGTAAAGCATAGGTTAACATGTTATCAATTCAATCAAGCAGTAATGATAAAGCAGTACAAATCAAACATTTCTAACTACTCTTGTTAAGTGCGAAAATGAAATGACATGATGCTGTATGCCCTTGCCAAACCACCCTCAAGCGACATCATCTTACGTTCGCGAATGCTAACTCCCTCAGTGCGCCACATCTACAAAGCACATGCGGTGCGATGATGCTCATGATTACCAAGTTTTTATTAGTCCATTTCAAACAGCAGTATTGGGAAACTAAGGTACCTCTCTTGTATCATTCCCAAACATGATCCATTCTAGGGTCGTCAATCCTAGATAATCTCATACGATAATATGGTTTGAGAAGCGTAGTGAAGGCATCGCAAAGGGCTCATCACCCGTCAGCGCGGATACAGATCTCACCGTATGCGGCTCAATTGCTGGCCGTCAGCTCGAGTACAGGTCTCACCGTACTCGGCTCAATCACTAGCCGTCAGCTCAAGTACAGGTCTCACCGTACTCGGCTCAACTCACACTCTAGTTGCTGTGAAAGACTCGTGGCCAATCACAGACCCTTGGAGTGTACTCGATGATACCATGGAGGACTCGTCGCCCGTCAGCACGAGCACAGATCTCACCGTACTCGGCTCTCGCCGAAGTATCGACAGCTCGAATACAGTGTCCCATACCACCATATTCGGCTCACGAGTTGGTTGCGCAATGGTCACTACGGGGAGGCACATGGCCCCAGCGTAGGCCGACAGCTCGACCACGGTGTCCCATACCACCATGCCCGGCTCATGCGTCTTAGCGGATCGAGGTACCATGGTTAAAAAGGGGTTTCACTGGTAAGTTTGGTACCCTAGGTTCAAGCAGTAGCGACCAAACAGGGTGAACATACATAAGGCAGATCGGGTTACTTGATGAGCTCGACTAGCACGATCGCCCGTTGAGCTGCACGACATGAAGTGCATAAACAACTTCGTGTGGCCTAGCCACTGCCGACAGGCAACGCACGACTCGAGTTCGTCGAACACATCCCACGTGGCAAATGAATCTCAGCCACGAGTTCAATCCCGTTACCGATTGCCTGGACTATAATCATAGCCCCAAACACAATCAATTACAGAGCTATAAAGCAGTAATAGATCAGGATTCAAATCATACAATCAGTCTGGTATTATCCGTTTAGGGCTGCCAAGGCTGTTGCACGCACTCGTTGCTCCGCTCCCCCATCACCCATGACGGATCATACAACATAAATATAAATTTAAATATATGCATTACATAGTTAAAATCATAAAACAGCTGAGCATGTTATGAAGCACAACACAAGCATGAGTTTGTACATGTTCAAATCCTAATCACACAACTATCAAAGGAGATCATACACATAGTGAAAAGAGGTTGAGAATCATATCTCAACACCCTTATATATTACAATTTGCCAACTACTACACATTCAGACATTTCAAGAAACACTTAAACAAACATACATCAACATACATGACATATGTCGATCACATAGGCATTAGGCCAAATCCTTTCGCTAGGGAGTTGCCCCAAACATAACACGCGTACACCCACGACGGATAGTCATGGCAAGCAGGAATCCAAGTTCCATATCCATTCAGTCATTTCCACAAACACTTGGGCCACACATTTTAGCATATATAGTGTATACTGGCCGTGGCGTGATTTAGGGCAAATCCTTTCGTCAAAGGGATATCGCCATTACAACAATCATATATCCATGACAATTAGTCATGGCGAGCACGAATGAGAATGCTATACTCATTCAACCATTTTCACAAACACTTAGAATACACTATTCCAACATACCTAGTGTATGTTAGCAAACATGTATTAGGGCTATTCTTTCGCTAAGCGGTTATTTTATCCGCGTATACCATATTCATACAACAATTAATCATGACAATTATATTTCCAAAATCCGCACGTATGCGGTATTTCTAAAATACGCAATTTCAACATACATGACATTTACACATGAACATGTATTTTTGCGATTCTTTTCGCCAAACTAACATTTTATCCACACATGATATAATCAAACATTAAATAAACATGTCAAACATTTTCCCAAGAAAAATACGTATACGGTATTTATACGTATATCTAGAGTATGTGAAAATCCATATTCTTTATCGCTAATCGAAACAGGAAACGGAAAGCACTTTGTACATGTGCATTTGCATACAGATCATGAATCTATCATTATCTGACATTGAAAGCGTTGAAAAACGTAACTTATACGCTTAAAGTCCTCACCTTTGGTCATAGAATCGTAACGGAGACGATAGGTTTGCTAAGCTTCCGTATTCGGCAGTTTGGCAACCTAGAGAACGAAATAGGTTAGCTATTTCACAACCTACAACAGTCTAAACCCCAAAACAGGTTAGGGTTAGGGTTTCTTACCTAGAAACGGCGCCGGAAACGCCGGAAAAGCGTCAAGAAGGATGCGGTGGAGCATGGATAGCAGCAGGGAAGGACGGCAGGGAGATTCTCCCACTTCTCCCTCACTTTCTCTCTCTTTTCCCTCTCTCAAATCCAAATTCGTATGGCTGCCATGAGAGAGGGTTTAAGGTCCTTATATAGCCTCAAAACTCACCGAAATAGACTCCTGTTCAAAGGTTACTGCTAATATAGGTATTTCGTCACTTTTCCAGCTCAAAAGAGAGGTTCTGGTGGCCCTCCTTGAGCCAAACGTCAGACTTAAGCTCACCACACATGGATCTATGAGGGATTACGTTTTCGACTCGATCGGATTTCCAGATCGCACGTGGCGGACCACTTTCAGTTCAACGGTCAGTGGGCCACGATCCGAAATTCCAAGTACATGTAAATGTTCCTGAAATTTTTCTTAATCCGAGGGTGTAATTTGGTCTGATTCTGACGGTCTGGTTGCTTAATACTGATGCACAAGCGAATGGTGCCAGATCACTATTCCAGATATTTATTTTGGAAAGGGAATAGTTTTTTCACACTCCCTCGCTCCGGATCGAAATAAATGACCGTGGGACATCGGTCGGAGCTGATTTTTGAGATGATTGTCAAGCCCAGTGGGGCGGTCCTAGTTCCTTAGCTTCGAGTTAATCGGACTCCCGATGTGCGATCTAAACCTAATACGAAGTTTCGTTTCATTCCCGAGAGCAGACGGGAAATGAGTTCGGTTCTAAACTTTAGGGTAACCTAGAGTCACATGTTTTACAAGTTTTGGGTCTTGCAGATCGTATTTAAAGCGATCCCAACGGATTTCATGGCTAATCGAGTTTGCACTTAGTTAACTTTGTTAAATTTCTAAAGGATTTAATCCTAATTGTTTTCTGGTTGAGATGGTACTTAGGCCTTTGCAGTTTGTATATAAAGTGATCCAAGTTTTACTACTTAGCTAGTTTAAGTTAGTGTCTAGGGCGAAAGTGCTTTGAAAAATTGAAAGCACAAGTTAGGAAAGGGGTGGGATTTGTGAAGGAAATGGGTTCAGAAGCGATTTTAGACTGTGGGGTTCAGTTCTGACGAAATAATAAGGTATTAAGAGCAACCCATCGCCTAAGGACATCTAATCCCAAATTGGCAAAAATCCGGGATGTTACAGTGAATGTTGGGGTTATCATAACTATGAGAGTAAGAATTATTATCACTCATCTGAGAAAAAGAAAACAATGCGTGATTATATTATGAGTGATAATATGTATTACCAACCATCAGATTCTCCCACACATGATCCGTATGACTCTAATCAGTGGAACCATCAATGTCGTAAAAATGAACCAACAACATGTTATAGTGATAATTCTCTTGGATCCCCTACTTTTGAGAACCAACCAGAAGCGATACAAGAGGATTCATGTTTTAATCTAGAACAATTCAACCAGCATGTTGCGAAAATGATGAAATCATTAGAGGCAATTGAATCGCACCTCAATAAGAGGAACAAGGCTAGTTCACCCCAGTTGCAACCCAGTCCAGAAATACAATGCAATCCTAACTTGCTTTTAGAGAATTCTGGAATTTGGAATGAAGAGTTGAATTGTGCTAATGAGCATATGGTTCACTTTCCCGATGAGTCGATCTCAATGACTGTTCAAAAGAATGGGGAAGAAACATGGTTGTCTTTCAAATACAGTGATGATGACACACTTTCCTCACATGATACACAGGATCTCAATGATGAGGTTGAGGTTAGTTTATTCGAACCTCAACCGAATTTAGAATATAAGGAAAGCGATCCCATCTCAAGTGTGTACTGCACTGAATTGGAAGCTGAGAAGTATTGGGATGAGATTCATGAGAGCACAACCCAAATTCCCCTGGAATCAATCTCAAGTATGGTCCAGGTCAATGCTCAAGAAGCACACGAAGTGATCGGTCATACTAAGCTACTCCACTCACCTAACATGTTTGATTTAAAAGTGGAAGATGAGTTCATTAGAACCGACCCTTCCAACTTCTGTGAGACATGTTTGGACCACTCTCTTGAATTGAATGATAATATGATTCGGGAGAAGGACGAGCTGCTCGCTACGACTCTGGAATTTGAAACCACTCAATTGAGACCACCACCTGAGCTGTACACGTTGGATAGTTCAACGCCTCAATTGAGTAGTTTCAATGAACAAAGTGATCCTATCGATGCTTCCCCTACTGATCTTCAATATGTCTGTACAGGGCTGGAGCAACAGAGCATATCGTCACATACTTTTAAGGGCGAGGGAGTCCTTGAGCATCTCATTACAGACTTCAATGAGGAAAATAAGTCACTCTCAGTTGAAATTTCCGACTCTTTTGATAATTGCTGGGCACACTTTGCAAAGTCAAACGATCCCATGTCAAAAGATAAAGTGGATGCCTTGCAAGACAACATCTCGGTAGTTATCACTGACCGAGAGAACCTTTACTCTGAAGCCCCTCCCTCCCCAGATCCTCACTATTTACCATTAAGGGAGGAGGAGCTGAAAATTGAACCGAAGTCTGCTACATCAGAATATGTTGAGACTACACCACTTCTTGAAAATTTTTCTCAATTTGATCTACTTGTAGTCTCTGATTCACCATGGGATACTAACTTCAAAACTTTTTCTGACATAGGTGAATCATATATACTTTGGATACCTCAAGCGAACCAACGTCAAATTTTTGATAAGGTACATAAGTCTCTCTGGAAAGTCATGCTTCAGGGCACCCAAGCCTTTTGCAAAAAGGGCTTTTGGATGATCTTGTTGAGGAACTTACTGAGAAACTTATCAAGATACTGGCCAGAAGATGAACCTTGCAGCATTAGTAGTTAGTTCAATGTTTGTGGGTAACATTACTGTAAACCCTCACGAGACTACAACTCGTCCACTAGGGGCAACCTAGGGGTTTAAAGGCTTGTTGCATACGCTAAATGCAATCGAGAGCACCTGCGAAAGTGGTGTAGGTAGGATTTTGTTTTCGTTATTTTTGTTTTACTTTTGTTGGTTTCTCGCCTACGCTGACTTACTGTCACGATGAGTTCCTTGTGGAAAAGTCTCTCGATTCGTTATCCAGGTACTATCTTCCCATCACTTCTCTTTTACTTTCGTTGTCCCATATGCATGACATACTTATCTCTTTTACATTGAGGACAATGTAGATTTTAGGTTGGGGGTGGGAGATTAGGTAACCTAATCAGTGTTTTTCTTAGTCTTGAGCAAAAAATGGTTTTTCTTAGTCTTGAGCAAAAATTGTGAAAATTTTTTTAAATTTTTTAAAATTTTTCTGGAAATTCTTGCGACTTCGAAGTGATTTTGATGGCCATCTTGGAGTTAGAATTACAAGATAAGTAATGTTGGCGCTTTATGACTCTTGGATTCAGTGTCTATTAGATTTCACGGTAAAGTTTGAATTGTTAATCTATGATTAGAAGTTGTAAACATTGATTGAGTCATGATTTCACACACCACATCTCGCTTACACATTAAGATTTCAGTCTGAAACTAAAGGATTAATTTGGTAATCACTAAGCATGAAAGAAACTAGCCTAAAAGATTTGGTCATCAGGGTATTAAAAAAAAATAATAATAAAATAAAAAATAATAATAATAAAAAAAATTGAAAAGGTTGGGTAATTAATCTTCACCATGGGTTTGCTCCCTATAGGTGTGGATTTGATTTTCCACGATTAACAGTTGGAAAGAGTTGGGCAACTAGTTTCACCATAGGTTTGCTCCGTATAAGTGAAAATTGGATTACCATCTTGATAAAAAAAAAATAAAAATAAAAATAAAAATAAAAAAAAACTAGAAAATGAAAGAATGATCTGTGAGGCAAAGTTTTAGTTTAGGTGGTTGTCCTGAGTACTTTTGTTGGTTACCAATGATATCATGAAATAACGAATTGAATTTTAATATTGATAAGCCGAGATTACATTATACACATATGGAACTCAATGTTTAGAATTTTTCTAATTGATGGATTAATACTTTGCACTTGATTATGAAGTTTACCATATACTTGAGTCCAGGAGAAAGTAATACTCAACATTCATGAATCTTAGAATTCTCGTATCCAAATTATTTTACAAAATCACTTGAGTTTATAAAAATCGTCCTGTAATTCTCAACTTATTTTTCGCATATTTTGCTCGGGACTAGCAAAATGCTGGTTGGGGGTTGTGTTGAGGGTCAAATATTGTATATCAGACCCTAGTTATTTCCTGGATTTACGAACGTTGTACTGGTTAACGGTCCGATTTAGTAGTAATTGTGATGCAGGGTATATTTACAAGCTTGGATGGAAATATGGTGTTAAAAGCGTGGATTTAAGGCTTGGGCATCACCAAGGCATTGGATGGGACTCCATGGGACCAAGATCAAGGATTTACACGCCGGTGATCAGAGAAAATTCAGCCACTCACGATGAAGAGGCCCGAAAATGGTCCAGAATGCAAAATCACAGGGTTCCCGCCATCCATTCGGCCCGAAACTTCACACATGGTCCGAGAACCATAAATTAACCATACACGTCGAATTTCAGCCGTTGGATCTCAGTATAAGTGTCCCAACGAACAAATCAGTCTATAAACCGTCGATTTTGGGCCCATATGACATCTGGATATGCCTCAAATTTGGACTCAACACCTTAAATGATATGGCAGACCGGATGGACGGTACGGATTTCTCACGAACATTACGTATGGACCCCACTGACAGCGCAAGTGCGCAATACACAAGTGCACTCAAGGTGCACTGTACCAGGAAATCGGGTCAGCGGGCGCTGACCCGATCCGTCTCGCACCTGGAAACAACGGACGGACAGCGTCCGTCTGTTTTCACGTAGTGGGCCCCATCTATTGTCCATATGGACAATCCGAACGGTCCATCAGATTCCCATGGAACTTGTTGTCACTGCCTAGGTGGCAGAATTACAAAATATTGCAAGGAACGAAATCCAGCCGTTCAAACGTGAGACGGACGGCTGAATAAAAACTCCGTGGGCTGCACAAAAACAGACCCAAAATCCTCCATGTCCGACCGAATTTTCGAGGGGAACCCAGTGGACGGACTGGATTTCCCATATGGCGCTGATCAGGGGCCCACCGAGCGTCACAGCGTAATGATTACGCAGGGCCCTGCTTCGCAGATCTCCGGAAAAACCGGCCACTGTGGGCCATAGGGTGAACAAATACAAGGTTGGATTGATAATCCAGACCGTCCAAATGGTGGAGAAGAGAGTTGTTACCCTTCCTATGCAGTCGCAATCCACGGAATGGATGACCATTCATCTCAGATACAGTTCAAACACAAGAAGTTGTGCGTTTCTGCTGCGCGGAAACAGTGGTTCGCGGATCGATTCTGCTGGATGCTGGAACGCATAAAGAGAGTCGGTTCTCCGACTCCAGGAAGGTCTTGAGCCAGCCGACCTCTCCACCACCTTGTTTGCTATAAAAGAAAAAAGAGAAAGAGGGATCAAGGGGGCTAGACGAGGAGCAGTCAGAGGCAATCCTTGGGAGTTGGTTTTTTTTTCTGTTTTATTTATTTAATTTATTTGTTTTTCTTCTTTATTATTTTTGAGAGACTTTTAACCTCCCCATGTTTATGATAGGCTAAACCTCTTAGCTAGGGCTAAGAGGTGAAGCTTGTAGCGTGATGGGAGGATTTATACTTGTGCCCTTTTATTTAGACTGAATAGATTTTTATTTAATTTTATTAAGGGAATGTTTTTAGTCGTTAATGGCCTGTTGTGACTGAAATTACACTGGATCTGTGATGGCTTTGAGTATTTCCTTTGCCTTTTAATGTTTATGACGTCAGGAAGCCCTGTTGTTCACCATCGTCTCCTGGGCATGGTTGGATGTCGGTACCTTTCCTAACTTTCATAGCGTGTTGATTGGTTGGTAATTAGTTTAATTCTATTGTTTGCTTTGTCTCCTGGACTTGGTTTTGTGATGGAATCCATTCTAATTCATATACCTTTCATCTCTTTAAAACTAGATCAAATGAAGTTCAGTTTAATTTTCATGAATCAAGTATAGTTCTCCCTGATCTCTACAAGTGGATCCTTGGCACCCTAGTTTCCCTTTTTCTGAATTTTTCCTAAAGTTTTAGATTAATATTTCACCATTATTCCTCAAATTCACCTGATTTAGATTTCATCTTATTCTAGTTCTAGTTCTAGTTAGTTTCAGATTACGTACAGGTTTCAGTCCCTGTGGATTCGACCTCGGTCTTACCGAGTTTATTACTACATCACAACCCTATACTTGGGGAGTGAACAATAGTAATACCCGAGTACTGAAAAGCACAGGGTGTTACAAATATACTCAAAGCTATTGCAGATCTACTGTAATTTGAGTCACAATAAACCATTAAAAACTGAAAGGATTCCTTAAATATTAAATTAGAATCCATGAAGTTCAACATAAACATGAATCAAAGCAATAAAAACATCTCATCATGCTACAAGCTTCACCTCTTAGCCCTAGTTAAGAGGTTTAGCCAACCATAGACATGATTAGACCAAAGTCTCTTAAGAAAAACATGAAAACAACTAAGGAATAAGAAGAAAAACTCTTGGTGACGGCTTCTCCACCCTTTTGCTCCACTCCTTAAACCCAAGAAGATCCTTATGAACATCCTAGGCAGTCCTATTTATAGTTGTGGAACTCCAACTTTCGCACCTACTTGGAAAACTCTAGAAGCCACTTCAAATTTACGCAGTTTGCTAAAATAGACTTCAATCTACGCTGTTTTCTCAAATAAACTTCACTCCGCACAATTTCACAGAATGACCCAGAGTTTCAGAATATGCCTTTTTAGGACTATTTCGGGATTCCTTTTTTTCACTTCAAATCTTTGATTCTCTTCATTCATTCACTTGATTTTTATTTTTTTTTAATTTTTGGCATGTGAATTCTTTAATCTTGGTCTCTTAAGATCCATCCCTAGCCTTGGTGATTCTTGATCTCCATGTTTTTACCACCCTTTTCAATTCAAGCTCTTAAATTCACCTTGCAACACAAACATGATTAAAATAGAACATTAAGCATTATCATGTTCATAAAACTAAGTAATAAATAGGCACTACAAGAAATCCCACTTTTACCGATGAAAATTTTCGTCGCTAAAAGCCAAATTTTCGTAAGTAAAAAGTTTTACCAATGAAAATTTTCGTTGGTAAAAGACCGATGGTAAAGGCTTTTATCAACGAAAAAAAAATTTGTCGACAAAGGAAAGACTTTTACGGACGAAAATTTTCGTCGATAAAAAATAAGTAAAGAACCCTCCCATAGGATTAGTATAGTAAACACCCAACACTTAGGGCCATTAACACCAAATCTGGCATTATAAAAGGACCTCATTTAGGGCACCCCTCTCCCCATACGAATTTTCCCTAGAAGGGAAAGAGAGGAGAGAAAAGGGAGAAAGGGAGAATAGAAAGAAAAAGAAGAAAGGAAGGAAGAGTGAGGAAGGGAGAGGAAGTGGGTCGTAACAAAAGTGAGGCCCAAGGGAGTTCAATCTCGCAAGTCCCTACCTCTTCTTCAAGAAAACCTCCACCAAACTCACCCATGCCAAGAAGCAGAGGTAAGAATGGTATATTTTCCCTTCAATAGAGCAACATAGTGTAGATTTCTAGGCATTAATGTTGTCTTTCTTATTTTTTATTTAGGAAATGGTGGTTTTACCCAAATCCCCAAACCCTAAGATCTCAAAGAATGAAAATATCCTCTTAAGGTGCGGACTATTATCCTTAGGTGGTCTAGTACCAACTATACTATGAGCCTAATGATTTTGATTGCTTGAATGATGTATTTAAAAATTCTAGAGAAAACCTAGGAATTGTATGTTTTGTTTGGAATTGCACGGAATGGTATGTTTGTTTAGTTCTCACATGATGTTGTTCTTGCCTCTCACATGATTTGCTATAATGGTTGAATATATGTCCATATCTTGCTTGATTCCTCATATGATGTACCCTATAACATGTATGATTCATTGATTCTTGTGCATTTTTGTTCTAAGAGATGTAGGAAGTGCTTAACTTCCTCACCAACCCACACCACACACACACACCTTGTTCGTGATATTATTAGCTTTGCTTGCTAAGAGAAATTGGAATTGTATGTTGAGAAAAATGAAAACATGATGTTATTTATGCTAGTTGATACATTGATAGTTGGCATGTTATGGATCACCATCCAAACCTTTGGGTTGGTCAGGAATATGAGGAAGTGAAGGTGGTCCAGCTAGTAGGACTATCCTGAGGCTAAACCCATTGATTTGGGCGAGGGCGTGCAGGCAATAGTAATTAGACTACATGGGTCGCTTGTACCCAATATCGTCTGTCACGTGTTTACCTGACTTGTGTGGTCTAGCCTATTTACTGACCAACCTTGATTGTTAACCCCGTTTGCTCACATATGTATGGAACCTGGAACACCCTACAACCGTTGTAACCCATCGATAAACAAATTGAAACTGGTCCACCGCCTCGTGAGCCAGGCATGGTAGAATGGGACACTATGTCCGAGCTGTCCACCTACGCTGAGGTGTCGCGCCTCCCCGTAGTGACCGCGAGCGATCCCTTTCTCTCGGCACTCCCCATGTGCTTGAAGTCGGGAATGGGGAACCCGACAGGATTAAGGACCGTGGGGTCTAGGCCTCACATGTTGGGGGGCCTTAGCTTCGCCACCATCTCAGGGCATTGATACGTGGGGTGTATCAAATTTCTCAACCTGCTGGATGAATGGACTTAACTAAGAACTCGGCTAACACGACCACATTGCATCACACTAGTTAGGGTGGCGACTCGGCAGTCGAGGTCACTCTGAGGGAGTGTTGGTCATACGCGATCGTTAGATGGAGTCCCTCGAGGGAGAGTTATGGCGAGGGTATACATCATATCATCCGTCATGCATGCGCATTAATAAGATTAGTTAAGTGTTTATGATTGATTATTTTTCATTAAAGTCATATTATAACCGATGCTTGTTACAACTTAAGACTAATAGCACCCACTGAGTTGATCACTCACTCCCACTCTGGGACAGTGTTTTAAAACACCAACCAGACATTTTACTAGATGCAGCTGAGGCGAAGCTCGACGAGCCAAGCGAGGTGAGCACGGATAGGGAAGAGGAGTTCCCTGCTTCCAGACTTTCAACGGATCCTTTTAGTTGAGTTCGAGCTACCACGGGGTATGGACCATGGCCTTAGTCGCTTTAGGTCATGATGGGTGGGACTAGTTCCTTATTTAAATGATTTTGGATTCGTTGTCTAGATATATTTTTATATTTATTAGCAATTGATATTGCTTTATGACGTACTTATGCTTCATGCCTTGCTAAATCCTCCATCATTTATGAATTATCTAAATGTAATCAAAATATGAAGCCTAATAGGGCATCCATGACAACTAGAAATTCGATACCTGAGTTCTTACACGGCCCTCTAAAACCCGGGGCGTTACATTAACGGGCAAGATTGGTTAGTAAATAGGCTATACCACACAAGTTCAGGCAAGCACGCAACAGACGACATCGGGTGTGGGCGACCCATGTAGTCTAACTACTGTCGTCCACCCGCACTCGCCCAAACCCATGGGTTTAACCCCAGGGTAGCCCTACCAACGGGACCACCCTCACTCTCCTCATTTTTCCTTACCAACCTAAGGGTTAATAATCATCTATAACATGCTAGAAGTCAACGTTATCAACTAGCATAGACGATATCATGCATCCATATTTCTCTCATACAATTTAGGTTTTTCTACAAGCAAGCTAACAACATTATGAACAAGGTGCATGTGTAGTGTATGGGTTATTGAGGAAGCTAAACATCTCATATATCAAATGCACAAGAGTCAATGAGTCATATAAGAAAATCATACAAGACATGAACATGTAATCATCCATTGTAAACTAATCATGTGAGAAGCACGAACGACATCATATGAGAACTAAACAAAACATACAATTCCATACAATCCAAACAAACCAAGCAATTTCTAGGTTTTCTCTAGATTTTTTAAATGCATCACTCAAGCAATCAAAATCATTAGACTCATACTACAGTCGGTGCTAGGCCACCTAAGAATAATAGTCTGCACCTATGGATCGTTGAAGACTTGAAAAATGACCTAAGAACGCCAAACTCGGTGTCGATCGGCCGGAATCCTAAGACAATGTACTTGCATGTTAGAATCCCATGGGAATCCACCCTCAACATGAGGGATTTCTAAGAGATGAGGGTTTTACCTACTCAATCGGTGGAGAGGGGCTCTTCCGATTGTGGGTAAAGGATTTGTTGAGGAAGAGGTGAGGAGTTGCAAGAATCAGTCTCCTTTAGGGCCCACTAGAGCTATGGCCTACCTTCCCTCTTCTTCACTCTCCCTTCCTCTCTTCATCCTTTATTCTTTCTCCCTTTTCTCTCTTCTCTCTTTCCTTTTTCTAGGGCAAAATCGTATGGGGAGAGGGGGTGCCCAAATGAGGCCCTTTTATTATGCCAGATTTAGTGTAAATGGCTCCAAAGGCTAGGTTTTTACTATACTAGACCTATGGGAGGGTCTTTCTAAGCTCTAGGGCCCACTATAGGGTGTACATATTAATATACACCATAAGATAGTTATCTTTAATGATGATCTACGTATGTATATGATCGGCCCGCCATTTGGATGCGCTGATCGACAGATATGATTAGAAGTCTGTTCAACGGTCACCGATAGTCGATCGGGGCCGTAGCTATACGGATATGAGCAGGAAAATATCCTTACTTTACGGGTGAAGTTTGGTCACAAACCGACGGTCCGAAAACCTCAACTTTATATGAGAGTGGACGACCCAATTCACTTAAGTTTCGGCTTCTTCCTTTAGGGTATTTGCACTTCTCATGCACTCGTCCTTTGGCTCAAGTTGAGCAGTTCTAGACAGTACCCAGGTCCGACTCCCACGATGGACATCAAGCCCAACAAGATGGACATTATTCTATAGTTTTGAAATTAGTGGCCTACTAACGAGCGGTCTAGAGTTTGTTTGGAAAATTAGGGCATTTCTGGAATGAATTTGGTAGTGAGATTTCTCATGGGCAATGATTAGGGTTTGGATTAACTATGTTCATAGTACGGCCTATTTATAACTAGTGAAAGTGGAGATTTGGTCATGATACTCTAAACCATCGGTTTTAGGCTAAAGGAGTAACGGGGTTGATTTGGTCTATTAGTTAAGATCCGGGCCTTATCTGACTTGGCTTCGGTTAGATCTTTAATTTAGTTATACTTGTCTTGATTAGTTAGTGATGGGTCGGTTAGATTTGGGCCCTATGTAAGAAAATCATGGGACTAAACTGGTTGTTCAAATAATCGGGTGGATTCGTTGGCTTCCTACGGTTGATTAAAGGGACTGGTGCGATTCTTTACTGGTTCCACCTGTGTTTAAACTATCATTGAGTGTTAATGGTCATTAAGTGATATTATAAGTTAATTAATAAAAAAAATTCAAGGATTTTTGAAAATCCAAAACAGTGAAAATTCAGGATGTTACAATCTACCTCCCTTCAAAATAATTTCGTCCCCAAAATTGCCTAAGCATAATAAGCAAAGATTTTATTATTTCATTTGCTTAAGTTTTATTGATTTCAAGTTTATATGCATGGTAGGGTGTATACTATCTATACTAGTTTAGCTCATTTTAGTTTACCCCCCTTAAATCTTTTTCACCCTGATGGTTTACTACAATTTATTTAATTATCTATTTATTTTTAAAATTTTGGATTCATGATAAAGATTTTTCTCTATCTAGAGTAAAAATATTAGTTTTCAATGTTAGACCAATACGGAGAGACAGTTGTAGTGGACTTAAACCCGATACGTCGATCATCTACCTGACCAGGATAGAATGTTCATCGTATCCCTTCTTCGTCCTGGTGGATCCTGGTCTTCTGCTCGGTCAATGCAGTGAGTCTATTCGTAGTCGCTCAGGATTGAGAATTGGGTCAAACCGCGAATGCTTCGCAGGCGTATACTTTTATAATTCCGTAGTTTGATCAATCTAAATGTTTATGGAACGACCATCGTTGGAAAGTTTAAATCTCCTATTTATAAGGTTTTCCTTTGGGTCTTAGTCTACGAGAGTCCTCGTTTTAATTTATATCCAATTTGGGATTTAATAATTCTCTCAACATGCCTATGTGCAACGATCATCCTAAAAAGTTTTTTTTTAAAGACACAAATTTTTATATAAATTACCATTTCAATCCTATGGCTAGTGGGTTAATCGCAAACTACACTTTGGTTTCATAAATTTCAAGAATGAAGGAATAGTCGAGGTTCTAAAGTATTTGGGAGGTTTTAAGTACTAATAACACTAGTAAGGATGCAAGAAGGCAAAGATGAAGGATATCATCTTCTCGATGTTATTTGAACCTTGAGTCCATAAGACAATAGGAAAACTCAATATATTTTACTGTAGTCTGCCCCTAACATAAGATTACAGAGTATTAAACTATGAAACTCAATCCTACTTAAAGGTCTTAACTTAATTGCACCAAAACAACTTAAACAAATATATATATATATATATATATATATATATATATATATATATATAATCAAACTTAATCACGGGATGATTCCTAGCACAATTATAATTATTTCCTAAATAGACACCCAATGTTAAACTTTAATATGAAAAGACATGACTAGTCTATTGGCAATAATACATGCAAGCATTCGCAAAGTGACAAGAGAATTTCAATCCATACATTCATGTTGAATTCAAAAAAAAAAAAAAAAACCCATTGGCATGGCCAGTTACATCCTACAGTATGGATTACATGTAACGCCCTGAAAATCAAGAGTCAAGTAGGAGCCCAACTCCTGAGTTCCAACGCATCACTTAAGCAACATAGAAAATGATGATTAAATGTTGTCCGTATTAGTGCATGAAACATGAATGGAATTATACCAAAACAGCATATCATACTCTAGAGACAAGTGAAATTGCAAGCGGAAGACTGTGATAGATATATAAAATATATAAACTGTGGTAAGTCTCCAGAGTGTGATAATGTTACCAGGTTAAATAATTACATGTACAATTTCAAAATATACAAAAGGTGTAATGTCATCTAGTAAACATCCCAGAAATTCTCGTCGATCAGGACACGACTCACATGAACCCACCTGAAAACTGCATGTAGGAGAATGCCTCCTCGTCATCCTCGAAGTCCAGCTCCGCCTTGTAGGCATCGTCACCACCTACAGCTAAGATAGGGTCTGGTTGGTGTGTACAACACCGTCCCGTAACGTGGGAGTGAGTGATCAACTCAGTGGAACTATAAAGCAAAGGTTAACATGTTATCAATTCAGTCAAGCAGTAATGATAAAGCAATATAATCACACATCCCTAAGTATTCTGATTAATGCAAAAATGGTATGTATAAATGATGCATGCCCTCGCCTTCACTCCCTCTGCGATCTTCATCTCATGGCCGCGCATGTCGGTCACTTCCTCAGTGTTATACCCAACGCCAAACGGTACATGCAATGCGGTGCATGAGCGTGCTTACCAAGTTCTTATTAGTCCTTTTCATATAGCAGGATTGGAAAACTAAGGTACCTCCCTTATATCATTTCCCAAACAATGATCCATTCTAGGGTCGTCAGTCCTAGTAAATCTCATACGATGTTGCGGTTCTAGGTCACTACAAAGGGCTCATCACCTCGATGTAGTGTAGGCCTAGTTTATACTCTAGTTGCTACGGAAAGGCTCGTCACCTCAACACAGGCTTAGAGTATACTCGAGGTCACTACAAAGGGCTCGTCACCTTATCAATGTAGGCCGACAGCTCAAATACAGTGTCCCATACTACCGTATTCGACTCATGAGGCTGTGTTACTCACTGGACACTACGGGGAGGCTCGTCACCCCAGCGTAGGCCGACAGCTCGACCACAGTGTCCCATACCACCATGTCCAGCTCATGAGTCTTAGTGGATCGAGGTACCAAGGTTAACAGGGTTTTCACCGATGAGTTTGGTACCTTAGGTTCAAGCAGTAGCGTCCAAACATGGTGAACATACATTGGGTCAATCGGGTTACTTGACGAGCTCGACTGATACGAGCGCACATCGAGTGGATCGACATGAAGTGCGTAAGCACTCCGTGTGGCCTAACCACTGTCGACAACCCAAGTACGACCCGGATTCATCGAACACGTCCCGTGTGGCGAAACAACCTCAGCCACTAACTCGGAAATCATTACCGATCGCCTGGACTACGTCGTAGCCCCAAACACACTCCAAGCAATGGTATATACATGTAGTAGCCAAAGATAGCATGTGACAACTAAAACCAAATGCAAATCTCATTTTGAGCATTTCGACGAACACATAGTGTACATGTTAGCATACATAGGCATTTCAACAGTAAATCACATAGTAGTATGATAAGTTACATAAAGGAAACTCTAACTACGTATAAGGGGATTGAGAATCTTATCTCAACACCCTCATTAGGTACATCACATCAATCATTTTCTCATTCGGGCATTTTATCAAACACTTAGACAACATATATTACACACATGTATTAAGTTAGTTAAAAACACATATTATAGCGAATCCTTTCACAAAGGTGTTGCTATGTGCACAACGATCATACTTTACCAACCAATAATCATGTCTAGCACCAATCATAATTCCATATTCATTCAAAACACTTTATCAAAAACATGGAATGCATTATACTCAACATAGATTACATATATATGTAATATACGGGAAACAACATATCTAAGCATATGTGATAGCAATCAAGTCAGACACAAATCATTGTTGACATTAAAAGCCTTGAAACCATAACCTAAACTTTTATAGTCCGCACATTTCGCCTGTAGACAAGTAACGAACTCAGTTTGTATACCGAGTCTTTGTCTACGGCACAACGGCAACCTACAGTATGAAATAGGTTAGCTATTTCATTACTTACACTATTTGAAACCCTAAAACAGATTAAGGTTAGGTTTTCTTACCTAAGAACAGAGTCGGAATCGCCGGAAAAGTGATTCAGATGTGGTGGTTAAGCACGTGGAGCGTCAAGGAAGAATCCTAGAAGCAAACGCCAACTCTCTTTCTTACTTTCTCTCTCTTTCCTCCTCTTTTCTTTCTCTTCTCTCTCCTAGGGTTAGGAATTTGTATGGAATGAGAGAGGGGTGGGTTTAGGCCCTTATATAGGCCCAGAACTGACCGGAATGGCCCCAGGGCCATAGTATACTTAGGTTATAGCCAAATGGGGGCCGTTTCGATCTAACAGAGTACTTTTGAAGGTCCCTTTTTTGCGTGCTATCGTATTTAAGCTCACTGGCATTGGATCTAGGTCGAGTTAAGTTTTCGGTCTGATCGGATTTACAGATCGACCATGGCGAACCAGTTTCAGTTCAATGGTCACTGACATTCGATCAGGGCCACAAGTACACTGACAAGTGTTGGAAATTTCTCCTGATCCGAGAGTGTAATTGGGTCAGATTATGACGGTCTGAATCCCTAGATTTGGCCTGTAAGTGAAACGACTCAATTTACTTAAGTCCTAGTTCATTTCATAAAGATATTCGCATTTCTCACACACTTCGCTCCGGACTCAAGTTGTGCGTTTCTGGACACAGTCAAGACTTGATTTCCGAGATGGTTGTGAAGCCCAGCAAAGTGATCATAACGGTTTAGTTTCGCAATAATCAGACTTTCGACACATGGTCCAGGTCCAATACGGAGTTTCAAGGTGATCCCGAGAGCAATTGGGTTTTGAGATTGATCATAGATTATAGGGTACTGTAGCGTCAATGATTCTGCAAGTTTTAGGTCTTGCAGTTTGTATTTAAAGTGATTAGTGCTAATTTCATAGGTAACTTAGTTTAGCACTTAGTTAATTTCGTCTAATTTTCTAAAGGATTTGGTCCTGAGTGATTTCTGCCTGAGGTGGTACTCGGGTCTTTGTACAAATTTTTCCGAGACGTTACATTACATGTATCACTAGATACCGTAAACTTAAGGGAAATGCAGCCTAATCAAAGCAGGAAAGGTTACAATTATCCTTCAACACATGAAAGCAATTCTAACTGACTCGAACAAACTACTAATTGTCCGTTAGGTTAAGCTACTATTCTGGGTCGGACGTAGACGGGGGTGCCCTCTCCCCATTACTACAGCAAATCAGGGCTCATGAGGGTGATTTGGAGAGAGTTAATGGAGTCAATCAAGACTCAACTTCTGCTACAGCTCCAACAAGACAACAAGGGCAACTTATCGGATGGAATATCTAGCCCAAGCTATTGAAGGGTCAAATCACACCATCCAGGTCGATGTTTTGGATCCTGGAGACAACTTAAATCCCATTGATTATGTGGACTACATAGCATCCTTAGCTGCTTTCTTTATCTAGAAAGCTTTGGAGAATGAAAAGCAATTAAGGTCTGTGGCAACAAACCTCAAAGGGTGTGCTCGTGTGGTGGCAATAGCACCAATTGGCCTATGAGAGGAGGGGAATGGAAAAGATTAATAATTGAGCTAAAATGAAGTTGAAATGGACAGTAAATTGTTGCCTCTTGATTATTATCAAACCTTATATAAAATTTTTCAATTGCAACAATCTAATGATCAATCTATGCCAAAGTATATAAAAGTCAATTTTTACAAATCGTTGGGTTTTGTGAATGAGCTTATGAGAGTGAATGAGTGGATGGTTTTGAATGGGTTTTGTTGAAGGGGAAGGTGATGAGAATGGATTTGGCGAATGGGTTTGAGATGGTGTTGAGAATGGATTTGGTGATGGGTTTGTGAAGGAGGAGAAGATAGGTTTGGAGATGTTGAGTGAGATGAATTTGGAGATGAGTTTAAGAAAATAGATTCGAGGGATGGAAGTTGAGAAGTGATTAGGAATGAGTTGAAGAAATAAGATTGCGAAAAGTTTGGGAAGGGCTTGAGAAAATGAGGATTGAGATGGGTTAGAGTGAAGAAGAAGATGGTGGGTTTGGAGATTGGGTTTTGAGATTAAGAGAGTGAGAGTTTTCTCTAAGGTTCATAAGGGATGGTGGAGGGTAATGGGAGTAGTAGAGATAGGTTTTATGGACTCTAGATAGTCCTAAATAGCAAGGGAAATGGGCCCCACTCGTGTGTATATTGAAAGGGAGGAGGGGACCCATCTTATAACGTTTCTTATACTTTTAGTAACTGGATTATTTATAAATTTTTTATGATGATTTAAAATTAAGTTTTAAGTCATCCCACCAAATTTCATATCATTTGGAGTTGTAAATAAATTATAAAAATTCTAGAAGTAACACGCATCTAAAACTAACGATTTTTCAATAGTTGTCAATTCATTCCAAATCTAACTATATTATAATTTTTATTTTATTTTTAGTTTATTTTTATATGAAAATAGACTTATTAAGTTTCAATATAGCTTTTGAATTACCTACATCGGAGTTGTAACGAAGGATATATGAATTTTTAAAGTTGACCTGAAATTTCAAGAATTTCCTACAGGGGTAATGCCAATCCGGCGGGGGCCACGCGATCCCCTAGACTGTCGGAGGGGACCATGCGGGTAGAGGCGGGGGCCACACGAGCAGACAGTGGGGGGCCACGCGGTAACGGCGAGGGCAACGCAGACGAGTGGCGGGGGCCACACAGTATCGGTGGGGGCCACGCGGTCCAGGAGGGCCGTCTTGTCCTTCGGTTTCCCAGGCGCGGGTAATGCCCCCCGGGACATGCCATATATGAATTTGGGGTAAGATAAGCTGATTTACGCAATGGTCCTAGTTTTTTTTTGCAAGATTACCTCTAGTTAGTGGTAAAAATCCAATTTATTTACAGTTTCACTAATTTTAGTAAATTTTTATTTACCTCTAAGTCTTTATCCCCGAATGGATTGGAACTATCAAATTTGGCCTGGTATTAGCTCATTTGGACTTGAACGGGGGGTCTCGTCCGTCTAATAATTCAGTTCCAATTCGTTCCTATCATCGGGCTAAGGTATTGTAAGTCTCTCGAACCCGTTTTCTAGCGTCACTATTATCTCTTGTTACCCAACCCTAACACCTTAGAAGTCCCACCTTCTGTCTGATACTGTCGATTCAGGGGCTGGGGTGGTTCCTAGCATTTTCATGTTTTCTATTGCGTTTCCTCTCAAGTCAGCGGACGCGTTAGTGAGTTTATGATCCATGGCCCAATAAATTTCAAACCATTACTTTGATACCATCTTGTAACGGCCTGAAAATCGGGGGTCGTGCATACACTCGACTCCTAAGTACCCGGGGTCACTTATAACCATTTTTTATTAATATACGTTTAATCAGGTTTAAATGCGCAGCCTGAAATTTTCTGGAACATGAAGCACAACCACACAAGTCCACTGAAATGAAAGAAATCAAGTATATATATATATATCTAAAGGTCCAAAGTATAAATAGGTCGCACAAGGTGTTGCCCAACAAAACCATAAAAAGAATAATATATCCAAAAAGAATAGATCTGAATCCACAACTCAGCGGTCTAAATCCCGCCTATCAAGCCGATGGAGAGCCGCCCATCAACTGAAAGTAGAACAGCTCATCCTCCTTCAGGCTCGCATCGCCAAGCTCCTCGTACACCGTATCACCTGCATCTACGGGAGAGTCTGGTTAGTGTTTTAAAACACCGTCTCAGAGTGGGAGTGAGTGATCAACTCAGTGGGTACTATTAGTCTTAAGTTATAACAAGCATCAATTATATTATACATTTAATGAAAGGCAATCATTCATAAACAACTAACTAATCTTATTAATACGTATGCATGATAGACGACATGATGCATGCCCTCGCCACAACACTCCCTCGAGCGACTCCATCAAATGATCGCGTATGACCAACACTCCCTCAGAGTGACCTCGATTGCCGAGTCACCACCCTAATTAGTGCGATGTGATGTGATAATGTTAGCCGAGTTCTTAATTAATTCCTTTCATCCAGTAGGTTGGGGAAACTGATACATGCCACGTATCAATGCCTCAACTATTTGCGATGTCAAGGCCCCTCAACGCGCGAGGCCAGGGCACCGCGATCCTTGATCTCGTCGGGTTCCCCATCCCCGACTTCAAGCACATGAGGAATGCTAAGAACTGGGATCAGTCGCGATCACTACGGGGAGGTTCGTCACCCTAGCGTAGGCCGACAGCCTAGTCATAGTGTCTCATTCCACCATAGCCAGTTCAAGAGTCAGTGGATCGACTTCAATTAGTTATCGATGGGCTACAACGGTTGTAGGGTGTTCCAAGTTCCATACATATGTGAGCAATCAAGGTTAACAGACAAGATTGGTCAGTAAATAGGTTATACCATACAAGTTCAGGCAAGCACGCGACAGACGACATCGGGTACGGGCGACCCATGTAGTCTAACTACTGTCATCCACCCGCACTCGCCCAAACCCATGGGTTTAACCCTAGGGTAGCCCCACCAACGGGACCACCCTCACTCTCCTCATTTTTCCTGACCAACCCAAGGGTTAATAATCATCCATAACATGCTAGAAGTCAACATTATCAACTAGCATAGGCGATATCATGCATCCATATTTCTCTCATACAATGTAGGTTTTTCTACAAGCAAGCTAACAACATTATGAACAAGGTGCATGTGTGGTGTATGGGTTAGTGAGGACGCTAAACATCTCATAGATCAAATGCACAAGAGTTAATGAGTCATACAAGTTACAAAGCAACACCATATAAGAAAATCATACAAAACATGAACATGTAATCATCCATTGTAAACTAATCATGTGAGAAGCACGAACGACATCATATGAGAACTAAACAAAACATACAATTCCATACAATCCAAACAAACCAAGCAATTTCTAGGTTTTCTCTAGATTTTTCAAATGCATCACCCAAGCAATTAAAATCATTAGACTCATACTACAATCGGTGCTAGGCCACCTAAGGATAATAGTCCGCACCTATGGATCGTTGAAGACTTGAAAAATGACCTAGGAAAGCTGAACTCGGTGTCGATCGGCCGAAATCCTAAGACAGTGTACTTGCATGTTAGAATCCCATGTGAATCCACCCTCAACATGAGGGATTTGTAAGAGATGAGAGTTTTACCTACTCAATCGGTGGAGTGGGTTCTTCCGGTTGTGGGCGAAGGATTTGTCAAGGAAGAGGTGAGGAGTTGCAAGAATCGGTCTCCTTTGGGCCCCACTAGACCTATGGCCTACCTTCCCTCTTCTTCACTCTCCCTTCCTCTCTTCTTCCTTTATTCTTTCTCCCTTTCTCTCTTCTCTCTTTCTTTTTTCTAGGGCAAAATCGTATGGGGAGAGGGGGTGCCCAAATGAGGCCCTTTTATAATGCTAGATTTGATGTAAATGGCCCCAAGGGCTAGGTTTTTACTATACTAGACCAATGGAAGGTCTTTCTAAGCTCTAGGGCCCACTATGGGGTGTACATATTGATATACACCGTAGGATAGTTAGCCCTAATGATGATCTACGTATGTATATGATCAGCCCGCCATTTGGATCCGCCGATCGACAGATATGATTAGAAGTCTGTTCAACGGTCATCGATAGTCGATCGGGGCCGTGGCTATACGGATATGAGCAGAGAAATATCCTTACTCCATGGGTGAAGTTTAGTAGCAAACCGACGGTCTGAAATCCTCAACTTTGGATGAGAGTGGACGACCCAATTCACTTAAGTTTCAGCTTCTTCCTTAGGGTATTTGCACTTCTCATGCACTCGTCCTTTGGCTCAAGTTGAGCGGTTCTGGACAGTACCCAGGTCTGACTCCCACGATGGATGTCAAGCCCAGCAAGACGGACATTATTCTATAGTTTTGGAATTAGTGGCCCACTAATGAGCGGTCTAGAGCTTGTTTGGAAAATCGGGGCATTTCTGGAATGAAATTGGTAGTGAGATTTCTCGTGGGTAATGATTAGGGTTTGGATTAACTATATTCATAGTGTGGCCTATTTATAACTAGTGAAAGTGGAGATTTGGTCATGATTACTGTAAACCGTCGATTTTAGGCCAAATGAGTAACGGGGTTGATTTGGTCTATTAGTTAAGATCCGGGCCTTATCTGACTTGGCTTTAGTTAGATCTTTAATTTAGTTATACTTGTCTTGATTTGTTAGTGATGGGTCGGTTAGATTTGGGCCCTATGCAAGAAAATCATGGGACTAAACTTGTTGTTCAAATGATCGGGCGGATTTGTTGGCTTCCTACGATTGACTAAAGGGACTGGTGCGATTCTTTACTGGTTTCACTCGTGTTTAAACTATCATTGAGTACTAATGATCATTAAGTGATATTATAAGTTAATTAATAAAAAAAATATTCAAGAATTTTTGGAAATCTAAAACAGTGAAAATCCAGGATGTTACACAAACACCTTGTAGGCAACATCAAAATCAAGAAAAAAGAGTATTTGTTTGATAAAACATACCTTCCTTGCCACCAACCAACACTTTGTTGAATATCATTTCATCAAACACTTCGTGAGCAACATCAATATCAAAGTAACTGAGTCACCGAACTGGTTCGATTCGAGTCGAGTCGAGCTTGGGCAAGCTCGAACTTGGTTTGAAATTTTTTCGAGTTCAAAAATCAGCTCAACTCAGCTTGAACTCAATTTCGATCTAAGTCAAATCGAGCTTTTTCGAGTTGAGTCGAGTGAGCTAACCGAGCTAACTCGGTTCATGAACAGCCCTAGCCACATGTATAGGCGCGTATGGATGGACAGCGTGGTAAAAACACATTCATCAACGTGGGCCCCACAAATATAATTGATTTCAAAATCTGCCGAAAATCTGCCTCTATTTTCTTTCAAGACCGGGAATGTCAAATACCTATATTAGTATAATTGTTCCATGATTCCCAAAATTTATATTTATCTTAGACCAAATGCAATTGCATCACTTAATCCAGCGTTCTTCTCTCGTTGTGACCCCTCACCGAATTCCTTTGTCCACCTAATGTCTAAGCTGATGTCATAGCCTACCCAATAAATGCTTAAAGCGAATGTCATGCTGTCATCCAAGGAGCCACATGGAACCTTCGTGGATAGTCTCTTTGCCTTGATGGAATTGGTCCAGCATACGTTCTATGGAGCCCACCGTGATATATGGGTTTTATCAACACCATTATCCATTTTTCTAAATCATTTTAGAATATGAGCTTAAAAATGAGACAGATAAAAGGCTCAAGTGGACAACACCGTGAGGATTGAATGTGTATCATTAAAAACTTCTTAGGAAACACTTCATAGGAGTTGCATATATTTTGGATGAAGCTGACATTTGTGTTTTCCCTTCATTAGTTTCTATATGACTTTATGAATCAATTGGATGGCAAATAAACATCATGATAAGCCCTGCAAATGTTTCAACGGTGTACATCATCATCACTACTGGTTCTCGTGGTGTGGTCCATTTAAGCTCAATGATCTGCCTCATTTTTTTGGCTCATATCCTATAATGATTTGGACAAATGGATGAACAAACCTAGATAAAACCCATACACTAGGGTATGACTCATGTAAAACACATACATCACAATAGGCCGCATAAAACTTTACATAGACCAATTCCATACAGGCCAAAGGGGAAGCATCCAACCAAATTTATGTGTGAGCATAACGTGATGTATTTGTTTATCCATGTCATTCATCTCTTTTTCAATAATATGTTAAGGTATGGACCAAAAAATAGGCAAATCTAGCGCTATAGTGGATCACACTAGATATAACTATTGCATCTAATGTTTGTATATTTAATATAACTCAAGTTTACTATTTGGTTTGGTCTGCTAGAGTGTTGTATCTACCTTATTTTTGGGCTAATACTTTAAAATAATCTTAGAGAGAGAGAGAGAGAGTACACGAGTCCAGTTAGCTCGGTCAGCTCACTCTACTCAACTCGGAAAAGGTCGATTTGCCTCGGCTTGAAATTGGATTCGAACTAAGTCAAGCTAGGTTTTGGAAGACAAAAAAATGTTGAACCGAGTTCAAGCTCGACTCAACTCGAATTAAACCTCAACTTGAATCGACTTGGGTCAAATCAGCTTAATGACTTGATTATTTTGATATGAATGTTGCTCGCCTGAGTGTTTGATGAAATGACTCAACGAAGTGTTGGCGAGGAAAGAATGAATAAATCAATTGTTTGATTTTGATGTTGCTCGATCGGTGCTTGATTTTGATGCTGTTTTCTAGATGTTTAATAAAATACTCATAAAATATTGTTACTGTTTCACCTTCCGTAAGAAATTAAATATGCATTTTACCTATTTGTGAAAATGTCAAATTGGCTCAAACTCACCTGAGTTGTTGACTGAACCGAGCGGAGCTAGCAAGATAAGCTTGAGGACAAAGCCGAGTTACGTTTGAATCAGGGTTAACTGCTGATAGAGCCTAGCTACGTTGTGCCAAACTCGACTGGGTTGCATCATTTTCATGGACAGCTGTACCTCTCATCTTAGTCAGAGGAAGAAAAAGTCATGGACGCATTAAAAGAAGTGAACGTAAACAGTCGAAATCTCCGCAGTCACTCCCTATCAAAGATATTTAAAACTCACGGGACACATGTACCCTCTTCCAATCAATTTACCTGTGAGTCAAAAATGTCCAAAGCTATACGGTAGAAGTATATGTCCACCAGTAGTGTTATATAATATAGAGAGATACCGATCAATGGGTAGGACTCACATGAAAACCAGATTTTCTGAGATGATCCTAACCTTTGATTATGGACCTTTGTCTTTTAATTTGAGACCATTAATTACATTTTCTTTAACCGTCAATTAGACGGCCACCAATCTACGGTTGTTCTTTCATGCAGGTTCAATTGAATTACTTGTCTGTCACAAGTACAGATGTTAAGAGCGTGTGTACGAACGATCAAAGTCTGCAGGAGTATCCAGCTTTTTATCTTCCTCTATTTATTCTATAGCTGCCGTGACAGACGCTTATCTAACATGTGCGATGTCCGAGCCATCCATCAGGTGGGGGCCCATGGTAAGGTTTTATGGCCGAAAAATAAAAACCGTCCGCATGTTAGGCGAGTCCCACATGCAGCTGTCTATAGAACATTCGTCATATTTTAGCCAAACGCATGTGTACAGGACTGGATTTTAGGCTGGTGCACGTTGTTAGTGGACCCCACCTAACAAGTGGCTCGGATATCATTTTTATTGTAAGTTGGCACATGTGCCACAAGTCTCTCCGTCCACGTGCACTGGTCAGGTCCGATCGTGACCGTTGGGCGCACCTCGAGGTATGTGTTATATATCCACGCCGTCCATCCGTTTTAACGGTTCATTTCAGGGAATGGGCGAAAGAATGGAACAGATGCAAATCTCAGGTGGACCACATCACAGGAAACAGTGGTGATTGACCATTAAAACTTTTTGTGGGCCACAGAAGTTTTGGATGAAGCTGATATTTGTGTTTTCCCTTCTTACAGGTCTTGTGTGACCTTATCAACAGGTTGGATGGAGATAAAAATTACGATAGACCCTAGAAAGTTTTTAACGGCGGGCGTTCAATGATCACTGTTTCGTATGGTGTGGTCCACCTGGATTTGCTTCTTTTTTTCTCTTGCCGTAAAATGAGCTGGAAAACGGATGGACGGCGTGGATATACAACGTATAACTCGATGTGGGCCCCACGGTCACGACCTGACCGAATTCCGGCGCGGACTAGGTAGATACGGACGGTCCAGGGAGGTGCTCTGGCAGGCTTCGCTTGTTGTATGTGCTTTATCCACTCCGTCCATCCATTTTGAAAGATTATTTTAGGGCATTAGCCAAAAATGGAGGCAGATATAATTCTTGAGTGGATCACACCATAGGAAACAGTGAAGATGGAAAGTCTACCGTTAAAAACCTCTTAGGGCCACAGAAGTTTTGGATCAAGCTGATAATTTATATTTTCTCTTCATACATGAACAGCTAGGATGGAAAATAAACATCACGGTGAGGCCTAGGAAGGTTTCAACGGTGGGCATCGTCGTCACCACTGCTTCCCGTGTCGTGGTCCACTTAAGCCTTTGATCTGAATTCCTTTTGGAATCATGCCCTAAAATGATCTTTCAAAGTAGATGGATGGGGTGGATTAAATAAAATACATAAAGGTGAGCTCCACAGAGCCTTCCCAGGACCGTTCGTCTCTAGCTAGGTCCTAGTGGGATAGTATTAGTGCCCGATCCTCACCCCGCCGATTTCGGGCAAGTCCAAAACTGGCTGAATCCGCGCCTGGAAATGTGTGGAGGAGAAGGAAGGGAAACGAAAACGATAGAGCTGGTACAACCAAAAGGTATGGTAGAAGCATCAGCTGTAACCCTCCATCTAGTGGGCCCTGTCATGGATGGCCAATATCATGAAACACAGACAAGAGAATGAGAGGAATCAATTATCTTCACTTTCCCGCACTAGATATCGACCGGAAACCAATCTTGTTCTCTACCATCGGTTTAGAAAATCAATGATAGGTGATTAGATGGATAAGATCATCAGATCAATCTTTATTTAATAGAAAATCCAATCCACAGTAGGAGGAAATCGAAGGACGGTTTGGATTGATATATAAATCTTCCACGTGTACTGCAGAGAAATGGACGTACCTACCATATTAGGGTGATCCGGGATGTACCTTATGATAATCTAAAAATAGCTAATACGGTGGTGGATGTAACCGACGCTCGGAAGAGAGGTGAAATGGACAGTTGGAAGGCGTATCGCAATCAAAGACAAACGTGCATCTGCTTCAGTGTCGAAAGTGGGGCATCTCCGCGTGTTAGCTTTCAGTGGCCGTCAGATGACGTTACTGACCGCACATCTAGCATGCTGTTGGTGGGGTCCACCTCGCGTCGGCTACTGTGAATGGGACACAAATTGCCTGTGCCCCCCTGACCACATAAGTTCCTGTTGTCGGAAGCTATGTGGGGCCCACAGATATGCTCTATGTCCATCAGTTTCTCAAGATTACAAATCAGATTGCATGGATACCCGGAGACCCGACTCTGTGGGGCCCACCATGATGCATGGAGACCCGACTCTGTTCATCCAATTTTTCAGATTATTTCAGGTGCATGAGCTTTAAAATGGGCAGAGTCAAAGCACAAGTGGACTACACCGAAGGAAAGGAGTGGACACCGGCCTCAGCTCGACTCAGCTCGGCCACTAGCTGATCTCAGCTTGAACTCGACTTAGCTCGATCCTCGAACATAACTGGCCAACTCGGCTCAGTTCGGTCAGCAGCTTGAGCCAATTCGAGTCAAAATCGAGCCTCTGCAGCATTTTTACAAACACATGCATGGCACTTTCAGATTCTCACTGTATATAAAACATACAACAATAGCAAGTATTTCATTAAATATCTTACAGGCAATATCAAAATTAAGGAAAAATAGTATTTGTTTCGTACACATACTTTCTTTGCCACTAGCAGACACTTCATGAAGTCATTTTGTCAAACACTTGGTGAGCAACATCAATATCAAAGTAACTGAGTTACCGAATTCGAGCTGGGGTTTGATCTAAGTCGAGTCGAGCTTGGGTAAGCTCGAACTCGGTTCAAAAATTTTTTTAGCTCAAAAATTCAGCTCAAACTCAGCTTCAAACCAGGTATCTTTTCCAAGTCGAGTCGAGTGAGCTAACCGAGCTAACGCAGTTAGTGTACACCCCGAGGAACTAGTGGGGATTGAACGCATGCCGTTGAAACCTTCTTCAGGCCGTTCTGATCTAGCTGATATTTTGTATTTTGTCTTTATCCGACCTTTAATGACCTTATGAACATGTTAGATGAAAAATAAAGATCGTGTGGGCCTTAGAAAGTTTTCAATGGTTGGTGTCATTATCCCGATTGTTTCCTATCATGTGGTCCACTTGAGCTTTGAATCTACCTCATTTTTGGGCTCATGCCTGAAAATGATATGGCAAAACGGATTAACAGCATGGATAAAACACATACATCACGGTAGGGCCCACAATAAGATAATCGCCATGGTGGCATCCCAACGGATAGTTGAAAAACGTACAACTCAACGGCCAGCATTCAATTGTGAAGATCCGTTGATAAAGACGTCCAACCATTCTGATCTACGGAACAAGACGGATCAACGATGGTAACCATCAGATGGACCGTACAAATCTTCGAAACATGCACTTATGTGGGCCATATCTGGCGCTCGTCAGGTGAACCGTTTGATCATCCGACAATGCAGTCTGTGGGCCAGGTTCAATGATATTGGATCTCACAAAAGTCTGATACTCTGTTAGCTGTGATGGATAATACGCAGGCAATTGCAGCTTAGAAATTGCGTAGATCCAGTTAAGATCAGAGACAAAAGCAAAGCAACATCATTACAATATATGATAATTCGGTATTATTACACCAAGCAAGTAGGATAATAATAGATCCAAGCAGAGCTATTTGATACTCTCATACTGTATGATGCTTGATACGCTGGCACACTAAATATATACATGTCATATACATATACCTATTTTAAACCGCTTAAAATGTGGACCCCACTGTAACTAGGTCTCAATCTTGAGATTCAGATAAGTTAAACAATTCTAACCACTGATTCTTGGACACTTAATTACTTAAGTAATACGGTTGGATTTTTTTTTCATTTTTGTCTAATGAATAAATTTCCACCCATTACTCTAATAAAACGACTTTGACCTTCTATTTATAAAAGTTTCAAAATAAATAAATATATGTTGACAAGTTTTATTTTGTCCCGCATGACTTAAAAAAGAAAAATGCAGCTCTTTGTAAGAAAACTCCCCTAGAGATTATGCTTCTAGGCATATGATGGAGTGCACATTATGAGTGTCATGATAGGGTTCTTACTCTCATGGCTCAGTTGTGGATTAGATTTCAACACAGATCATGGGTTCAAGTACTCACGTGGTGGGTGGGTGAGTATGTGTAAAAAAAACAAAAATGCTCTCAAAATATGACATGATGTGACATGACAATGTCACATTTTTAAAAATTTTATATTTTTATGAGTTCTAAATGTTAAAATTTTAAATTTGTACTCAAATGAATGCCAACAAATGGGTTATCATTACTTTTTAATTTTATTTGGTTAGAGGATTTGCTATCTTGAAACCTTAGTAAGTTTCATGTAAATTCTATATGCTTGTGTCTTAAAATTATGGGGCCAACCATGATGAATATGTCATATTCGTGTTGTCCATTTATTCCACAAGTTTATTTGAGGGCGTGATTTCAAAAATGAGGTAAATATGAGTGGATCACACCACATAAAATGGTGATCCTAATAGACCTTAACTATTGAAAGTTAAAACCTTCCTAAGACATGCATTTATGTTTATTTATCATCAAACTAGTTCATAAGGTCATATAAGCATAGATAAAGGGAAAACATAAAAATTAACTCGATCCAAAACTTACATGGCCCACCAGGAAGTTAACAATGGTAATTGTTCAATGCCCACTGTTTACCACGGTATGGTTCACTCCATCTTTAAAGTGGTCTCATTTTCAGGCTCGTGCCCTAAAATGAGTGGCAAAACGGATAATATGGCTCACTCCATCTTTAAAGTTGTCTCATTTTCAGGCTCATGCCCTAAAATGAGTGGCGAAATGGATAATATAACATATACATCATGGTGGGTCCCAAAATTTTTGCACCAAAAATCAAAATCTTTTCCATCATTGTTTTGCACCAAAACACCACACTTGTCAACATCAACTTTAGGACAAGTGCCAATACAAATGCAAATAATAATGACTACTTTACCACACATTTATATTGTAATTTAAAAATCAAATAGGTTTTAAGGGGTCGTATGGCACCATGGATTGGAGGGGATTGGAGGGGGTTTCAAATCCCCTTGTTATTTGGCAACGTAAAGTAACCAGGGGTTTCAAATTCAGGTGGTTTCCAATCCCCTCTTTGAGGGGGTTGTAATCCATGGTGAGAGCTTGGATTACAACTAAAATCATTTTCAATAGCTTTTTTTTTTTTTAATTAAACGCACGTGCACACACTCACACTGTAGTAGAATTTCACCACATATGGGAACTCGAACCCTTGACCCAATGTTGAAACTCCTAAGAGTCTACCACCGGAGCAAGAGTAAGCACCGAAATCATTTTAATAGTTGCATGTGTAACATGTGTGTGCATGTGTTTAAATAATGATGATCAGCACCATCCAAACATTGTCCATGTAAATTACCACTATCCAAACATTATCCAACACCGTCCAAACATTGTCCATGTAAATCAACGATTAAAAATTGTTGGTTAGTCACTCAGACATGATCTTGTGCTTGTGGCCCATCCGAGACTTAGAATTTCATATTTTTGGGCAAAGCATATATTTCAGCAGACTTATCACAACCATTATGTCAAATTTTACATATCTCACTAATTAGAGATATTACGGTTGATTTAATAATTAAATTCAAACCCATTTAAATATACCATGGATAGGTACTTTTGGATTAAAGTTGATTCACAATCCAGGGTTCCAAACACATTGGGAGGATTGCAAATCCAGGCGGTTTCTAACCGTGGGGTTCCGAATCTCGGGGGTTCCGAATCCATGCACCCAAACAGGCCCTAATTCTTTTAACCACTTCTAACCATTATATAAACAAAGAGTGCTTGATTCTTATAAAAATCAAAGCAGAAATAAAATTTTAAAAAGTACAGATTTTATTTTTTTTTCCATCTCCCGCTTTCTATTAGAAAACCTTAGTCCTTGTGTAATTAATTTCCATTATAGATTTTCAGGTCCAATCTAGTAGTGCAATTAGACATGGACTTACACTTTTGAGGTGGGCCTAATGATCCCAAGAAAAGTTCTGCTATCTTGACCATTGCATTTACGTAGGATGAAACTAGTCTTAAAGATAGTGACCTGATTGTACTTTACAGTCTTTCAGTCAATTAAGGCTCATAAAGTCATACTTACCTAATCAATCGGGTCATCTTTGAAAATACAATTTTATTTTATATTTTTTTATTGTTCTTAAACCTCTCGGAAAGAGTATGAATCCTTTGCTGGTCACAAATAAAAAATTCTTGTTTTCCTACGTTCTGATTGGCCCATGTCATCACTTACATTATTAGCGATTAAATTGCAACAAACAAAAATTTTCTGTAAGTGATAAGCAAAGATCCTAATTCCTCACAGCATACATACTATAATATGATTAGGGGTGTACATCAAGTCAAATCGAGTTGAGCTGGCCAGTTCAAGCTGAATTCGTCATGGCAGCATTTTCACAAACACTTGGACTGTACTTTCAAAATCTCACTGTATTTGAGACCACAGCAATTGTTCTACACGTATTTTATCAAACACCTTCTAAGTAACATAAAAATCAAGAAAAAAAAGTGTTGGTTCGTATATATACCTTGCCACCCACGAGACTTCTTTAAATCATTTCATCAAACACTTGGTGAGCAACATCAATATCAAAGTAACTGAGTCACCAAGCTGGTTCGATCCGAGTTCGATTTGAGCTGAGTTCGATCTGAGTCAAGCCGAGCTGGGCCAGCTCGAACTCATTTTCGAGCTAAAAAAATCGCTCAACTCAGCTGGAACTCAGCTTAGAACCAAGTCAAAACAAGCTTTTTTCAGTACTAAAAAAATCAGCTCAACTCAGCTCGAACTCATCTTAGAACCAAGTCAAATCGAGCTTTTTCAAGGTGATCTACATAGGACGCATTACAACATCAAGAGTATTAAAGATTGTCAGCACTAATAACCCAAGAACATGAGTTAACCAGATAAGGCCAGGTTAAGTACAAATTGCCATTCGGTCCACCTTGATGTTTTTAATTAGATTCAATCCATCGATCATGTGCACCCCACAATTCTCTCCTTAACACATAAATATCTGGTCAATTCAAAATTTTAGTGGGCCTCACAGAAGGAAAGGTTAGGATGGGAATGCCCACCAATGAAATCCTTTATGAAGAATGAAATTAAAATTCAATTGTGCTATTTCAGCAAACAAGTGCCAACGAATCAGATAGGAGGATTATTGAACCGATCCTACGTGTGCAATTTTTGGGTGTCTGTGTATCAAGCTGTATACAAAGGCAGAGCATCATATGACCCTCCATGATAGCCAGTGACACCTTTTTGATACTCTGCCACCACAAGATACATTATACGCAGTACCCCAAAAATTTAATTAGTTGAACAATCCTAATCTCCAACCAGTAGACAACTGTTTTGATGACATCAAACCATCAGATATCTTTCATTTTAACCATCCAATATCCACCAATTCAGCAGTTACATTCTCTAGTTTATGATACACCTAAACTCGATCCATCCATTGTATGCCACAAGAACAATTTCCCAGCGCCAGAGTATCATCCATCACACTTTGCCAGAGTATCAAAGTATAACATAAATATAAAAAGATAAAAGACAATGAGAGTCTTGCAATGGATAAGAGGCTTGCAGTCATATATATTATTCTCAGCTTAAGCTTTATAAACACATTGACACATATACCTCTATCTCATAAAAGCAAGAGGCAAGATGCCTCTCTTCACCTATCTCTACCTCTCCTTATATTCAGTAATATAAGTCGTCCACCACCCTTTAATACCCTATATTTTAATTTATAATCTAAGCTAATGGATATATCAATAGATATTATATTTTTAATACTATGCCAAACTCAAATTAAAAATTAAAATAAAGCTAAACACCCAACTTATATGTATATGCGCGGGCCGGGCCGCGCATATTGTCCGGTGTGCATATGCATATCTGGAATGATCATCAACAACAAACATAGCGAAATATGGCCCACCACACCCACACCTACACACCCAAAACCAAGCACAACGGGAAAATTCGCCTCCGGCGGGGACGTCTCAGTCACATTATGGCGCAACCACTGGCATTCTCATCGCTGAAGTAAGTATAAGGAGGCGGAGGCGGAAGCGGCGGTTGGTACGGTGCTGGTGCCGGCATGTAGGCCACCTGCGGTTGCTGGCGGGCATACATCATCGGCTGGAACCGCTCGTTCGCATTCTGCCGCTGCTGCTGCTGCTGCTGCTGCATCATCAATGCCATTAGCTGCTGCTGCTGCAGTTGTTGTTGCTGCTGGTTGTAGAATGGATTTCCAGGGACGACTTCAGGGCCGGCGCCCTGGAAGTATCCACCGGCATTCATTGCCGATGCCGGCATACCTTGAACAGCTGGGATGTTTCCCATCTGGCCCATGGGAATGTTCATCTGGCTCATATTTCTTACCCCACCACCAGCCAGATTAAGATCTTGCAAACCCTGGGCCACGTTATTCATTTGATGGCCCACCTCATTTTTGGCCCCACCTCCCCCTTTCTTATTACCACCACCACCACCACCACCACCATTATTGTTTCCAGTGGCATTCTTGTTATTTCCATTGCCACCATTCTTATTATCCTGTGGCCCACCATTCTTAGCCCCATTCTTTTGGGGCCCACCACCTCCACCTTGATTTTGATTTCCCCCATTGTTACCACCACCCTTCTTCCCACCATTGCCATTTTTAGCATCATTATTTCCACCATTGCCCTTGGCCTGAACATTCACATTTACATTCCCACCCTTGGGGAGCTGCTGTTGAACATTTGGGCCCACCCCACCAAAACCATTCATGCCTTTCAGCTTCTGATGGATCTTCATCAGCTCCTCTTCATCATCGAAACCATCATCTTCATCATCAAAATCATCATCATCAAAGTCATCAAAATCATCACTCCCATCATCATCAAAATCACCACCATCCTCAGGGAGGTTGAACTTGACAGATTTCTGGTCCTTGAAAGGCAGACCTAAGCCTTTGAATTGGGGTAGATTCAAACCTTTAATCTGTTGCTGCAGCTGCTGCTGCTGCTGCTGCTGCTGCTTTGGTTGTTGGGCTTTTTGATCTTTTCCACCCTTTTGAGATTTCCCATCTTTCTGGCCTTTGCCATTATCGATTTGCATGTTCTGAATCTGGCCTTTGGCCTGGTTGCCTCCACCCTTTGAACCCCATATCTCTGCATGTTTCCCACCCTTTTGCAGCTTTTTTATAAGGGTAGAAGGGTCAACATCACCTGAAACAGTCACCTTCCCCAGCTCTGCATCTATACTGGTTGTATACACCCCTAAAAACCCGTATAAAAAAATTTAAAAATTAAAATAACCCATTAAAATATACCCCCTAAAATTGATACTTCCACCCCAACAGGACTAACTTGGTAAAAAAAAAAAAGTTCTGTTTTTCAGTTCTTTTGATGATGAAGTCAACCTTTTGGAGTGGAAGTAACATTCCAATGGGGTGAAAAAAGTAATTTCTCCAAAAAAGAATAAGAAAAAAAAAAAAAGAAAGAGTGAGGAAATACCATCAATCTTTTGAAGAAGTTTCTTCACCTTCTGCTTACATCCATCACAGTGTATGTGTACCTTAAGAACACAAGTCTACAAAACAAAAACAAAAAAAGGCAAGAAAAGTAAAGAAAAAGAAAACCCAAGAAAACCAAAATCAGAACAGACACTAGAAAGGAAAAAACAGAAACAAAAAACACAAAGAAAAGAGAAAAGGAAGAAAGGAAGAGAAGATTGTAGAAAGGAAAATACCAAGAAAAGAAAAAGAGGAAAAGAGGAATTAATATGTTTGAGTTAGAAACAAGCAAAGGCAAGATAGAGTACCTGAATCTTCAAGAACTCTTCCTTACTCATTCCTCCTCCAAATGCAAGCACCAAAATTGCTTACAACAGAGAGAGAGAGAGAGAGAGAGAGAGAGAGAGAGATCTGATGAAAGTGGAGAAGGTGAATCAACGAAAATCCACAAAGAGATCTTTTCCTTGGTGGGTTTTTCTTTCTAGAGAGAGGGGGTTTAAAGGAGACAGACAGGGACTAAAATGCCGCTGCTGCCATGTCTAAGCACAGAAACAGGGAGAGGGTTTTGGAGAGAACCAGAGACAGAGAGGGTTTTGGAGAGAGCCACACACAGAGAGTGTGTTTTTGAGAGAGCCAAATACAAGAGAGTGGGTTTTTAGAGAGAGAGAGTGAGATTTTTTTCACTGGAGAGAGCAAGCTCTAGCCTTCTCTCTTTTGACCATGTTTTCAAGCTTTTTTTTTTCTGGTGTGATAGAGGAGAGTGACAAATATCGCCGAGATTTCAAAAATATCTCGTTATTTTAACGATATTTCAGAAAATCTCGAAAATTTTATCGCGATATTATAGATACATTACCTAGAAAATAGTAAAAACTTGAGTGTATATAAAATAGGTTTAATTTATAATAATTTACAATAGATATTTTTAAATATTTTTACTTACGGCGATATTTTTCGGTTAATATGGCAAAAAAAAAAATTAATCTCTCGAGAAATTCTGACCGATAAATTGACGAGAAGGAAATTTGTGATATGGAGTGTTTGGCTTGGCTTACCTGATAGATTCGGCTTGTGATTATCGGCTCCCAATTTCAATTACTACATCTTCCAAGCCGCTATACCATAATGCCACACGAGCGTACTTTTCGCTCGTGTAAGAGATCAGTGACGTTCATACTGTTTTCCCTCAGGTGTTTGTCTATTATTCTGAAAATCAGAATAATCCACTTAGCAGGTGAGCCACACTTCAATATTGATCTTAGACCGTTGGTTATACCTTTTTAATTATCTGTTAAAAATGAATGCGCTGTAACTCTATAGAGAGAATATGAACCGTTGAGACTATATGATGAACGTCATGGATTTCTCAAAAATATGCTAGATTGTCACGTGTGGTAGATTTTATTTGTAGCGCTTGGAGATGCAGCGTCTGTCATTGGAATTTGCAGGCATGCTAACCTCCTCAGATCATGTGAATGAGAATAGTCACGGTAAGAAAGCGAGGTTATTAATAAAAGATTTTCTAGAATGCATCCCCACGCACTACAGTATACAAGTCGGGGGATCTTAGCCGTTAGATCCGTGTCCTTTTCACGAATTAAACGGTTTACATGATGGTTATCAAAGTCTATGAAGGATAAACAGAGTTTTTTATCGGTTGAATTGTCCAATGGTTAGTAAACTGTCCATATTTAACGTAAAAGATCAAATGATCAAAAGGTTATAATTTCTTGTATATATCTTATCCAAGGTGAGGCTCAACATATGAACGGCTTAGATCATTCAAATAAAACCCCAGATGCAATGGATAAAGTCCCAACTTATCCTAAACTGATACATGTGGATGTACCGCAATATTTCTACCCTTCATCTCCTGGGTCCCACTTTCTATGGGAGATGCTCTGATAATCAGGCATGTCTGATGAGAATGTAGGTTGTAAGTGTGTAAATAGTATTGACTTGATTGAGGCCCACCTGATGGACGGCCAGCTCGCACGCGCGTATGGAGAGTGAAGCTATGTAAATGGATATTCGCGCGAGTAGCTGTAGAAGGGTTAAAACAGAGTAGGAAAGGTGAAATGAATCTGTCAGATAAACTCGCTCAACATAGGTGTATATAATAAAGAGGATATTAATGTCTTATGTTGGTGTAATTACTAAAATATCTCATCCTTTTAACACTTTTTACAATAATACCCAAAAGCCCATTGGCACGTGGCACACATGTGTGAGATCCTCTCCCTAGAAAGTGCTCCTGCGGCACAGATAGAGAGATCCAGACCCTTCACCAAGAAGGCCACCCCATATGGAGCATGGAACAAAACCAGCCAATTTGGGTGTGGGGCGGGTCACGGGTGGAATCGGATTGGGCGCGGATTGGCTACTGACAAGGTCAGTATCCAAATGGCTACTGAAGTGACGTCACCAAGCTTTGTGGACCCCACCATCATGCATGTGTTGTATCCATACCGTCCAACCATTTGTAGAGATCGTTTTATGTCATTACAAAGAGAATGAGATAGATCTAAATTTCAAGTGGACCCACCACAGAAAACCGTGGGAGCCGTCACACTCACCGTTGAAACATTTATAGGGCCTACAGTGATGTATTTTTGAGATCCATCCTATTCATAAGTTAACATAGAGATACATGAAGTGAAAACAAAAATATCAGCTTCATCGGAAACTAATGTGACCCCTAAGAAGTTTTGAACGGTGGATGTCATTGTCCTTACTATTTTCTATGGTGGGGTCCACTTGAACTTTAGATCTATCTCCTTCTCTTTATAATTCTATAAAACGATCTCTAAAAATGGTTGGACGGTATGGATACAACACATGCATCAGGGTGAGGTCCACAGAGCTTGGTGACGTCACTTCAGTAGCAATTTGGCTACTGACCTTGTCAGTATCCAATCGGCGCCCAATCGGATTGCGTAGTGTAGAATACTGCACCAAGTCCGTACTGTATATACTGTAAAACCCTGTGAGCCCCACCATGATGTATGTGCTTTATCCACACCGTTCATTCATTTTTTCAGATCATATTAGAGCATTATCTCAAAAGAAAGGAAGATTCAAAACTCAAGTGTACCACACAGGAAATAGTGGGCATCATTATCTCCACTGCTTCTTGTGGTGTGGCCCACTTGAAATTTGAATGGGATTAATTAAGAGTTCATCCTCTAAAATAATCTTTAAAAAATGAATGAATAGAGTATATCAAACACATACATCATCATGATGTGGCTCACAGAGTCTTGTCAGTTATACACACCACCGACACTAGGCAATCCGAGTCCGTCATGGTAAGGAAAATGGACGGACAAAAGAATTCCCAAGGTGTCCATGTTCCACGTGTATTGGAGCCCACTTGATGGTGAACCGGCTCGGCAGTTTCCTTAGGGCCTGTTTGGGAGCGTGGATTTGTAACCCCCTGGATTGGGTAGCCTCAGGATTGGAAACCCACTGGATTTGCAATCCTCTAACACACCCCGGAGTGTGAACCAACTTTAATTCAAAAATACCAATGATATATTTACATGGGTTTGAATTTAATGAATTTAATCACTAAATCAATTTCAATATCCTTAATTAGTGAGATATATAATTTTTGATACTATGGTTGTGATAAGCCCGCTGAAATATATGTTTGCCTGAAAATAATGAAATTTCAAGTCCCAGGTGGACAGCAAGCACAAGATCATGTTTGAGTGACTAATCAATGATTTTTAATTGTTGATTAATATGGACAATATTCGGACCGTGCTAGACAATGTTTGGACAATGCTGATTTACATGGGCAATGTTTGGACGATACTACTCATCATTAGTGGGTCATGTGCCTAATAGAATGATAGTGTTCAGTGACATACATATTACACCTGCAGCTATTGAAATGATTTTAAGTGTATTTCAATCTCTCACCTGATTACAAAATCCCTCAAAGAGAGGATTGGAAACCCCCTGGATCAATCCCCAGTTACTTTGGAAACCTCCTGGATTAGCAATCCCCTCCAATCCATGGTGCCAAACGACCCCTTAGAGCACAAACGGGGAGGGGGCGCCAAATAAACGGCGTATATCATGCTAGCGTAAACTCTGTTGGGCCCACCGTGAATGTATGTGGTTTATCCCCTCCATCCATCCATTTTCTAGCTCAGTTTAGGAGTCAATACCAAAATTGAAGCGTATCCAAACATTAAGTGGGCCACACCAAAATGAAAAGGAGGGAATAACGATTTCCACCGTTGAAACATTCCTAGGCCCCCACAATATAAGATCACACAGATATGGATGAAGTAAAAACACAAATATCAGCTTGATCCAAAACTTATGTAGCTCCTAAGAATTTTTCAACGGTAGAGATTCAATTCACACTGTTTCCTGTGGTGTGGTCCACTTGAGCTCTCGATATACTTAATGTTTTGGATCAAACCCTAAAATTATATGTAAAATGGATGGACGGGATGGATAAAATATATAAATCACAGTGGGCCCCACAGAGTTTACTCAGTACCCAATCAGTCGAGTTGATCAAATCAACCCGAACCAAGTTATTTCCGATTCTAATATTTATTATTTTTATTATTTTATTATTATTTATTTATTGAAAATTGTAATTGAAGCTCATGAGATTTGAATGAAATCTCATAAATAACAATCTCTCAATGTCACTTCACTTTTACAGTTCCTCAAGAAGCAATGATCACGTTTCCTGTCCATGGCTTTTAACTTTAGGTTTGCCGGTATTACAACCGTTGGATCTTGGTCATCTTCTGGAAATCTAGACCGTCTATGTGATGGGTCTTCTCATGGATGGTACACCCAACAATGAAACTCCGAGATTAGCATATTTTATGGGCCATTGATCAAACGTCCGTGATCTTCCAATCTTGATAAATTTTAAGGCTGCCACCATCATCTGTGTATTTAGTAAAATCAACGGTTTGGATCACCGAACATAGACCTACATCAAACGGCTATAGTCCCCACATATCCTATGACTAAAATGCCCTTTTTTTTTTAAAGATGGTAAAGTCGAAAATTGTAGAACCCGCATGGGATACGTGTATGAGATCTAAAACGGTCTAACAAATGCAACCCAATGCGATAATCAAATGAGCCAAAAATCCAAATGATTCCTATCATATGGTCGGCCCAAACATTAAAAGAAAACAACAACAATAACAAAACCCAAAAAAATTCAAATCCTCGTGGGCCCAACGATTCTCCATTTACCAATTTTCTGAAGGAAAATAAAAAAAATAAAAAAAAAAAAACAGAATGCATTAAGTTATTTCTTCCCTCAAAATGCAATTGGCTGCTAATGAATTAAGAAGGCATTCTTTATTGAAATGACAACTATGGTGTGAAATCGTATTCCAATCTCTCTACCAACCGGGGCCTTTTTTTTCGGTTCTTTTTTTTTTTTTTTTGGGTTAGCTTGTTAGTACACACCCATGCTAGTACACACACTCCTTGTTAGCCACCCCCACTAGGGATTGATACCAAGACCTCAAGTGTTGAAACGAGGTATCTCCACTCAGTTTGCCACCTGAGCTATGGATCTGGGTGTACCCAACGGAGCCTATTAAGCCAAAATGTCATCACTTCTACTTGCATTGGGCTCGTTTTAGAGCTGATAAATGGACGTAAATGGAGAATGAAAAGGGAGGTAATAAATGAATTGAGAGTAGATGGCTTATTCAATTATGTTTGGATGAGAGTAAATGAAATGCATTTAAAATTCAAATACTGCTTGAACAGGTGTAAATGAGAGATTGAAATACATTAAGATTTTTCAATATATTCATAGGAATATATATGATATCCTAATCAACTTTAATATCCCAAATTAATGTACATATTGATGGGATTTTTTCCCTGTGCTCAACCAGTCGTGAGCTTCGCTCGACCTGTCGAAGGCTGGTGCACGACCAGTCGAGCAGGGCTCGACTCAAAGTCCAGCGAGTTGAGGTTTTGGATTTCCGAGGTACTCGACCGGTCATGGGATGTGCTCAACCGGTCAAAGGTGCTGCTCGACCGGTCGAGGGATCCACTTGACCAGTCGAGACTATGCAGATTCGTTCCGCGATTTTGTGCGGATTGCGAATTTTTGAGTCCTTTCGCAACAAGGATGCGGAAGGGAGTTTCCTAAAACTATAAATAGGAAGTCCCTAGGGTTTTCTAGGGTATGGAAAAGATACAAGAGAGTTTTCTAAAGCTTTACAAGGGTTTGCTAAAGGGTTTAGGACTATCAAAGGGGTGAGAGAAAGAGAGAAAGAAAGAGGAAACTTATGGAAGGGAGGTTCTGCTCGTAGAGGTGATCTACTGTGCACTTGATATCTCAGCGCTTCCACGTCCTCGTAATCAGTTAGATCTCTCTGTTTTCTTTGTTTCTCTTATAGTTTATCCACTCCTGCGTGAGTGAAAAAGGTTGTAACATTCTACTTCATAGTGGATTGTTGATCTGGACGAGGTCCCGTGGTTTTTACCTCTTTGAGGGTTTTCCACGTAAAAATCTCTTGTGTTGAATGGTTTATGCTTTGATTTATTTCACTGCTTTATTATTCCATAATTTTAGTTTATTTTGGGAGGCTAGATCCTAAGGTTTTGTTCAAGGCCCCCCAACAAAGTGGTATCAAAGCTAAGTTCATTGAACGGGTAGGATTGGTTTTGAATTATGGAAGGTGGCTCATCAAGGATGATCAGCCTCAATGGTTCTAACTGGACCATATGGAAGGCTAAGATGGAGGACTTGTTTTATTGCAAGGACCTATATTCTCCAATTTTAGGCATATCAGCAAAATCTAAGGATACATCTAATGATAATTGGAAGAAGATGGACCGAAAGGCAGTGGGGTTTATTAGACAATGGTTGGATGATTCTGTGTTCCACCATGTGTCTACAGAGACCTCAGCCGCTAGCTTATAACTGAAATTAAAAGGGCTGTATGAGAGGAAAACAGCCGGTAATAAAAATTTTCTGATAAGGCGACTTGTGAATCTCAAGTTCAAGGATGGTAGTTTTGTGGCCGAGCACATGAATGAGGTCAACAATATAGTGAATCAGCTCTCTGCTATGAAGATGGTCCTGGATGATGAATTGTAAGCTTTACTATTACTTAGTTCATTGCCTGACAGTTGGGAGACATTGGTGGTGTCTCTAAGTAACTTCGCGCCTGACAGAAAGATATCCATGGAACAGGTAACCAGTTGTCTCTTCAATGAGGAGACAAGGAGGAAGTCTCAGGGGTCTACTCAGTAAGAAGCCCTTGTGACACAGGAACAGGGGGGAGGAAAGAACGGGAAGGGCGGGAAGGCCCGAGATAAATCAAGAGGCAAGTCGAGTAATAGAAAGGGTGTTGATTGCTAGAATTGTGGCAAGAAGGGCCACTACAAGCATGAATGTCATAGTAAGAAGAACGACAAGAAAGGAAAAGGAAAGGAGAAGAAAGATAAATCAGATTCCACTGCAGTTGCTTCAGATGGCGACATTGTAGTTATTCTTTCAGCGGATCAAGATGTATGTCTCACGGCTACGAGTCAGGACACCGACTGGGTGATACACTCGGGAGCCTCTTTTCATGCAACTTCACGTAGGGACTTCTTCACAAGCTACAAGTCAGGTGACTTTTGGACCGTGAAGATGGGAAATTCTGGCGTATCGAAGATTGTAGGAGTCGGTGATATTTGCGTGAAGACCGATGTAGGCTGCACATTGGTTCTCAGGGATGTGAGGCATATCCCAGACATTTGCCTTTAACTTGATGTCGACGGGAAGGTTAGATGATGATGGCTATGAAAGCTGGTTTGCTGGTAGGTGATGGAAGCTCATCAAGGGTTCGATCGCAGCCAAAGGAAAGAAGTGTTGCACCCTTTATAAGGCAAGTGTCAGTGTGTGCAAGGGTGGGTTGAATGCAGTAGAAGATTCAGTTATTGACATGTGGCACAGGCGTCTAGGCCACATGAGTGAAAAAGGGCTTTAGGTACTAGCAAAGAAGCAGCTCCTTCTAGACGTGACAGGTACACCTCTCAAAACCTGTCTTGATTGTTTATCAGGGAAACAACATAGAGTTTCATTCGTTAAAACTGTTTCTCATGTTAATAAAGTGCATGCATTAGATTTGGTTTATTCTGATATTTGTGGTCCTATGAGGACAAATACCTTGTGTGGGACATTGTATTTTGTCACTTTTATAGATGATACATCTAGGAGGGTTTGGGTTTATGCTTTGAAATCCAAGGATGAGGTCTTTGGTGTGCTTAAGTTGTTTCATACTATGGTCGAGAGAGAGACAGGTAGATCATTAAAGTGCATCCGCACTGATAATGGTGGTGAATACATTAGCGACTTTCATGAGTACTGCAAGTCCTTGGGTATACAGCATGAACAGACGGTTCCCAAGGCCCCCAGGATAATGGTGTAGCTGAGCGAATGAATCGCACCATTGTTGAGAAAATCAGATGCATGTTATCTCATGCGAAATTGCCCGAGACGTTCTGGGGAAAAGCAATGCATACGGCGGTGTATTTGATAAACAGGTCTCCATCAACCTCGTTGAATGGAGAAGTACCTAAGAAGGTGTGGACTGGACAGGATCCATCGTACAGTCATCTTAGGGTGTTTGGATGCAGGGCATCCGTTCACGTACCAAAGGACGAGAGGTCCAAGCTAGATATGAAGATCAGGCAGTGTGTGTTCTTAGGGTACGATGATGAAAAGTTCGGCTACAGATTGTGGGATCCGACCGAGAAGAAACTTGTCAGGAGCAAAGATGTAATTTTCTTTAAAAATTAGTGTATTGAATACATTAGTAAGCCAGAGAAGAACCAGCCTAGCTCAGGTGAGCTAGAGGACATAGATCCGATTCGATTATTCCTCCCGTGGTGTCTGATGACGGGAGAGTACAACAAGGTACAGAGGACGAGGGAGTTCCTTCAGAAGATGGACCGGGGAAGCAGCCCCCACTTGATCCACCTGTTGAGCCACAGGTGAGGAGGTCATCTAGGGACGGACAACCGTCCAAAAGGTACTCGTCGCATGAGTACATTATGCTAACTGTGGGGGAGAGCCAGAAGATTATTCTGAGGCTCTAGCCGATGAACATAAGAGGGAGTGGTTGAAAGCTATGCAAGAGGAGATGAAATCCTTACATAAGAACCACACCTATGATATGGTGAAATTGCCTAAGGACAAGAAAGCTTTGAGCAACAAGTGGGTGTTCAGAAAGAAGGTTGAACAGAAGAATTCACAAACAAAGTTCAATGCCAGACTTGTAGCGAAAGGGTTTGGTCAGAGGAAAGGCATAGACTTCAAGGAGATATTCTCACCAGTGGTGAAGATGACATCTATACGGGTGTTGCTTGGGTTGGCGGCTAGCATAGATCTGGAGATAGAGCAGTTAGATGTTAAAACTGCCTTCCTCCATGGTGACTTAGAAGAAGAGATCTACATGCACCAACCAGAGGGGTTCGAAGTTAAGGGCAAAGAGCATATGGTGTGTAGGCTGAGGAAGGCTTGTACGGGCTGAAACAAGCTCCACGGCAATGGTACAAGAAGTTCGACTCATTTATGTTGAAGCATGGATAAGACAGAACGGAGTCGGACCACTGTGTGTTCATGCGCAAGTTCTCAGATGGTGATTTCTTAGTTCCGTTGTTATACGTTGATGACATGTTCATCATAGGAAAAGACATCAAGAAGATCGACAGGCTGAAACAGTAATTGGGCATGTCTTTTGCGATGAAACATTTGGGTCCGGCTAAATAGATCTTAGGAATGGAGATAACTCGTGACAGAAGCAGCAGGAAGCTTTGGCTGTCACAAGAGCGGTATATTAAGAAAGTTCTAGAGCAGTTCAATATGAATACAGCAAAGCCGGTCAGTACTCCACTAGATGGTCACTTCAGATTGAGCGACAGGCAGTGTCCCAAGACGAAGACAGAGGTGGAAGATATGCAGAAGATACCCTACGCGTCAGCTGTATGAAGTTTAATGTATGTTATGGTGTGCACACGCCCAGGCATAGCATATGCGGTTGGTGTTGTCAACCGGTATCTTGTCAATCCTGACAAAGAGCATTGGGCAATGGTAAAGTGGATACTGAGGTATCTAAGAGGCTTATCCAGGTTGAGCCTATGCTATGGTGACGGTAAACCTGTGTTAGAGGGCTACACAAATGCAGATATGACAGGTGACATAGACTCTAGGAAGTTTACATCGGGGTTCATGTTCACGTTTGCAGGGGGAGCGGTCTCCTGGCAGAGCAAGCTACAGAAGGTCGTAGCATTGTCAACGAAAGAGGCCGAGTATATTACAATCACAGAAGCATGTAAAGAGATGCTTTTGATAAAAAGGTTCCTACAGGAACTTAGCCTGAAATAGGAAGAGCACGTGGTCTATTGCAATAGTCAAAGTGCTATACACTTGAGCAAGAATCCAAGTCAGCATTCCAAGTCGAAGCACATAGAGATTCGGTATCACTGGATCAGGGATACTTTGGAACAGAAGGTGTTACAGCTTGAGAAGGTCCACACAGACGATAATGGGTCAGACATGATGACCATGACTTTGCTCAATGGCAAGTTTGAGGTTTGTAAAAACCTGGCTGGCTTGAAGAAGGTGAACCCCTCTTTAGTCAAAAAGGGAGAGATTTGATGGAATTTTTTCCCTTGCTCGACCGGTCGAGGGCTAGTGCACGACCAATCGAGCAGGGCTCAACTCAAAGTCCAGCGAGTTGAGGTTTGGGATTTTCGAGGTACTCGACCAGTCGTGGGATGTGCTCGACCGGTCGAAGGTGTCGCTTGACTGGTCGAGGGATCCACTCGACCAGTCGAGACTACGCAAATTTGTTCCGTGATTTTGTGCGGATTGCGAATTTTTGAGTCCTTTCGCAACAAGGATGCAGAAGGGAGTTTTCTAAAATTATAAATAGGAAATCCCTAGGATTTTCTAGGATATGTAAAAGATACATAGGGTTTTCTAAAGCTTTACAAGGGTTTGCTAAAGGGTTTAGGGCTATCAAAGGGGTGAGAGAAAGAGAGAAAGGAAGCTTGTGGAAGGGAGGTTCTGCTTGTAGAGGTGATCTACTGTGCGCTTGATATCTCAACGCTTCCATGTCCTCGTAATCGGTTAGATCTCTCTGTTTTCTTTGTTTCTCTTATTGTTTATCCACTCCTGTGTGAGTGAAGAAGGTTATAATGTTCTACTTCATAGTGGTTTGTTGATCTGGACGAGGTCCCGTGGTTTTTACCTCTTTGAGGGTTTTCCACGTAAAAATCTCTTGTGTTGTGTGGTTTATGCTTCAATTTATTTCATTGCTTTATTATTCCATAATTCTAGTTTGTTTCGGGAGGCTAGATCCTAAGGTTTTGTGCAAGGCCCCCCAACACATTTGTGATATTTAACAGAGTGATTGTAATCAGTCCATTGATATATATATATATTATATATATATATATTATATATATATATATATATATATATATATATATATATATATATATATATGTTTTAGTAAAAAAATGAATAAAAAAATTTTAATATTAAGTGGACCACAACATAAAGATCATAAATAATTGACTTGCCAATATTTGTTAACTATCCATTTAGATCGGAAAGCTTTGAATGATTTGGATCATTTTATTAGTATAATTTTAGTAATGTAGCTAATAATTGGATAGTTTCGTGGATAGTGACACCTCTGTTTAATGATGTGACTCTTCACAAGAGCCTAAAAAGCCATTTCATCCCATTTACTTCTAAATTTATCTTTTGAGAGAGGATTTCATTTTATGGCCTACTTACTTCTAATTTATTTTATTTCCATACATTTACTCATATT
>JAJHSJ010000013.1:53796528-54213490 GCA_021015155.1 Magnolia officinalis | reverse complement strand
ATCGAAAAGATTGCGTTTGCTCTTACCTTAAATCGATAAAACGGGAAGCGAGAAGTAAAAGAAACCCTAGATCCAATGCGAACACGATAACCAAACAAGTCCGCCTTTGAAAACGTGAGCTCGTTGAGATCTGTGAATCCAAAGGAGAACTCTCTCCTCCAGTATTTAAAATGAGAGAGAGAGAGAGAGAGAGAGAGAGAGAGAGAGAGAGAGAGAGAGATGGAAAATCGATAGTAGGCTTTTACCTTTATCGTTGCTGCCGGGTGTTGCAAGAAGGAAAAAAGGAAAGAAGATAAACACGAAGGACAAATGTCATGGAAGCGGATTGGGAAAGGGAGAGGCTGAGTGTGAGAGAGAGAGGGAGGGTGAGGGAGAGTGGGAGATCGAGAGAGGGCGAGGGAAAGGGAGAGGCTTTTGGGTTTTAGGAGATGGGCACGCGGGATTAGGTTTTGGGGGGTGACGGACGGATTTTTTCATACTTAGTTTCAGGAGAGCGAGGGAGAGGCAGAGAGAGGGAGATACTGCGTAAATGGATAGGCCTTTATGTTTTTTTTTTAATAGAAAGGGACCCTTTGCTCGCAACCGTTAAAACGAGCTGCGGGCAAAGGGTAAGCCCATCAGTCGGCTAAGCCCTAATTTGTTGTTGTGTAGGGATGTCACGCCCCAGACTCGGTAACCGAACTCACAAGGAACCCGATGGTCGGTTCTGGCCGCAACAGCCTCCGTAGTACCCCATTCTCAGCTCTTGAGGCAGGTTCCGATCTTGGGATCCTATAAGGAGGATTTTCATAACAGTATAATCATTACCAATACGAGCATACCCAGGATCACAACAAGTAAATCTGAGAATAATAAAGGCACACTTCACAAAATTCACTAAGAATTTGAACTTTTACAAGCTTACATAAGGTCCAAAAGGACATACATAAGATAATAGAAGGAATAAAGGAAGTCTGCAACACTGGGTCCTCAAGCTCAGTTCTAATCCAAACTCTGCCACTACGACGTTTGCTTAGGATCTCTTGCACGCATCAATCGTGCATAAGCTTATAGAAAGTTTAGAGGGTGGTGAAAGTGTGTGACAATGGTGCTCGGAAGAAGATAAAGAATGCAGAAGGGAGTCATGATCAATACCAATACCACTAGCCTTACCAAGGCTATCATGAATGCAAGAAACTATACCAAGGCAGAACGATCGTGCAGGAAGCCATACCAAGGCTATATAATGTAATGAGTACTGTAATGCAATGAGTACTGTAATGCAATGAGTACTGTAATGCAATGAGTACTATAATGCAATGAGTACTATAATGCGATGAGTACTGTAATGCAATGAGTACTGTAATGCATTATGAGGCTTACACAGCTGATGCAAATGCAATGCGAAGTAATGTTAGTGCTCATATCCAATCCACATATCAAGTACATTTCCATCATAAGGAAATCACCGGGGTCCATTACACTGCTGCCGCTCTACAGACCCCGCACAATCAAATAAGCATAAGAGACCTCACTACCCTGCATGCGGACAGCCAATCACCAACAAGGCCTGAAGGTAGCGGACCCATTCACGAGCTGGTCAGACTCAGCCTAGCAATGCCCCCTTACATCAGGCGAGTAAGGCCACACCCTATCCAACCGACTACACGACAGTGGGAATCACGGCCTAACGGTATAAGGCCCTCGTGCCCTCATATATTTCACTTGGTCACGACGTTGGAGCAGATCCTTGGTACCATGGAAGTTTTGGGAATTTCACCCATGGGCATCCTGTGCACCCGGTATGCTCAAGTAACATTTTCGGTGTCCAAACATGGCTATCCACGATGTATCTGTGGAGGCTACAACCCTGATGAAGCGAGGGTGATAATGCTCATATGTTATGCAATGCCAAATGCATGAATCACACCATCAACTATGCATCAATTCCAAGCATCCAACATGCTCAAGAGGGAATACTACGTCTCTCAGGAAGGCAACATGCAATGCCCAATGACACAATTATAACCACACACATAGTGTCATCCAAGCATACAATGATGCACATGGGTCATGAAGATGGGTCTAGACGCATTATGCGGCGATATATAAAGTAGTACACTCCTCCTATCCAAGAAGGGACCAAGACTAGGTATTTAGACAATATCCATAAGGAATCCCACCTCTAGTGGAGGCCTATTTACCTGGGGTAGCCCACGAGATTAAGCATACAACTACTTGTCTAAGTAACACAGAAGTGAGTCTAGCAAGAGTTTAAGATGAGCATTTAATGACATTTAGATACAAACGGGCCTATAGGGGTTCATAATGGGGACATTTAACCACCATTCCCCAAGAGGCATCTCAACCACGAACTATATGGATACAAGGCCCAAGGCCCTACATTCAAGATAAGAACATAGGTAACCATATACATACATTCCTCATAATAGGCCATAAAAAGATATAACACCACTTTTAACGACATGGGCCCCAAGAGAGAAATTAAGGCCCAAGGCTCAATTCCCAATGGCCATAGAATCCATACATTAAGTTGGACTTGGTGGGCAGCCCGCATATACAATATACAACCCAAAAAAAGTTTAAGTTTGGATGATAAAATGGGCCCAATTACATCAGCCCAATAACTAGCAATTTAAGTGGGCAACCAAGGGCCCAATACTATCTTTATCTTAGCCCATAAGTCCATCAAAACGGTAGAAATTGGCTTAATATATGGTTGGGACAAGCTGGGACGTCCCAACCTACTCTAGGCTCATGGGATGCCCCAAAAATCTGATCTAAGATGGGGTCCTCATGTGATCACTAAAGGTGACCCAAAAGAATGCACTGATTAAGCCTAAGGATTATAAGAAAACATAAGCATACAACACGTACACAAGTTCTCAATATGGTGGGTCTTATGTCCAATAAAGTTTCAACCATAACAATGTATATTTGAGGCCCCTTGATAAACGTTCGGCCTACTCAGCTTCTTGGGCTTGCTAAAGCTTAGAAATTAGTCAAATAAGTGGGAATGATCTCATGAAGGCCAACAATATTCACAGGGGCCCCCACCAGCTGGAGGGTGTGTATACATCAAGAAAAGATCAAGTGGGCCTGCTACTAGATTGTGAATCCAGTAGCAACCCAAGGCAGAGAGTGCCTCCATGATCGGGCGATCCAAGGCTTAGACGGCCTGGACCACATGCGTTAAGGTAGGTTCCACATATATACACATTGAGCCTTAAACAAATGGCCTAGGGTCTATGGTGGGCCTTTAACCATCCATAGAGAACCCATGGGCCTACCTTAGGACTACCCAGGAGGACATCCAACCTCAACTGGTTTCCAAGAGGTAGCCCACCACTACGTGAACATGAACTAAGGCCCAAGGCTTAAGGCAATCCATGGCCTAGTGGGCTTATACTCAAAGCCCAATACATAAGCAACCTGGTGGGCCCTTGAGCATGGTTAGGGCCCAACCATAAGGGTCATGGGTTCACTCATTGTGGTGGGCCTAATGGGCAGCCCATTATCCCAATCATATGGAAATTCTTATTTTTAACACAAGTAAGTTGGGCCTCACATCTCAGCCCAAGTATGGATTTTATTATAGTGGACAAATAAGGGCCCAACTACTTGAGTATTTGGCCCATAAGGCCCATCACAATGGCATGGTAACTATAAGACCCAAAGGTTGAATGGGCCTATCAAAAGTTCCAGCCCAACCAAGGCTATAAGGCCCATACTTAACTAAGAGACTAGCCCAAGAAGAATCCCATCTGAGATGGGCCTTTAATCATGCACTAATTAAGCCCAAAAAAATATAAAATTAAGATGGTAAGATGCTGACTTAAATCCTCCTCAAATATAGTGGGCCACATTGCACCAAAAGAACATCTATAGGCAACAATTATTGGGCTTAATGCCAAATTCCAGCCCACCCAAATTTCCGGGTTGGTTGGAGTCCAACAATAGAAATATTTCTTAGTATAATCAATCCCTGATGGCCCACACACATCACTGTGGGCCCCACTAGATGAGAGAGGACATGTAACACATATATCAAATGGGCCAGGCCGTTGGAATGCAGGCCCAACAATAGCCTAAGGCAGGGATGAAACACACCATCATGGTGGGCCTACACGCTGGGACGGCCAACCCCAAGTTGGACATCCCTAGCTGGATGTCCTACATAGACTGCTGGTCCAGCTCAATGGGCCTCACAATCATGGCCCTAATGGGCCCTAGAATATCAGGGATGGGTCCCCAACTAATCATACACAAAGCCCAATGGGCTGGGGCCCAAAAGTTCTGAAATAATAAAGGGGACAACAATGTACAGGAAATTTTTGCAATGCATGTTGCTGTCCAAAAGTTGGGCACTCCATTAGAGTGGGTCCAGGGCCTCTAAAACTCTGGGAATTGAGGGCCAAGGTCTCTCATCATGCATACAATAAGAGCAAACCCAAAAAGGTGGCCCACCATAAGAGGAAATATTTTTGAATTATGGTTTTTATCAAGACATATTGCTTGACTGCACAACAGAAAAATCTGGCAGTCCAACCATCTTGGCCCATTCTTTTGGATGCCCAAATGGGGTCAGTTGGGGCTGAAATTTACAAAGTGACACTTCCATAGGTGGGACACACCCCCACAAAATTTCAGAATTTTTGAATATTCTTAAGTATTTTAATTAATTTAAACAAAACAGTCTATCCAAAAACTTAGACAGACCTGGACGTCCCAACGTGGTGGGCCGGTCCAGTCCTCGCCATGGTGGTACAGGGGTCCATTGGCCCTGAAATTTGGTTGGTAGGTCCTACCATGAGTTTACCACACTCCTACAAAATTTCAGAAATTTTGGACATCTATAAATATTTTAATTCATTTAAATAAATCAATCTGTCATGAAAATCGGACTGATCTGGACACCATATTATAGTGGGACGGTCCAGCCACCACCATGGTGTGTACAGGTATCCATTGGCCCCAAAATTTTGTAGGTGGGTCTTAACATGAGTGGTAAACTTTTTTGTAAATTTTCATAATTTTTAGACACCCAAAAGTATTTTAATAAATTTTAGAATTCCAACCTGTCCAGGGTGGAATGTTGCTGGAACAGTGCAAAAAATCCATACTATCCACCTCACTTGGACCACACCTTTGGGACCCCAATGAAGGTCAGATGGGGCTGAAATTTGGTATGGTTGTAGGTGGGTCATAAGGCTACAAGAATCACATATTATTTTATTTCAGTATTGTAAGTGCTATGGTCTCATGCTCCTTTGGTTGTCAAATTTTGATGTGTCAAAACATCTATCTGTGTCTTGTGTTTGTATAGTTTTTTATATGTGTTCAAGACACTGCATCAACACTTCATGACATTGAATGTCTTCAAGAAATACAAAGTATACTTCATCATCCTATCAATGTTCAAAGCTACAATGTTGAAGTTCAAGACTCAAGAAACAACTTCAAAACTCAAGAGCAATGCATGAAGTAGTTTTCAAGCTGATGAAGATTTTAAAGCTATAACAAGTTCAAGATCTCAAGCTTGATAAGGTTCAAATGTCTACATTCATTAAATGGTTGAAGTTCAATGTCCATACGACATGATTCAGGTTTGAATGACCATTAGGTTGACCTTAGAGTAGGTCACTTCGGATACATAACTCAAATATATCTTTAAAAGATTTTTGGTATGTTCTAAGACCAGTCCTAGCCTTTGTTCGACCAGTCCTGGCATTAAATCGACTAGTTCAAGAAATTCCACGACCAGTCCTAAGTTGTTGAGAATTTTGAGAATTTTCTGGTACACCTACGACCAGTCCTGGTGGTCCTTCGACCGGTCGTAGGAGTGACTTTGACTCGATCACGACCAGTCGTAAGTCTATGACTTAAAGTCCAGTAATCAATTCTATGGTCCTATGACCATTCGTAGAGATCTACGACCAGTCGTAGGTGACCCACGACCGGTCGTAGGTTCCCTAAGACCAGTCGTTGAACGGCTTTAAAAAATCGCGCTCCTTATTTCAAATATCCGTTAGAGCTACGACCAGTCGAAGGTTCCTAAGACCAGTCGTAGATGCGATTTCTGCTTCTATAAATTGAACACGAATTTCAGAGTTTGATAATTCAATTCATAATATTTTCAAGGCTCCACTCTGAGATAAGTTTGTGTTTGTTTTTAAGCTATTTTGTGCATAATTGCTTTCTCTTTTTGCTAGCTTATTTAATTTAATTTTGTTTCTATATTCTAATCTTATTTGAAAAGAGGAATTACCTTATTCCTTTTTCTTGGAATCAAAATCAAATATAGCTACGCCCAACTGGTTAAAATCTAAAATATATTATAACTTAAAACCATATTAAAGTGAGTATTGGAAATTGAACTTTGACATTCAATCATCTACTCCGATTGGTTCTACCGGGCTGCTACGAAAAGGAGAAATTGAGGTATTTTATAATTCTGTAAAATTTCATTTCTTTTAGTTTTGTTTGAGGTTAAGCCAGAAAAATCTTATTGTATTGGTTATCTGAGGAGAGCCAGAAAACTCAGAAAAGAGGGGTTTTTGAATTATGTAAGTCCAAGTGAAAAAGACACAATTGTAAAGGTTTTGGGTGAACCTGTGAAAACCTATTTGATAGTGAACGCTAATATCCCCTGTGTGAGGATATTAGGAGTGGAGTAGAGCATTCTGTGTGGCTGTTGAAAGACAGTTGGTGTACACACAGGCGAACCACTATAACTCTGTCTTGTGGATTGAATGCTTGCTTAATTTTCATATCTTTTATCATTCAATTGTGTGGAATGTACATGTGAATGTGAATGTTGTAACAATTTACATTTCAAGCAAGTGTGGGGATTGTTGTAATAAATTAGATCTATATTCTGCATTTAATTTCAATTCTTTACTATTCATTTATTTATATTAAAATTGAGTTCTTAATCCAAAAGACGTTTTAGAAATAAGGTTGTCCTACCATAAGTCCTTGTTTATTATGGTGTAAGGTTGTCCTTAAAACTGAATTTGTATCAATCTCTCAATACTTATTTATTAAGGTGATTTGATTTCAGTATTGTGAATTGATTTATAATTGTAAGGCTATTGATTTATTTTATTCCGCTGATTTTATTTTAATTTAGCATAGTCCTATTCACCCCCCCCCCCCCCCCCCCCACCCCCGCCCCAGGCCCCCCCCCCCCCCACCATCTAGTATAGCTTGGCCTTTTCAAGTATTCCCACCAAAGATCCAGAAATCAGGCCCCAAGGTGGCCCAAAAATCTGTCTAGGCAGATTTGGGCAGCAACATGCTGCTGTCCAAACCACCCCAAAAGATAATTAAAAGGAAAATAAATCAGCATTTTCTCAGGATGGGGTCCACCTAGATGGGTCACACAACTCTCAGACCCAAGTCCCTTCCAAGATCATCCATAAAATTAAGCCCAAAGGCTGTCCAAAACATGCCAACAATATGGGGCAACAAGGTGGGCCTGGATGTCTAACCACTTGGGCCTAGTTGCATGGCACATCAAGTGGGCCCCACATACATCAGATTTACTATAAAGACATGAAAGAAAAGATAGAGAATAAACATAATCCGGTCATGGGGTAGGGCCCCGCCACTAATGGGCCCTCCCAAGAATGAAGCATACCCATACAACTACATTGATTGTACATGGAACATAAAATCACTATATGCATGATTTATAATTGCTATGGATGGTTGGGATGCCATCCCAATATGATCCTTAAGGTCTAGATGACCTTGAGATGGAGTGGATCATTAAATACATCATGATGGGGTCCATGGAGAATGGCCCAATCATGGATCATGACATGCATGTAGGATGGGCCAAAGGGCCACATCCATGGGATCAAATGGGATCCCCACCATGGATTGGTGGGTCCCATGTGATCCATCCATGAAGAAATAATGAGATTAAGGAAAAGAAAGGAATTCAACAAAAGAATAGTCACCCACCTTGAATCTTCAAGATTCTCCTATCTCCAAGCTCCTTAGGCTCTAAGGGTTATAGATCTATGGTTGAGATCATGTTCTAAGGGGTAGATGATGGGGGATTAAGGAAGAAAGTGGCTGAAAAATGGAGGGAAGATAAGGAGAAGGTTGCTGGAATTTTACAATGGAAGAGAAAAATGAGAGGGAAAGAGGGAGAAAAAGATATTTAAGGGAAGTAATCATAACGTATGGTGATACAAACAATGTTTGCTAGGGTAGGTTAGGTGTGGGTAGTGTTTAGGGTGGATAGTGTTTATTCCATGCGAATTGTAGTGTGTGTGGGTGGTGTGCATTGGAACTTGTGCCATGAGAGTGGTCCATCTGCTTTTGTACAAAACGTGGGCCACATGATGAAATGCTCTCAACTTTTGATCTATAAGTCGGATGAACGCACAAGACGCGTCGTTGGAACTGCAACGAAGATATGAACGAGATGACATAAGTCTAGGGTCGATCCGAGTTGGGTCTACGTGACCGGACTCAAAGATGACCGCAAACACTATCAGAGAGTCGCGGGTCGCCGAAATTTGATCGGTAGGACTACGAGACCAAAATAAATGAGATGCATACTCTCACACACACATGCACACATGAGGACTCGGGTCGGGTCTCACAAGGGACGGGTGGGGGTAGTACGCAATCCGCGTCCGTGTACCACACACTACCTATCTGGGTGTTGGTATGTGTCGTGTTAAGACGCTCCGAGTTGTAATAACGGTTCAAAGGAGATCAAAGTTACATGGCCTCCAAAATGATGTATTTATTATATCCACACCGTTCATATATTTTGTGAGATTATTTTAAAGCGTGAATCAAAAAATGATTCATACCCAAATCTTAAGCAGACCACACCACAAATAGCAGTGGGACAATGATTCTCATGTTAAAACATTCCTAAGGCCCGCACATATCTGAATGAAGATAATCCAAAACTTATGTGACCCCTAAAAGGGTTTGGGGGTAGACGTTCAACCCCCGCTGTTTTTTACAGTGTGGTCCACTTTAATCTTTGGATATGTATTTTTTTTTATTTTTTATTTTTGGGTTAAGCCTTACGAGTAGCTCACTGAATGGAAGGATGGTTGGGATATTACGGATACCTTGTGATGGGACCCACAAAACTTAGTGACGTCAACACATCAGTCAGATTGGTGGTGCATGGATCCGGTTTTTTGTAACCTTAGGAACGGATTGGATGGAAAATAAAAGTTATGGTGTGGTCCACTTGAACTTTGGATAACATTAATTTTTGGGCTCGTGCTCTAAAAGTGATCTCGCCTAATGAGTGAACGGTGTGAATATAATAAATACATCATTGTAGGGCTACGTAACTTTGATTTTCTTTGAACCGTTCGTAGAGCCGGGAGATCAAGGAGTGTCAACTCTCGTCTCCGCATGACATGTACACATACCAGCCAGGCCAGTGATGTATGATGGAGGCGATGTTGATAGTCACATATCCATTTTTGCCTAATCTCGATGTTAATATGATTACAATAAATTTGAGAAAGTCTAGTCGAATGAGACTTGGGGCAGGGCTGACATGGACCTCCCAACTGGATGGTCGTTCGAACGAACTGCATTCGATAAGATGGTCAAGGCTCACAATTATGCGACCAATGTACTAAAGAAAAAACTGTTCTAGGATGGGGAGTCCCTCCTCAACCAAGGTTGCAAGGCCGATTCATGGCTCTAAGAGGGGCAGAATGAAATGGTCAACATTGCCCGCAGAGGACACCTTCACCCCTTGGTTGTTACTCTCAGGGCAGAGTGTCGAATCAAAGGATGGTTAAACCTCCATCAACCTAGAAGGGAGTCTGGAAATAGGTTATGCATCCTAAATTCCTGGCAGTGCCAAAAGCATTAACTCGAACTCAAAAATGTCGTTGGCAGAGGCGTAGATCAGCCATGAGGAGAGAGTCAGCAAGGGCTGAGGACGTACCCAGAACAAAAGTAGTGTAACCGCGTCCGTTCTAGAGAATCCTTTTGTCTAGAGAACAGGTGGCTGTTAACACAGTCGAATAGGTTCTACCTCCTGCATCGTGTGACCAGGATGCCAACATTTCACCCAAGCCTATGAATCAGCTGGTCCGAAGGACAAAGACGACTATGATAATCTATCTGATTATCTCAGTGATGAATGTTTCCCAGGGGATGAGTGGCTGGTGAACTAATTAGTAGCGACTACTAAAGCATGCAAGTTGTCTCACCTACAATCACATCGGAAACACTAGGGGAGCAATGTCCGAGTTCAGAGATTGTGTTTGAGACATATCCACATGTCATGTTCCATTGTTATGTGGTGTTTACTTTGCCTTTCAGTTTATTGACTAAACCACCCCGATGTGGAAGAATTCAGCCCTCCTGTGTTGGTACAATTTGCTTATTTTTTATAAGAGGAAACAATAGAAGGGAAACCTGGAGTAGATAAAATGCCGCATGTGAACACCATTACAGTGGAATCAGGAGTTATGTTAGATACAGTGGAATCAGGAGTTATGTTAGAAAGAGTAGTCATAAAAAGACCCACTCACAACATGATGCAACATCTCAAGCCATTGTGTATATCTGCTCACCTTGAAAGTTGACCAGTCACCATGATTCTACCACTGAGGTTGTTGTCAATCTTCTACAACTGAGAATGATGTTAAAGTTGGGAAAGACAACGGTCGACTTAATCTTGCTAGAGGTCACCGTCAGTAATTTCGCCGATTACATTACCAAAACTCATGGGGTTCTGTCAGACGATCTAACTATTAAAACTAAAACATTGTTAGCCCTATTTTTTTTTTTTTGTCGATACCTCATCCAGTTATAATGCTCTACTTAGAACTAGAATAAAGTTGAATTGGTTTTCGTTGATAATAAACCCTTCTTAGCCACTTCAAATGCAAATAAAGCTTATTATTATGGTGAAGAGCGGTATGACTAATTCAGTTCAATGTAAAGAATAAATATGTTCGATCGACTGGAATATCTGTAAAAAAAGAATCCAGATAGCATCGTGCAAGATATCAAGGAAGTGATCCGTCCGGTCGATAATCTGCTGAGGGACCCTTTTGGCCGGTTTTACATTGTACCATCGAGGAAATTGTAGGATTTTACGGTAAAAGATAACCAGCGCAGGGCCGATTTCACGGCAAGAATAAGAAGGCTCAAAGATAGTTTGAAAGATGTCAACGATAATTGTCTCGTGAACGTGGCTGATGTTGATGTTTCAATTGAAGAAAATGACACAGAGCTTAGGGAAACCCTTGATAAGCTGGAGGATTCTCATGCCCAAGTTCAAGATCCCTTAGTGGAGGTGAACCTAGGAATTGAGCAAGACCCAATGCCTATTGCTTCGACCCGTCCATCGGCCTGCGCGTGTTGAGGTGACGAATAGACTTTTGGATTCTGAGGTTTTCACACATACCTCAGAACTGCGCTTATTGTCAAACTGTTACCCGCTATCCGAAATGATCGTGCGAGGGATTCCGTACCTGCATATAATGTTCTTCCAGACAAAATTTGTAATCTTTTGCTTGGTAATCTTTGCCAAGGGTTTAACTTCGGCCCATTTAGTGAAATAGTCGACCGCGACAACCGCGAACTTGGTCTGCCCTTTGCCATTTGGCAGGGGGCCGATGATATCAATCTCCCATTGGGCGAATGGCTATGGTCCGATTATATGAGTTAATTGTTCAAGGGGTTGCCGAGGTATCACTGCAAAACGTTGGCACTTGTCACATTTCCGAACATACTATTGGGCGTCCGCTTGAATGGTCGGCCAGAAGTACCCCCGTCGGATGACCTTGTGAACGAGGGCTTGGCCGCCGAAGTGGAGTCTCATTTGTCCAGTAATTCATATACCAAGTCAACTACTGATCTTTTGGAAGTGCCATAGAACTTTGCATATCTCCTACATGAATAAATAAATAAATAAATAAAAGAAAATGCTAAGAGAAAGCTCATTGACAAAGACTTCCAAGAACAAATGGCAGTAATCCAGTCTTCATTTACAAATTAATTTGGTTTGCCAATATAATAGTAATATTTTCATTACTAAAGAAGTTTGAAAGATCAGAACAAAGATATGTCGAGAACACCAAATAGGAATTACTAGACAAATGAGACTCCGCTTAGAAAACCTCAAAATGATGAAATAATAGAACATGGAGCAAACTCTTGAGATTTTTGAGAAAAAATTCTTTTTCTTTCTCTTCATCTTCATCAACTATAACAAGTTTCAAGAGAATCCCATTTGGGTGTCTGCATTTTTTACGAGTTTTTGGTGAGAATGAGCCTGCAGCTGCAACAGTGGTAAAAAGAGATGCTTAAGGATATTTAATAGATGGTCGGGATTGTCCTATCAAGGTAATTCTTGGTTAGTAACCAATCAATGGCAGATGCTGTAAGTTGTAAAAAGAGATGCTTAAGGAGATAAATGATAAATACGAAAATGGGGAATATGGTTTTCTTTTCATTCTTTTTTTTTAACCCACCTAAAGGACCAACGACGCAGTCATTGTACGTTGAAAAAAATGGACGGCTAAAAAGGGATGGCCAAATGCACTCATTCAGTGTGGATGTGTGGCCCACCTGATGAGTTGCCTCACCACCACCACCACCATCACTGGGCTCTATTACAGGAATCCTATTCCACCATTCTATTCTGTTAAGAACCATATCCCCAGCTTGATAGAAGTTGTGTTGGAAGTTTCAGGAAGCCCAACCCTCATGACAGTGCAAAACTCCCACAGGCATAAATGCATGCAATAGAAACAATGATAAATACCCAAAATACTATATTTTCAGCTATGATCAAAACAAATAAATCCAAATTATATTACAATCAATGGGATTACCATACTAAACTTCTTCTTTTTTTGATTTAAGAGCTTTTTATTACCATACTAAACTGTCAAGAGTACTGACGAGGAGAAAAAGTTACCCCAACTTCATAGCTCTTGCTGGCGTCTAATAGTTTTGTTGCTGAGGCTGGGTTAGTTGGAGATGGATAGGTACATGCAAATCCTCTCCTGTGGAGATAGATAGGTTCATTCAAACAAACAAAAAATAGATTTATCATCACGCACCTGAGCAAAGAAGAAATACCAATAGGACAAAGGCTGCGACTAGTGGATGAGCCGAGGCGGTGACGAGGGTTGGATGAAAGGGGTTTTGAAAACCCTAGCATAGGGTGTGCTCATAAATCAATTGCGGTTTTGCAGCGAAAGGGGGTTTTGAAAACCCTAGTGAGCGAGAGAGAGAGAGAGAGAGAGAGAGAGAGAGAGAGGGAGAGAGAGAGAGGGGAATGGGGCCAAGAGACAGAGAGAGGGTGAGGTAAAGGACGAGACTGAGTGCGAGAGAAAGAGAGAGAGGGTGAGGGAGCACGGGAGATCGAGAGAGAGAGAGAGAGGGAAAGGGAGAGGCTAAGTGTGAGAGAGAGGGTTTTGGTCTGGGGAGATGGGCGCGCGCGCGAGAGAGAGAGAGAAAGAGGGTTTTGGTTTTGGGAGATGGGTGCGCGCGGGAGATAATCGCAGACGGGGATTGGGTATCGGGGGTGACGGACGACACTCTCATTGCTTATTTACAGGACTCGTGAGGCCCACCGTAATGTATGTTATTTATCCACTCTGTCCATTCATTTTAACGACTCATTTTAAGGGTTGATCCAAAAAAGGTTTCAAATAGAAGCTGTAAGTGGACCACACAACATATTAACGATAGAAATTTATTTTTTATTATTTCTTATGGTGTGGTCCACTTAGAAATTTACTTTTCTGGCTCATCCACTAAAATTATATGTCATAATTGATGGGTGGCTTAGATAAAACACATATATTATAATGGGACCCATGGAGCCCCTTAAGCACCATCAAGCTCTGATAAGGCCTTAGTGGGATATAGGTTTTAGCTACGGATTAAGTAGGATTTAGCTACGGATTAAATCTGTAGCAAATTAGCTACGGTTTATATCCGTAGCCATAAATTTCCAAAGTCTGTAGCCTTTGCTCGATTTTTTGGTAGTGATATCAAAAGAGAAATTTCCTACTGTGCGACCCATATATGGCCCACCAACCTTTTTAAGCCCACTTGATTTTACCTCACCAGAATAAGCCCACTTGATTTTACCTTACCAGAATAAGCCCCAGCTGTACAGCCCCATTTCTCAGGTCAAAAATGCCCTTGCTTTTCCTTCCGGAAGCGGATCGCCTAGTGATCAAACATGAGCGCTGACGCTCCGCAAATTCCAAGTTGTACGAATGGTTCAAAAGATATCAAAGTCACATGGGCCCCACAGTTATGTATTTATTATATCCACAACATTCATCCATATTTCGAGATCATTTCGGAGCATTATTTAAAAAAAAAAAATCATATCCAAAGATCAACTGGATCACACCATAGAGCAGGGGGAAAATTGATTTTCACCATTAAAAATTTTATAGGGCCCACCATAACATTTTTTTTCCATCCAATCTATTCATAAGGTCACAAAGACTTGAATGAAGAGGAAAAAAAAATTCATAATGATCCAAAACTTCTGTGACCTTTAAAAGGGTTTCAATGGTAGACGTTCAATCCTCCGCTGCTTTTTACAGTGTGGTCCACTTGATAGCTAGATCTATTTTACTTTTTGTCTCAAGCATTAATACGAGTTCGCCAAATAGATAGACGGTTTGGATATTAACACATACCTCATAGTGGGACCCACGAAAAGCGGTGGGGATTACGATAGGGAAAAAAAAAGAAGCCAGCGACTCAAGGTTGACCGGGTCAGTGGCTACGGATTATAACCGTAACCACAATGCTGCAGTCTATGCACTTTTTTTTTTTTTTTTTTTTTTTTTTTTTTTTTTTTTTTTTTTTTTTTCAAGGGGAACTTTATTCTACCTACATTTTTCTCTAATACATATTTTTATAAATATGTATATTTAAGAGATAAAAAAAAAATCTCTCTTTTTTTTTTTTTCATTTCTTTAATTTTTTTATTCATTTAATAAGAATATCTTCTAAACCAAAATTAGTTCCTTGATGTACCATATATGATTTTGGGGTAGGAGAAGCAACTTTAGCCAACCAACCTAGTTATTTTCCAAGATTCCATCAGGTCAATGGTCAAAAATCCATTTCATTCAGTTCGTGGTCAATTTCATTAATTTCATTCACTTCGTGGTCAATTTCATTCACTTTGTAGTCAATTTCAATCAGTTCGTGGTGAATTTCATTAACTTCGCGGTTAATTTCTTTCACTTCGTAGTCAATTTCAATCACTTCATGGTCAATTCCCTTCATTTCATGATCAATTTCGGCGATTCCCCTTCACTTCATGGTCAATTCAATTCATTTTATGATCAATTCCCTTCACTTCACAATGAATTCCATGCATTTCACGGTCAATTCCCTTCACTTCACGGTCAATTCCATGCATTTCACGGTCAATTCCAGCGATTCCCCTTCACTTCATGGTTAATTCAATTCATTTCACGGTCAATTTCATGCATTTTACGGTCAATTCTGGCGATTCCTCTTCACTTCACGGTCAATTCCATGCATTTCACGGTCAATTCCCTTTACTTCACGGTCAATTCAATGCATTTCACCGTCAATTCCCTTCACTTCACGGGCAATTCCATGCATTTCACAATCAATTCCGGCAATTCCCCTTCACTTCACTATCAATTCAATTCATTTCACAGTCAATTCCCTTCACCTTACGGTCAATTCCACATTCCATTTCATTTCCGTTCATTTCACTTTCAAACTTCATTCCAATTTTCCCTTACGGTCAATTCCACTTCAATTCATTTTCACAGTTCCTTCCTTCAACGGTTCACTTCCAATTCCTTGCATTTTCCTGGTTCAATTCTTCCGTTAACTTCAAGGTCTCACATTCCGTTCATTTCCATTCGTTTCAATTCCGGCATTTCACCTTCACTCTCAATTCCCTTCTCACGGTCATTTCCATGTCCATTTCACGTGTCAATTTCTTCACTTCACGTTCATTTTCACATTCCACGTATTTCCGGTGATTTCCCTTCACTTTAAGGTCAATTCAATTCATTTCATGGTCAATTCCCTTCACGGTTATTTCTGTGCATTTCGCGGTCAATTCGCTTCACTTCAAGTTCAATTAGTCAATTCCTTCCTCTTCACTTCATCCTCTTCAATCAATTCAATTCATTTCACAGTCAATTCCCTTCACTTTACGATCATTTTCGTGCATTTCATGGTCATTTCGCTTTACTTAACAGTCAATTTCGGCGATTCCCCTTCACTTCAATGGTCAATGAATTTCATGCATTTCAATTCATTCAGCATTCAATGCATTTCCCTTCACATTATCCCCTTCACAATCAATTCCTTCATTTTCGGTCAATTTCATTTCATTTCACGGTCAAATTTGGCGATCACCCTTTCACATTTCACGATCAATTCCATGCATTTCATGGATCAATTCCTTTACTTCACGGTCAATTCAATGCATTTCACCGTCAATTCATTCCCTTCATTCATTCACTTCACGATCAATTTTGGCAATTCTCCTTCACTTCACTTCACGGTCAATTCCCTTCACTTCACGGTCAATTCCATGCATTTCACACACGGTTATTCCGATAATTTTCCTTCACTTCACGGTCAACTCAATTCATTTCACACATTCAGTTCCCTTCCCTTCACATGGTGAATCCCTTGCATTTCCCGATCAATTCTCTCTTCACATCATTCACCATTTCGTCAATTCTTCATTCATTTCATTTCATGATCAATTCTCTCACTTCATAGTCATTTCATTCTTTCACGGTCAATTCCGACAATTCTCCTTCACGGTCAATTCCATGCATTTCAATCATCCGGTCATTCCCCAATCCCTATTCTAATACCCGGTCATTTCCTCTTCATCAAGGTCATCCCTTCTTATTTCGCGGTCACCGTAACATTTATTTTCATTCCATCTATTTCATTCAAGGTCACAAAGACCTGGATGAAGAGAAAAACAAATTTCATAATGATCCAAAACTTCTGTGACCCCTAAAAGGGTTCAATGTAGTTTCAATCCAGAGCTTTACAGTTCAATGGTCCTCCACTGCTAGTTTTATCTTATTTTGTCTCTGCTTATATTTTTTTTATCAAGCCATAATACTAGTTCACCATAGGACTGGTTTGGATATAACACATACCTCATAATGGGACCGACAAAAGCGGTTGGGATTAGAATAGGAAAAAGAAAAAACAGCCTGGGTCCATGTAAAATTATTTATTTTTTTAAGTGCGTGGACTGCAGCATTGTGGCTATGGTTATAATCCATAGCCACTGACCCGGTCGACCGGTTCCGACTCGGTCCACCCCGACTCTCGGTAGCTGTTTCTTTTTCCCTGTTGTAATACCCACCACTTTTTGTGGGTCCCATTATGAGGTATGTGTTATATCCAAACCATCCATTTATTCGGCGAACTCATATTAAGGCTTGAGACGAAAAATAAGATAGATCTAGCTATCAAGTGGATCAACCTGTAAAAAGCAGTGGAGGATTGAGCCTCTACCATTGAAACCCTTTTAGGGGTCCCAGAAGTTTTGGATGATTATGAAATTTGTTTTTCATCTTCATTCATGTCTTTGTGACCTTATAAATAGATTGGATGGAAAATAAATGTTATGGTGGCCCTACAAAATTTTTAATGGGGAAAATCAATTTTCCCGCTACTCTTTGTAGTGTGTTCTAGTTGATCTTCGGATATGAATTTTTTTTATTTATTTAAATAATTCTCCGAAACAAGGATGAACGTTGCGGATATACTAAATACATAACTGTGAGCCGACGTGACTTTGATATCTTTTGAACCGTTCCTACAACCGGGAGTTGGAAGAGCCTCAGCGCTCGTCTTCGAGCACCAGGCGTTCCGGTTACGGAAGGAAAGCAGGGGCATTTTCGACCTGAGGAAATAAGGCCGTACAGCTGGGGATTATTCTTTTGAGCTAAAAGCAAGTGGGCTTAAAAAGATTGGTGGTTAATATGGGTCGTACAGTAGGAAATTTCTCTTATAAGAATGACGGCTTTGGCCGTCGAATTTGTTATCTGCCGATGAACTCATTCGACGGTCACCTCTAAGATATCGAAAAGTGACGGTTCTGAACTGCCGAATTATTTGCGTCGGTACTTTTATTTAACCGGCAAAAACTACCTGGCAATTTCGAGCTATAAAATATCATTTTCAACTTCAAAATATTCTATGGCCATTGAAGTTGGTCATTTTTAAGTAACAGAGGTAAAAAAGCCTGGTTCTTGCATTGAGATTGGAGCTTTAAAGCATCTTTAACCAGCAAAAGTAATCATATGCACAACTCCCAAGGGCAAGCTGCGTTTTGTTCACTGTAAACAACTAAAAGTTGAGGGAAAAAAAATATATACATAAAAAAAGAAATAACAAACGATGCTATTCTCTTGCGCAACTTGCAACGACCGTACCTTATAGCTCTTTTGATAAAATTTCCTTGTGTTTTTCCTTCATCCAACCCCCGTGGGACGCGGTTTGCATTAAGACGCTCGTGTTGACCTCCGTACTTTTGCCACGTCACTGTTGGACGGAGCCATATGGCCCCACCATGATATATTTAAGAGCATGGATTACAAAAGGAATTAAATGCATGGAATTAACGATCTGATGATGCCAAGGCAGTGGAGGGACCCCAGGGGACCAAGATTTACACATCAGAAATTCGAGGAAATTAAGCCGTTCACGTCAAACAGGCTTGAAAAACATCCAGAATGCAAGATCATAAGGTTTTCACCATCTGATCGGCTCCGAATTTCATACATGGCCTGAGGACCACAAATGAATCGTACACATCAAGTTTCAGCTCCTGGATCCCTATAGAAGTGGCCCAACGGCTAGATCAGCCCATGAATCGTCAAACCGGGGCCCACCTGATCTCTGGATATGCTTCAATTTTGGACTCAACGCCTTGAATGAGGCGGCAAAACAGATGGACGGTACAGATGGCTCAATAAGCATCACAGTGGACCCCACGTACGACGTGCGTGTACACAGCACGATCGCACGCGGGCCGCACCGAACAGGGATTCTCGGTCAAAGTCGGCTGACCCGACGTCTTCCGCACCAGCAGACAGCGAACGCACCAGCGTCCGCCGGTCTCTCGCAGTGGGGCCCACTACTCATTCAAACCCCCGATCTGGACCGTCTATCAGATCCCTAGGGAGCTTCTTATGACTGCCTAGAGGGCAGAATTGCAAACGATCTCGAGGATCAAAATCCAACCGTTCAAACGGACAACCAACGGTGGAGTGAGAAATCAAGTGGACCACACTGAAATCAAACAAATCTCGTCAGTCCTGAACGGTTTTTCGCCAGCATTTCAATGGACGGGGTGGATGTTTACATAGATATCAATGTGGGACCCACCAATCTTGACGTGGCGCAAACCGAATCTCTGTTTCGCAACAGAGAGTTGCGGACCGACCGTGTGGGCCACCACCGTGCGTCAGAAGGATGATCAGGACCGTCCATCGGGAGCCCACAGTCCTCCTCATCAAATTCTAGGTGGCGGAATTCCAGAATACAACGTACATCAGTTCTAAACCGTTCAAATAAAAGGCTAACGGTGCAAGAAAAAAATGGATGGGACACACCAAATTCGATCCAGAAAACGTCCAGTTTTACTGAAATTTCAAGGTAAATTCAATGAACGGAATGGATTCTTCCGTACCTACAATAATGGCCTTCTTTCAGGAGTCCAGCGCGAATACAAACTCCTCCTGCTGCTGCGTAAACCCATACGCAAAACAGTTTCTTCTTCAGCGGAGGACTCTCCACCGAGGCTGTTGTCTATAAGAGAGAGAGAGAGGGAACGTGAGAGGGGATTAAATCAGAGAGGAGAGAAGAGCAGCAGGCTGGAGACATTGAAGCTGTGGGAGAGCACTGGACGTGGAGACAGGGAGTTTTCTTTTGTTTGTTTAGTCAACATATTTTAGTATTATTTTGAGAGATGTTGAGCCTTTCCATGTTAGGCTAAAACCCCTTAGCTAGGGCTAAGGGGTGAAGCTTGTAGTGTGATGGGAACTCTTTGCTTTCCTTTTTGTTTATATTGAACTGATATTGAATTTGGTTAGTGAAGGGAATGTTTTTAGTCTTTAATGGTTTGTTGTGACTGAAATTACAATGGGTCTGCAATGGCTTTGAGCATGTTCCTTTCCTTTTCATGTTTATGACGTCAGGAAGCACTGTTGTTCACCATCGTCTCCTGGGCATGGTCGGATGACGGTACCCTTCCTAACCTTAATACATTGTTGATTAGTTGATAATTAGTTTAATTCTATTGTTTACTTTGTCTCCTGGGCATGGTTTGGTGATGGAATCCATTCTAATTCATATACCTTTCATCTCTTGAAACTGCATCAAGTAAGTTCAGTTTAATTTCTAGAAAGCAGGCATAGTTCTCCCTGATCTCTACAAGTGGATCCTCTGAATCCCTAGTTTCTTCCTCTGAATTTTCCTAAGTTTAGTTAATTATTTCACTATTATTCCTCAAATTATAATTGATTTAGATTTCGTCTTAGTCTAGTTCTACTTCTAGTTAGTTTCAGAATACGTACAGGTTTCAGTCCTTGTGGATTCGACCTCGGTCTTACCGAATTTTATTATTACATCACAACCCTATACTTGGGGAGTGAACAATGCTCGTAGAGGTGATCTACCATATCTCAGCGCTTCCAAGTCCTCGTAATCGGTGAGATCTCTCCGTCTTCTTTGTTTCTCTTATTGTTTATCTACTCCTGCGTGAGTGAAGAAGGTTTGATCCAAGCGGTGTGTGCTTGTGATCGGTTGTAACGTTCTGCTTTATAGTGGATTGTTGATCTGGACGAGGTCCCGTGGTTTTTACCTCTTTGAGGGTTTTTCACGTAAATATCTCTAGTGTGGTGTAGTTTATGTTTTGATTTAGTTTATTGCTTTATTATTCCATAATTCTGGTTTGTTTCGAGAGGCTAAATCCTAAGGTTTTGTGCAAGGCCCTCAACAAAATATCTCTTTAAAAAGTTGGGTGCGTTAAAACGGCCATTTTAGTTATTAAGTGATCTCTTTTATTGACTCTTATTTTTACTTTCACAGATTATATATAAGTCTTATAATTTTTTTTTGAATAATATATAATAAGATGGCTAATTTGTGGATAACTATAATTATGCTGTAATTATAGCCGTGACTGTAATTTTACCAATTAAAATCTTCCAATGGATGAGTACGACTTGGGTGCAAGATGTGGGTGAGACCCTGACCGTAGGTGCCCATCTTGATATACTTATTCGATATACACATCGTTCATTGTTTCTATAACTTATTTTAGACCATGATCACAAAACCTATGCAGAAAAAAATTCCGATCACTGCACAGGAAACAGTGGTTTTTGACCATGAAAAACCTTCTGTAAGCCACAAAACTTTTGTACATAAGCTGATTTGGTTTTTCCTTTCATGCAGATCTGTGTGACCTTATCAATGACCGTTGTTTCTTGCATCATTGTCCACCTGAAATGTTCATCTGCTTAATTTTTAGGACCATGTCTTAAAAGTAAGCTGGAAAAAATAAATGAACGGTGTGGATATACAATGAATACATGAGTTGGCTGTACGGTCAGGATCTCACCCACTAGTTTCAGGTGGGACCCACATTCCATCGCCCCATCCAGCTCTCATTTTCTATCAGTTGAGATGAATTAAATCATTGAATGCATTAACAAATCCAAACCATCATGTGAAAGCTGTAAGCAAGTAGAGGGCGGCCATATCTTACTTGAGTAGCTTTCAAGCTAGTTTCTGCAGACAATCTACAGTACGGTGTACAGCTGTGAACCTGGACTGTATATGTGGTGGGCCACACTGGATATTTATGTGATGCAGATTGCAAAGTGACATTAATACCACTTAGCTCGGTAGTGCTGGGATGTGGCAGGATTTAATTGGCCAAGTGCCTCTGTAGAGATGGCGGCGCTAATCATGTTTGAGAATTGAACAGGCGCTCGACCCAGCCGTCTGTGAACAGCGCACGTTCCCAATCAAATTCCGCCATATTTCTACTCAACCGACTGAGTAGAATCAATGTTACATCATGGTCTCTGTATTTATAATCCGTCACCAATATACACCCCAGCTTGACTAGTCCACATGGGCGTGTACGGATGCCAACTGTGCAGTGATGGTAGTCTGCCCCAGTAAAACCACAAGTTCAGGTGATGTGACCCACCTGAAGTGTCCAAGGAAGCGGATTGGCTGGTGTACCACACAGCAGCTATATAGCTGCTGTAGGTACGTGTCGCGCGATCGAAGACGAGCACCGACACTCCACGAGCTCCAAGTTGTACGAACGGTTCAAAGGAGATCAGGGTTATGTGGACCTACAGTTATGTATTTATTACATCTAAGCCGTTTGTATATTTTTAGAGATCATTTTAGAGCATTATCCAAAAAATGAATCATATCCAAAGAACGTATGGACCACACCACAAATAGTGGTGGAGATAATAATTTTTACCCTTAAAAAATTTGTTGGGACCACCGTAACATTTATTTTCCATCCAATCTATTCATGAAGTCACAAAGACCTGGATGAAGAAGAAAAACAAATTTCATATTGATTAAAATTTTCTGACCCCCAAAAGGTTTCAGTGGTAGCGTTGAATCTCCCATTACTTTTTTTTTTGTGTGATCCACTTTTTAGTTAGATATACCTTAAATTTTTTGTCTCAAGCATTAAAACAAGCTCACCAAATGAATGAAAGGTTTGGATATAACACATACCTCTTGACCAGACCCATAAAACTTATTGGCGTCAATACCACATCTATAGGTACGCGTCGTGCGAAGACGAGCACTGACGCTCGTATTGCTCCGAGTTATACGAACGGTTCAAAGGAGATCAAAGTTACATGCCCTATAGTTATGTATTTATTATATCTAAACTGTTAATATATTTTTACAGATAATATTAGAGTATTATCCAAAAACTGAATCATATCCAAAGATCATATGTACCACACCACAAATAGCAGCAGAGATAATGATTTTCACCCTTAAAAAATTTGTAGGGTCCACCATAACATTTATTTTCCATCCAATCTGTTCATAAAGTCAGAAATACCTGGATGAAGAGGAAAAGAAAATTTCATATTGATCTAAAACTTTTGTGACACCAAAAAAGGTTTCAATGGTAGATGTTCAATCTCAGACTGTTTTTTGTAGTGTGGTCCACTTGATAGTTAGATCTGTCTTAATTTTAGTCTTAAGCCTTAATACGAGCTCGCCAAATGGATGGACAGTTTGGATATAATACATACCTTATGATCAGACCCACAGAAATTGCTGACGCCGGTGTGAGGTACACCAGCCAATCCGCTTCCGTCTAACACCTGATTTTTGTATCTGGACTATGTCCTGGCCTCTTCCATCTTATTAATCGCTTTTGACGAAGGATACACATGTCGGTTATACACACGAACCTATGGTTGGCATCTTATCCCTTATCTTCATTGCTCTCCGTGATGTGGTAGACTTGAGTTATGGATCTGTCTGACATTTTGCCTCACCTAAAATCGATGATAGAACCTGTCGGGCAGAATGGATGTTACATATACAACATGGTGGGCCACACAGGGCTTTTTGCGCTGCTGCTTAAAACAGGTATTGCAGATGATCCCGGTCCTTGTTTACAACAGTGACATGAATACAACGGTTTCAAATGTGAAGACATACATTCGTTGCATTCGTCTTTACTATCTAAATTTCTCACAATGGCAAAATACAAGAGATAATTTTGGGCCCCACAAGAGGGACAATCATTTATGTAAAACATTATCAAATGAAGTGCGTCCAACTACCAAACCAAAGAAATTCATCACATGATTGAGGCCCACACAACTGATGGTGGCCTTTTATTCACAAACGTACAGCTCAGAAAATAGAAATACACGACCTCATATCTATACTAAGTAATTATCAGTACCACCCATTATACATTGGATGTGAAGTTGAAGTTGGCACATGTGGTTCGCCTGAAGAGAAGTGATGAACTGAACCCTAGTCTTGAAGTGGCTAGATCAAATTGTAGAAGATTATTCTCCAACTGATAGCCTCCGATCACGATCGACGTTCTAGGGTTAGACCCACCATCAACGAATGCCAGGCATACGACGTCATCATTCACATACACCATCGAATTCGCCCCAAAGATTCTCCAGTAGACATTCTCGCTCTGCAAGACAAAATCGACCCACGGAACGGCAGGCCCTACTCGTGTACTTCCGATCCTCTTTGAGCTGAAGCAGACGTCAAAAGGCGCTACCGGTGCCGCTCGAGTGATATTCCTGGATGTGGCCTCTCTAATGAAAGCCTCAGAGAAAGCCTTGTAGATGGACGTCTCCAGAGTAGTGTAAGGATTGACAGTGCTGATTTTCGTTCCACCAAAGCCATTGTTATCAATGGACAGCAAGGATGCATTTAATGGGACACGCTTTTCACTGATCTTGATCGATTTCACACCGATGAAATACTCATCAGAAGGTTCGCCTAATCCGGAAACTCCAGCAGTACTTACAGGATTGATAATGAGGGGAGTGTAGATAAGTGATTTGGAGGCGTCAATGTTCGGAAGCAACATGTATGGCCCATCACCGAAGAATATGACACCGTTGGATGTTGACGAGGATGACAGACAGACAGCGAACTTTCGGTGGAAGCTGAATGCAGCTGCGAACTGAGACGGGAGTGCAATACGTGTCCGTGCGAGACCTGCCATACCATTAACCTTGCTAGCTAGTCCTTGTAAGAGGAATGTGGGGGCACATGTGAAGATGAAGTGGGGTATAGTAACAATGGGGCCAGGGTTTGATCCGTCCGTTGATTGGAGGGCAACGATGTCGTCTCCGACTTCTCCATATGAGCCAGTGCGGGTGATGGTGTTATCAGGGAAGAGACCACATATCCCACCGCCGCATGCACCGGACTTGGCTAATGAGCACTGGGCTGAGCCACACCGTGCTTGACGATAAGAAGATGAGATATAGGCAGCTGAATCACAATCAACCCATAGGAATTGACCTCCGAGATCGACAGTGAGCCTTATGGGTAGGAGTGGTGTCCTTTGATTGATTTGGGTCACGTACTGGAGGGTTGCAGTGTCCTTTACTACTGGAAGAATGAGCGCCTTCGGTCGGAAGGATACTTGAGCGAAGGAAAGAGAGATGAGAAGGAAAAATATAGTAGAGAAGAGGTGAACATGAGGAGTTGAAGAAGCCATTGTAGAGAGAGAGAGAGAGAGGGTGTAGGATTAGAGAGGCTGAGCAGCGGGTGTTTTTATAGGAGTGTTTGCGTGTGTTGTGAGGGGCCGACGAGGCCTTCAGACCACAGTGATGGGGCTGGTTTGACTTTGCAGCTCGCCAATTGGGAAGGGATGGATCGTTATAGTTTGACTTTGACCCATCACATTTCTTCTTTCTCTGATGAGAGCTGGGCCGTACATTCAGTGGAAGGGGAACTCGTGGATCCGAAACTTCTACTCACCGGACTCTACCACAGATTACGTGTATGCAGTCGCTTAAAACCTGTGGTCATGCAGTGGGATAATTTAGTAATGGCCCATCGGAGGCGGATGCAGTTTGGCTAGTGACCCAAACACGAGCTAGCTAGCTGGTGTCAAAGCTCTGTGGGCCCGCCATGATGTATATAGTTTATCGGAAGCGGATTGGCTGGTGTACCATACACCAGCGATCTAGCTTGTGTGTTGACGTCACCAAGTTATGTCAGTCCCATCATGAGGTATGTGTTATATCCAAACCGTCCATCCATTTGGCGAGCTCCTCATAAGGATTAAGCCGAAGAATAAGACAGATCTAAAGATCAAGTGGACCACACTGCAAAAAGAAGTGAAGAGTGAATGACTACCATTGAAACCCTTTTGGGGGTCACTGAAGTTTTGGATCAATATGATATTTGTTTTTCCTCTCCATGCAGGTCTTTGTGACCTTATGAATAGATTGGATGGAAAATAAACGATATGGTGGGCCCTACGAATGTTTTAATTGTGAAAAATCATTATCCCGCTACTATTTGTGGTGTGGCTCAGCTTAGCTTTGGATATGATTCATTTTTTTGGATCATACTCTAAAATGATCTCAAAAAATGGATGAACAGTGTGGATATAATAAATACATCATTTTGAAGGTCATGTAACTTTGATCTCCTTTGAACAGTTAGTACAACTCAGAGCTCGAGGAGCATCAGTGCTCATCTTCGCACCGCACGTACCCGCACCAGCTATATCGTTGGTGTGTGGTACACTAGCTAATCCGCTTCCGGTTAAACCACAATTTTATTTTGGGATTTTGACTGTACTAGCCTCGTTGTATGGTGAAATTCTTGAAAGAGATTCGACCTTCCAAATATTTCGAGGGTAGCTTTCTTACAGGTCTTGAGAAGTTTTTAAGACCAAATTGCCCTTGTCCTTGGTACAGTGGTTGTGCATTTTTCGAGTGAATAAGAAGTTACATCATATTTAATGCTGAGAAAGTGACGTGGACGGAAGCCTTTTTGGGCGTGGGCAAGGCCCAACTCGTATGGCCCATGTTGATGTATGTGTATAATCCACACCACCCATCCTTTTTGCATGTCATTTTAGGACTAGAGCCCAAATATCAGCATGATCCAGAGCTCATGAGGCCACATAATAGAAAATAATGGTGACAGTGGCACCCACTGTTGAAACTTTCCAAGCTCACTGTGATGTTTGTTAGAAGTGGACATTGCCCAAGTGAGGGCTTTTTGGGCCCACGGCGAGCTGACCGACAAGGTGGACAAAACAGATCACCCCATTATGGCCCTCGACCCCTATTATTTAAAAATAATTAAGTTACTAATTACATCGACCTGACAACCACAACCCTAATTAATACATTTTAACCACGACCATTACTATATTATAACCACAACCCTTACCACATCACAACTACGACCCTTACTACATTACAACCATGACCCTTACTAACCCTTACCACGTTACAACCACTACCCTTACCACGTTACAACCACGACCCTTACAAACCCTCACCACGTTACAACCACGACTCTTACCACATTACAACCACGACCCTGGACTTTATAACATGACAACCTCGGCCCTAAATGTTGTTTCTAGCTATCTAATATTATTTAAAAAAAAAAAATAAGTTATTAATGACAGGAACCTGACAACCCTGACCCTCAAGGGTCGAGGTTGTTATGTGTTGAGGGTCGAGGTTGGGTCGGGGTTGTAAGGTTCCTGTCATTAATAACTTGATTATTTTAAAATAATAGTAGATCAAAACAACATTTAGGGTCAAGGTTGTCATGTGTTAATGGTCGAGGTTGTCATGTTACAAAGGTCGCAGCCGTGGTTGTAATGTGGTAAAGGTTGTAGTTGTAACGTGGTAAGGCTCGTAGTTGTAACGTGGTTTTAATGTGATAAGGGTTGCTAACGATTGTGGATGTAATGTAGAATCGTGGTAGTAATGTGGTAAGGGACGTCATGGTTGTAATGTAGTAGGGGTCGTGGTTATAGGTTGATGTAATTAATAACTTGATTATTTTTAAATAATTGGGGTCGAGGCCTACAATGGGATGATTCATTCCGTCCACCTTGTCGAACGGCTCGTCGTGGGCCCATAAAGTGTCCACTTCTAACAAACAACACAGTGAGCCTAGAAAATTTCAACAGTAGGTGTCATTGTCACCATTATTTTCTATTATGTGGCCCACATGAGCTTTGGATTAGGCTGATATTTGGGCCCTAGCCCTAAAATGACACGGTAAAAAGGATGGGAAGCGTGGATTATACACATACATCGATGTGGGCCCCACGAGTTGGGCATTTCCCATGCCCAAAAAAGCTTCCGTCCACATTAATTTCTCAGCATTAAATATGACGTAACTTCTTATTCACTCAAAAAATGTACAATTACCGAACCAAGGATAATGACATTTTGGTCTAAAAAATTTCTCAAGACCTGTCACAAGGTTACCTTGAGAATATTTGGAAGGTCGAATCTCTTTCAACAATTTGACCATACAACGATGCCAGTACAGTTAAAATCCATTTTATTTTTTATTTTGTTCCTATTGTTGTAGCCTATGGAGCTTTGTGTACAGCTAATTTTTTATGAATCTAGATATTTTGATGCTAAGGAATAAGAATTTCCATTCCCTGAATTTTTATTAGGTCATGTTATCACTGATTACATCTTTTGCACTTTTACAATAATGTCATCGGCAATGACATGACTCAATGAAAATGCCATGTTTCCGAGAATGGAGGATCCGGACTACACTTAAAATAAGTGTCTGTTTGTAATCATGGAAAGCATAGGGAAGGAAATATGTTTTTGAAAAACATTACTTTCAAAATGTTGTGGAAATAAAAATATTATATTTTCTTTTTATTTTTCAACAAGATCTTTTTAAAAATTTAGGATTTTGGAAAAGATATTTTTGGAAAAATTCTAAGTAGTCACCCGTTTGGCCATGAAGTTGAATTGTGGCATACATAGTGTATGTAAGGTGATAGTTGTACCGTGGCACATCTAGTACAAGACATATTACACGTGTAACTATTGATATAATTAGGGTTTGAATTTAATTACTAAATCAACTTTAATATCCCTAATTAGTGATGTATGTAATGTTTAACACAATGGTTGTAATAAGCCCGCTGAAATATACGCTTTGCCCAAAAATGATGAAATTCCAAGTCTTGGATGGGCCACAAGCACAAGATCATGTTCGAGTGACTAACCAACAAATTTTAGCCGTTGATTTACATGGACAATGTTTGGACAGTGCTGATCATCATATTAAAGTAGTTATAGTGATGCAATTAATAATCTAATTATTTTTTGATATAATTAGTGGGCCATGTGCCCAATAGAATAATAGTATAATGACACACATGTTACACATGCAATTATTGAAATGTTTTTAGGTGTAATCCAAGCTCTTAGCGTGGATTTCAAACCCCTATTCGAGGGGATTTGAAACCCCCAATTACTTTATGCTGCCAAACAACCAGGGTATTTGAAATCCCCTCAAATCCCCCCCAAATCCATGGTGCCAAACGACTCCTAATGGATTGTGCCATAAAGAATCAACATCGAGTACCTGACAAATGTTTTTCTAAAGATAAATACCAAAGTAAGCATATGTGGGCAATGGTTTGCAATTGTATATTTTTTCATATCATGTATTTATCATACTATGTATTTATTGTTTAAATTATTTTGTTGGACCATTTACATTACATTTAATGTATGATTTTGTGTCATTTCTGAATGTCCGTGTAAGAAAAAACTTTCATGATTGGATATATTTTAATTACATTGTACTCTATTTGATTTTAAAATTAAAAGAAAAAAATTGTGGATTATAGTGATTGTACAATGTATAAAATGTGTTTGTTATGTGTATGGTGGATTATGGTGATTTTAGATGATATAAAATGTATTTACAGATATACAGATGTAGCCATAGCCCCGAGGTTCCAAATTCACCAAAATTCAGTTGTTTGTTTTTTTCATCTAAGAACGACGACTTCGGCTATCAAATTTGTTTTCCCCCGATGAACTAATTCGACGGTCACCTCTAGGCTATTGAAAAGTAATCGATGGTTCTGAACTGCCGAATTATTTCTCCATTGAGACTTTTATTCAACCGCTCGTTCCGACCAACAAAAACTATCAGGCAATTTCGCGCTATAAAATTTCATTTTTGATTTCAAAATATTTTATGGCCATCGAATTTAATTATTTTCACATAATGAAGGTGGAAGGCCCACGGTTCGTGCATTGGGACTAGGCTTGAAAGATTCTATAGTAAGCTAAAACAGTTACATGTCTAACTCTTAAAGGTAAGAGGTATTTTGGTTACAGGAAAAATTTAAATTTTAAAAGGAAAAAAGTAAAAATAAAATGAGGCTATTCTCTTACAACTTACAACGACTATACTTATTTTGATAAAAATTCCCTGCGTTTTTCCTTCATCCACCCCCATGGGACGCAGAATGCATTAAGACACCTGTAACTACCTCAATACTTTTGCCACATCGCTGTTGGACGGTGCCCCATGTCAGATTTTCTATTATCGTATTTCTTTCATACTTTTTTTACAGAGATATTGTACAAATATATAGGGAGATTAGCATCCATATTCTTGGCTATACATAGATATTGTACAATCACGAATATAATCTTTCTGATTTTCTCTTAATTGACAACTCATTGATTGATTTGACAACTCACGCCAACACTCCCCCTCAAGTGGAAGCATCCAAATCTTCAATGCACAACTTGTTTAGTGAGTTATAGAAATCCTTGCTTAATACGAGCTTTGTAAGAATATCCACCAGTTGGTCTTCGGACTTCACGAATGGAAATCGAATTATTTTAGCTTCGAGATTTTCTTTGATAAAGTGTCTGTCAACCTCCACGTGTTTAATACGATCATGCTAAATCGGATTGTGAGCAATGACCATAGCTGCCTTGTTATCCTAAGAGAGGTCCATCTTGGATGTAGGAGCAAACCCAATTTTAGTTAGAAGTCTTTTGAGCCACAAGAGTTCACAAAGTCCTTTAGCCATTCCACGGAACTCTGCTTCAGTACTTGATAATGTCACCACTTTTTGCTTCTTACTTCTCCATGTAACAAGATTCCCTCCAACAAACATGAAGTATCCTGAGGTGGATCTTCTATCTGTGGTATTCCCCGCCCAATCTGTGTCTGTATAATCATTAACTCTGAGATGGTTATTTTTCAAAAATATAAGCCCTTTTTCCGGAGAGGATTTTAAGTATCGTAAAATCTGGATCACCGCCTCCATATGATCCTTACTATGTTGATGCATGAATTGACTTACTATACTCACTGCGTAGGCAATATCTGGACGAGTATGGGAGAGAGGTAAATAAGTTTACCAACTAATCTCTGGTATCTTCCTTTGTTCGTTGGCATTTGGCTAGGATATTCTCCGAGCTTATGGTTCTGAATGATTGGAGCATCTGCTGGCCTACAATCCAACATTCCAACCTCACATAGTAAGTCTAATATATATTTTCACTGAGAAAGAAATATACATCGCCTTAATCTAGCAACCTCTATTCCCAAGAAATATTTGAGTCCTCCTAGATTTTTCATCTCGAACTCGGCCGCCAATTGTTTCTGAAGCTTAGTGATTTCCTCCTTATCATCCCCTGTGATGATCATATCATCGACATATATAATTAAAGTTGTTACCTTACCCCGTTGGTGCTTCAGAAATAATATATGATCTGAATTACTTTGGTGGAAGCATTACTTCTTCATTGCCAGACTGAACCTTCCAAACCATGCTCGAGGTGATTGTTTTAATCCATATAGTACTCCCTGCAATTTGTACACAACTTCAGCTTTTGAAGATGCTGTGTAGCCTGGAGGAGTATCCATGTAGATTTCCTCTTCAAGATCACCATGGAGAAATGCGTTCTTTACATCAAACTGGTGCAATGGCCAGTCCAAGTTGGTTGCGAGAGATAACAGGACCCTGACTGTATTTAACTTGGCTACCGACGAAAAAGCTTCTTGATAATCTACGCCATATGTATGAGTGTATCCCTTCGTGACTAGCCTTGCCTTGTATTGTTCTATAGATCCATCTGTCTTATGTTTAACAGAGAAGACCCATTTGCACCCGATTATTTTTTTTCCTTTGGGTAATGGAACCAAGGTCCATGTTTGATTCTTTAGTAGTGCTCCAATTTCTTCCTCTATTGTCTGTGTCCACTTGGGATCAACTAAAGCTTCCTGAACTGTAGTGGGAATATGCATGCGGACAGCTCGTATGAGAATGTCTTGAGAGGTTTAGGTAGCTTTTCAGTGGAAACGTAGTTAGCAATTGGATACCTCGACCTTCTTTCCTCAATGTCTGCAGAGTATCTGTTTAGTGGCTTGCCACGGTTATACCTGAAAGGTAAGGTATACCCAGCAGACGTATCTATGTTATTCATAAATGAGGGTGTAGTGAAATTACTTACCTCAAGAATATTCTCAAGAGATGGGTCTGCAGGCACTGAGAGATGGGGGGATTTCTTCTCTTGATGATGTGAGCTCAGTTACCGAAGGCCCTCTATATCTAGAGGATATGTCAAGCCCTGAAGATGTATTTATTGATTTCTCGCCAATTATTGGTGTGTCATTCCGATATTCAAGCCTTGCCAATTATTGTTGTGTCATTCCGATCTTCAAGCCAGTCAAAATTCAGCTAATTCAACTCTTCATCTAGTGTCTCCCCCTGAAGAGAAGAAGTAGATGCTAAAAAATGATAGAACGGTTCGGATTCCAGAAAGGTGATATCCATAGTCACATAGGTATGCTTGGTAGTAGGATCATAGCAGCGGTAGCCTTTTTAATGCGTAGCATAGCCCAAGAAGAGGCACCGAAGGGCACATAGGTCAAGTTTGGTGCGCTAGTTCTTAGGGAGGTGCACATACGCCACACACCCAAATATGCGATGATGGATCATTAGGGCAGTAGGTAGAGAGACCGAGGCTGATAGAGACTGTAATGGGGTCTTAAAATTTAATATTTTGTAAGGAAGACGATTAATTAAATGTACGACAGTGGTAATAGCATCCGGCCAATGTCATGTGGGAACATGAGCGCTTAGAAGGAGAGCCCGGGCAGTCTCAAGAATATGCCGATTCTTTCATTCAGCGACTCCATTTTGCTAAGGGGTTTGAGGACATGAGGTCTCGTGAATAAGACCATGTTGTTGAAAATAGGAATGAGAGTGGTGATTAACATATTTGAAGAGGCCAAGCTATATGTACTAGAGGGGGGGTGAATAGGACTATGCCAAATTAAAATAAAATCAGCGGAAATAAAATAAACCAATAGCCTTACAATTATAAATCAATTCACAATGCTGAAATCAAATCACCTTGATAAATAAGTATTGAGAGATTGATACAAATTCAATTCTAAGGACAACCTTACACCATAATAAACAAGGGCTTATGGTAGGACAACCTTATTTCTAGAACATCTTTTGGATCAAGGACTCAATTTTAATAGAAATAAATGAATAGCAAGGAATTGAAATTAAATGCAGAAATATAGATCTAAATTATTACAACAATCCCCACACTTGCTTGAAATGTAAATAGTTACAACATTCACATCCACTTGTACATTCCACACAATTGAATGATAAAAGATATGAAAATTAAGCAAGCATTCAATCCACAAGACAAAGAGTTATAGTGGTTCGCCTGTATGTACACCAACTGTCTTTCAATAGCCACACAGAATGCTACTCCACTCCTAATATCCTCACACAGGGGATATTAGCGTTCACTATCAAATAGGTTTTCACAGGTTCACCCAAAACCTTTATAATTGTGTCTTTTTCACTCGGGCTTACACAATTCAAAAACCCCTCTTTTCTGAGTTTTCTGGCTCTCCTCAGATAACCAATACAATGAGATTTTTCTGGCTTAACCTCAAACAAAACCAATACAATGAGATTTTTCTGGCTTAACCTCAAACAAAACCAAAAGGAATGAAATTTTACAGAATTGTAAAATACCTGGATTTCTCCTTTTTGTAGCAGCCCGGTAGAACCAATCGGAGTAAATGATTGAATGTCAAATTTCAATTTCCAATACTCACTTTAATATGGTTCTAAATTCTAATAGATTTTAGATTTTAACTAGTTGAGCGTAGCTATATTTGATTTTGATTCCAAGAAGAAGGAATAAGGTAATTCCTCTTTTCAAATAAGATTGGAATACAGAAACAAAATCAAATTAAATAAGCTAGCAAAAAGGAATATTAAATAAGCACAACGTAGCTTAAAATAAACACAGACTTATCTCAGAGTGATCACTTGAAGTTTCTTGAATTGAATCGAGTTGAATTGTGAAAACTCTGAATTTCGTGTTCAATTTATAGAAACAAAAATCGCGTCTACGACTGGTCTTAGAAACTTTCGACTGGTCGTAGCTCTAACGGATATTTGAAATATTGAGCGCGATCTTTGAAAGTCGTTCCACGACTGGTCGTGGGTCACCTACGACTGGTCGTATCTCTCTACGACTGGTCGTAGGACCATAGATTAGCCTGCTGGACTTTGAGTCGTAGCCCTACGACTGGTCGAGAACGAGTCGAAGACACTCCTACGACCGGTCGAAGGACCTCCAGGACTGGTCGTGGGTGTACCAAAAAATTCCGAAAATCTTCAACAACTTAGGACTGGTCGTGGAATTACTTGGACTAGTCGAACCAATGCTAGGACTGGTCGAACAGGAGCTAGGACTGGTCGTAAAATAGACCAAACTTATGTAAAATAAACATTTGATTTATGCATCCAAAGTGACCTACTTATAAGGTCAACCTAAGGTCAGTCAAACCTGAAACATGTCGTATGGACATTGAACTTCAACCATTCAACGAATGTAGATATTTGAACCAAATCAAGCTTGAGATCTTGAACTTGTTGTAGCTTTAATCTTGAGATCTTCATCAGCATGAAAAATACTTCATGCGTTGCTTATGAGTCTTGAAGTCATTTCTTGAGTCTTGAAGTTGTTTCTTGAGACTTGAACTTCAACATTGTAGCTTTAAACATTGATAGGATGATGAAGTACACTTTGTATTTCTTAAAGACATCCAATGTCATGAAGTGTTTATGCAGTGTCTTGAATACATATAAATCACCATACAAGCACAAGACACAGATAGATGGTTTTGACACAAAAAAAATTTGACAACCAAAGGAGCATGAGACCATAGCACTTACAATCTCCCCCTTTGTCAAATTTGTGACCAAACACCCAAATAATAATACTTCCAATAGAAATAAGAGAAGTAAAGGCACAACAGATAGAGAATCATGCACCAGTTATATAGACATCATAAGCAATATCTAGCATAACTCCCCCTGAGAAGCTTAACTCCCCCTGAGTAATAGCAGCACATCCATATTTAAATAGACATGAATGAAACTAATCATAATCATTAAATCCAACCAAAGCCAAAGCCTCCCAAAACTTCTCCCATTTTTGACACAAAATGACAAAGGAAGAAGGGCAACAAGGATAAGGAAAATAGGAGATGGAATATAGATGCAAGAGAGCATAGTGCATAATTCAACAAAAAGTCAGTAAGCATGCAAAGTTCAGACTAAAAGCAAAGAAAAATATTAGTTATTACAGACCAAATAAAAATTCAGTCAGAACCAGAAGAGGGAGCACGATTAGATGGATCACTTTTGTGTAAACCCCTAGCAACCCGCCTCATATATTTGCGTAAATAAGAAAATTGAGTGTCTTGGGTAACACGAATTTGAGCCACCTGTTCTTGAAGAGAATTCAACCTCTCATCAAAATCAGAAGGTTGAAAGTCAGGATCATCAGCCGAGTCTGACTCAAGTTCTTCAAATAAATCATCCATATTTACGTATTCAGGAAGATCACCAGCTTGATCTGCATTTCCTGCTTCAGCACCACTGCTACCAGCATCCACTTGGCCAGGAACCAATTCTAAATTCATCTTGTTAAGATTGGAATTATTAAAAGGGAGATGATGGATGGGTTTTTCTCTAACAGGCATAGCCACGAGCATATGATTGGCGAGCATAGTCATCAAATAACCAAAGGAAATATCACTATGACCTGGATGGTGACGAGACAAAATAATGGAGTGACAAATTAACGAAGGTAGACAGATTTTCGCACCAGAGATGACAGAATGCAAAACACGAACCATGAATGCAGTGAGTTCGGTTTTATTACCAGAACGCGGATATAGATTTGAGATGAAAATCCTGTGAAGCACTATGTGTCTGGGTAATAAGTACCTTAAGGGAAGTGCATGACCTTTATGAGTCCAGTGAACATCCAAATTACACAAATCTCTAGTAAGCATTTGTCGTTCAGATTCTGAGAGTTTGTCATGTAATATATGAATCGGAATGCCCTCATCATTGACAGGAATTTCCATAAGGTGAGTTATCAAATGTCGATCCACTGAAAATAAGCCTTCTTGAGTATCAATTTTAAAGGTTAAATTCTCAAGAGAAGAATCACAAATACATGCAAACATGGATTGGGCAATGGACTGGTATGCAGGTCCACTCCAATGTAAGATGTTATCTCATCCCACAGATTGCAACAGAGGAAGGATACCAAAGGAAGCAATGTGATTAACATTAACAGGATGCTCAATAATAATATTGCGCATACGCAAATCCCGTGCATCTAAAGGATCATTTTTCGGAGAGCGAAGATGACGTTGCGTAATAGATGCTGATCTAGATGAAGAGGGACCACGTGTAGTTTTCTTTTTACCCCTAGCATCCATTTTCAAAGGAGGAATCAAGGAAACTATAAGATGCAAGAAAGAAGAAGTGGGGTTTTGATAGAACAGATTTTTCAAGAGAAAACCCCAAACTTGCAATGAAAGAGCAAATAGATTCTACAAGAGTGAAATTTGAAACACCAATAACAAGAATCTGCAAGAAAATTGTAAAAAAACTACTAACCTTGAAGTATCATGAAGGTGGGTTCGACCGGTCGAGGCTAGGCTCGTTGGAGAGACAAAAGGAAATGAAGAAGAAGAGCCAAATCCCCAAAATAAAGTGAATTCATGAGTTTCATGACCGGTCGTGGATGTGTTCGACCGGTCGTATTACGACCGGTCGTGTACACTCACGACTGGTCGAGTACCGACTAAAATTTGCAATTTTTCAAATGATTTTCAAATTTAAGCAAATAAAACATCAAACATATGTACATTATGATACACTAAAGCATACAAATTCAATTTAAATTGCACATACCGAGATCAAACTTTAATTTATTAAACCTGCTTTTGTCAAGCGGTTTAGTGAAAATGTCCGCAAGTTGAGTCTCGGTTGGAATGTAATCCAAATATATTAATTTTTCTTCCACTAATTCACGAATGTAATGAAATCTAATGTCAATATGCTTAGTACGTGAATGCTGAACTGGATTTTTTGAGATATTTATTGCACTGGAATTATCACAAAACAAAATCATAGAATCCTGTGTAATTCCATAATCGCTTAACATACGTTTCATCCAAACAAGCTGAGTACATGCATTTCCAGCAGCAATGTATTCAGCCTCAGCTATTGATAGCGATATAGAACTTTGTTTCTTGCTAAACCAAGAAACAAGACAATTTTCAATGTAGAAACAACCACCACTGGTTGATTTCCTATCATCAATGTTTCCAGCCCAGTCAGCATCTGAGTACCCGGCTAATTGAACACTAGTCTCATGTGGATACCAGAGACCCAGTTTAGCAGAACTTGCGACATATCGCATAATCCACTTAACAGCAGTTAAGTGAGATTCTTTAGGATTTGGCTGATAACGAGCACAAATACCAACACTCAAAGCGATATCTGGTCTACTTGCAGTCAAATAAAACAAACTACCAATCAAACTACGATACAATTTAGGATCCACATCATTACCTGTAGAGTCTTTTGAGAGTCTCAAAGTTGTACTCATAGGAGTATCAAAATTTTTACCATTCTCAAATCCAAATTTCTTAATTAAGTTCAGAGCATATTTGGTTTGAGAGATAAAAATTCCATCAGGTTGTTGTTTTACTTGCAACCCTAGGAAATAATTTAATTCTCCAACCATGCTCATTTCGAATTTAGACTTCATTAAATCTGCAAACTCAACAGTCATGTTAGTACAGGTTGATCCATAAATAATATCGTCAACATATATTTGAACCATTAGAATATCATCGTTATATTTCTTAACAAAGAGCGTATTATCAACACATCCCATCTGAAAATTATGACTCAGTAAAAACTTAGTCAGTTTTTCGTACTATGCTCTAGGAGCTTGTTTCAGACCATAGAGATCCTTCTTAAGACGATACACATGATCGGTAAATTTAGGATCTTCAAACCCTGTAGGTTGTTCAACATATACCTCTTCATGTAAATCACCATTCAAAAAGGCACTTTTTACATCCATTTGGTAAATTTTAATCTTCCTAAAACAAGCAATGGAGATAAAAAGTCTGATTGATTCAAGCCGAGCTACAGGGGCAAATGTTTCATTATAGTCAATACCTTCAATTTGTGTATACCCCTGTACAACTAGCCTTGCTTTATTTCGAATAATATTTCCAAGTTCATCAGATTTGTTTTTGAAAATCCATTTTGTTCCAATAATATGTTTATCTTTAGGTCTAGGAACAAGGTATCAGACATCATTTCTGACAAATTGATTAAGTTCTTCCTGCATCGCAACTATCCAGTTTTCATCCGAAAGTGCTTCTTTCACGTTAACCGGTTCTATCTGGGATGTAAAGCATACATAGTTACATATGTCCTCTAATTGTCTACGAGTGCGCACACCAGTGAGAGGGTTTCCAAGTATTTGAGAAGTTGGATGATCTTTAACAGTCCTTAATTCAGAATTAGTTTCACTTGATGAAGTTTCTTATTTTTCAAGTATAAGAACTTCATCATTATCTGAACTAGGGACAGGTGTATTCAAATGATTGTCAATCACAACATTTATTGACTCTTGAATCACACCGATCCTGTTGTTCAGAACACGATATGCACGACTGTTTAAAGAATATCCTAAAAAGATTCCTTCATCACTTTTAGTGTCGAACTTTCCCAAATTTTCACGGTCACGCAAAATATAGCACTTGCTGTCAAAAACTCGAAAGTATTTGACAGAAGGCTTTTTCTCAAACCATATTTCATAAGCCATTTTATTATTAGATTTGCAAATATAAACACGGTTAATAATGTAGCAGGCAGTATTCACTGCTTCAGCCCAGAGATTCCTAGGGAGCTTCATGCTATTTAACATAACATTTCCCATTTCTTGAAGCACTCTATTTTTCCTCTCGACAATTCCATTTTGTTGAGGAGTCTTAGGTGCAGAGAATTCATGCGATATTCCCTGATCGCTACAGAATTTCTCAAAACCGCTATTTTCAAATTCGGATCTATGATCACTACGGATCTTGTTGATTTGAGAACATTTTTCAGTTTGAATCCGTTTTATAATCTTTTTCACTTCATCAAGGGTTTTTGATTTGTCCCTCAAGAATGAAACCCAAGTGTATCTTGTATAGTCATCTACGATAACTAAGATGTATTTTTTGCCACCTCGACTTTCCGTTCTTGTTGGTCCTATAAGATCCATGTGGAGAAGCTCGAGTGGTCTTGTGGTGGTATTGGAGTTCACCTTTTTGTGAGAGCTCCTAGTTTGTTTACCATACTGGCATTCACCACAAATCTTGTCTACTTTTTGCATCTTAGGTAGACCTCTAATTAGTTCTCCTTTGCTCAATCTGTATAAATTTCGGTAGTGTACATGTCCGAGGCGTTTATGCCATAATTCTGTCTCATCGGTATGAACCATGTAGCACGTTTGTTTAGATGAGCTACCATCGCTTACTATATAGCAGTTTTCAGAAGTTCTGCGACCAGTTAATATTACAGAACCCTTTTCATTTATAATTTCACAACCTTGATTAGAAAATTTAACACTATGGTTGTTATCGCATATTTGAGATATGCTCAACAGGTTGTGTTTTAAACCCTCAACATATAAAACATTTTTAAATAAGGGAAGGTTATAGAGTTGGACCGTACCTTTGCCAATTATCTTGCAGTTGCTACCATCACCAAATGTGACTGACCCATCAGTCATATCTTTAAGATCGGTGAATAGTGCCTTGTCGCCTGTCATATGTCTGGAGCATCCACTATCTAGGTACCATTTTGAATGGCTTGTAGCTTTGAAAGCAGTGTGAGCAACCAAACAGGCAACCTTAGGAACCCATTTCAGAACTGTTTTGGGTTTAGGAGAATAGTTGGTCTTCTTTTGTTTACAGTTGTAAGAGTGACCTACTGAGTTAGATTTTAATAGCTCCTTAAGTAAATCAACAATTTTTTCAGCTAGTGGGTTTCGAATCTGATTTTTGAAATTTATATAGCTGCTTTTGGGTTTTTGAAAAGTTTTTGTATTTTTAGAAAAAACTTGACTAGTACCTTTTCCTTTTGAGTTAGAAGTCTCTCCTTTCACAAAATTGGAAGGAGTATTCTTCTGTTTAGGAGACGTGTTTTTATCATAGCCCAACCCGGATCGATCGCCACATTTTCTTGATCCGGATAATAATTTTTCTAATTGTGGATCACCTTGAGCATATCTCCATGTGTCCTTCAAACTCAGAAGAGAAGATACTTCATTTTTAAGTTTCTCATTTTCAGATTTCAAATTTTTAATCAGGGAGGTTTTGAATTCCAGATCACACTTTGATTTTTCAAAACAATCTGAAATTTGGGATTTTTCTAAAATAAGGGTTTCAAAACATTCTTTGAGTTTAAAAAACTTTTCTTTTTGAAGTTTAAGTTTGACAGTAATTTTACAACTTTCCTTATATAAGGCATTGTAAGCATCTTGAAGATCTTCATCATTTTCATGATCACTATCCAAATTTTCTTCACTTGTTGAATCATCGTGATCTGAAAAAGTAAACTTGGCTAGAGTCATAAGGGCCTTAAGTTCACTGCCCGACTCGGTTTCTGAATTTTCTGATTCAGAAGAGGCTTCAGAATCAGACGATTCATCCCAAGTAGCCAACATACCCTTCCTTTTGGATCTGTCCTTTTTAGGACATTTGTTTGCTAAATGCCCATATTCTTGACAGTTGTAACATTGACTATCTTTCAAAGACTTCCAAGTTTTAGACTTAGGTTTAGAACGTTTCTTTTCATTTGCCTTTTGAAAGTCGACTCTTTTCTTACTTTTGAAAATCTTATAAAACTTTTTCGCCAAAAGGGCCATATCATCTTCAGAATTTTCTGAATCTGAATTTTCTTGAGTAATACCTTTAGACGACTTCAAAGCAATAGATTTACCTTTAGGAGCTTTAAAACTTAATTCATAGGTTTGTAAAGAACCAACTAATTCTTCTACCCTCATATTATCCGTATCACGAAGTTCCTGGAATGTGGTTACCTTAGAATTGAACTGTTCAGGAAGAGAGCGTAGTATTTTTGCACACACTTTACTTTCTGGGATCTTATCGCTAAGACCCCACATTGAGTTTACAATGTCATTCAATCTAGTGTAAAAGTCCATAAACATTTCATTTTCCTCCATATGAATTTCTTCAAATTTAGTTGTGAGGAGTTGGACTTTAGATTTCTTGACAATTGATGTACCTTCGTATGTCATTTCTAATATATCCCAGGCTTGCTTTGTAGTATCACAGGATATGATTCTTTTGAACTCATCCGGTGATAGTGCGCAAGTGATTGCATTTAGTGCTTTAGCATTTGCACTACTCTCATTTTTCTGAAGTGTGGTCCATTGGAAATACGGTGTAATTTTCATAGATTTTGAACCATCAACACCAGTTACTTCCATGATAGGAGGATTCCATTCAGTCACTGTGGCTTGCCACACACTTTCATCCATTGATTTGAGGAAGATCCTCATTCTGGCTTTCCAATAGGCATAGTTGGAGCCATCAAAGGGTGGAGGCCTAGTAACCGAAAGGCTATCAAAATTTGACATCTTTTTATATAGCTTAGATCGTTAGCTCAGGAAATAAATTCAAATAAAAAGCAACAAAAATGAGCTATTAGGCTTTGATACCACTTGAAAAGGCCAAGCTATATGTCCTAGAGGGGGGGGGGGGGGGGTGAATAGGACTATGCCAAATTAAAATAAAATCAGCAGAAATAAAATAAACCAATAGCCTTACAATTATAAATCAATTCACAATGCTGAAATCAAATCACCTTGATAAATAAGTATTGAGAGATTGATACAAATTCAGTTCTAAGGACAACCTTACACCATAATAAACAAGGGCTTATGGTAGGACAACCTTATTTCTAGAACATCTTTTGGATCAAGGACTCAATTTTAATAGAAATAAATGAATAGCAAGGAATTGAAATTAAATGCAGAAATATAGATCTAAATTATTACAACAATCCCCACACTTGCTTGAAATGTAAATAGTTACAACATTCACATCCACTTGTACATTCCACACAATTGAATGATAAAAGATATGAAAATTAAGCAAGCATTCAATCCACAAGACAAAGAGTTATAGTAGTTCACCTGTATGTACACCAACTGTCTTTCAACAGCCACACAGAATGCTACTCTACTCCTAATATCCTCACATAGGGGATATTAGCGTTCACTATCAAATAGGTTTTCACAGGTTCACCCAAAACCTTTACAATTGTGTCTTTTTCACTCGGGCTTACACAATTCAAAAAGCCCTCTTTTTTGAGTTTTCTGACTCTCCTCAGATAACCAATACAATGAGATTTTTTTGGCTTAACCTCAAACAAAACCAATACAATGAGATTTTTCTGGCTTAACCTTAAACAAAACCAAAAGGAATGAAATTTTACAGAATTGTAAAATACCTGGATTTCTCCTTTTTGTAGCAGCCCGGTAGAACCAATCGGAGTAGATGATTGAATGTCAAAGTTCAATTTCCAATACTCACTTTAATATGGTTCTAAATTCTAATAGATTTTAGATTTTAACTAGTTGGGCGTAGCTATATTTGATTTTGATTCCAAGAAGAAGGAATAAGGTAATTCCTCTTTTCAAATAAGATTGGAATACAGAAACAAAATCAAATTAAATAAGCTAGCAAAAAGGAATATTAAATAAGCACAACGTAGCTTAAAATAAACACAGAGTTATCTCAGAGTGATCACTTGAAGTTTCTTGAATTAAATCGAGTTGAATTGTGAAAACTCTGAATTTCGTGTTCAATTTATAGAAACAAAAATCGCGTCTACGACTAGTCTTAGAAACCTTCGACTGGTCGTACCTCTAACGGATATTTGAAATATTGAGCGCGATCTTTGAAAGTCGTTCCACGACTGGTCGTGGAAAGCCTACGACTGGTCGTGGGTCACCTACGACTGGTCGTATCTCTCTACGACTGGTCGTAGGACCATAGATTAGCTTGCTGGACTTTGAGTCGTAGCCCTACGACTGGTGGAGAACGAGTCGAAGACACTCCTACGACCAGTCGAAGGACCTCCAGGACTGGTCGTGGGTGTAGCAAAAAATTCCGAAAATCTTCAACAACTTAGGACTGGTCGTGGAATTACTTGGACTAGTCGAACCAATGCTAGGACTGGTCGAACAGGAGCTAGGACTGGTCGTAGAATAGACCAAACTTATCACTACAAGAAAAACGGGCAAAGGCTACGGACTAGATCCGTAGCAAAAGCCCTTTTGCTACGGATCTGGTCCGTGGCACGTCCGTCGCAATTGGTGGGGTAGCTAAAGGTCTAGCTACGGACAATATCCGTAGCAATAGATACAATTAGCTACGGATTGTGTCCATAGCAATAGATACATTTAGCTACGGATATGATCCGTAGCAATAGATACAATTAGCTACCGATTTTATCCGTAGCAATATACACAATTCGCTACGGATATTCTCCGTAGCTACAGACAGAAATAGCTACGGATTATATCTGTAGCCATATACAGAAATAGCTACGGATATAATCCGTAGCAATAGATACCAATATTTACGATATTTTCAGCACTACATACCAATAACTACGGAAATAGTCCGTAGCTATAGATACCAATAGCTACGGATTATATCCGTAGCTATAGATAGTAATTGATACCGCTGCGGATTATATTTCGTAGCTATTTTCCCTGTTTTCATTGCAAGAACCTGCTATGATTGATAACTCATCTAAGCTTAATGCAATTTTTTAAAAAAAATGATGCATTTGTTACAATAGCAATCAAATCTATAATGCATCCTACATTCACACTTCTAAATAAATAATACTTCACTTTACTCAACCTATCATAAGAATTACAACTAATGCGTGGCCTCATGCATTAAATAATGCTCGCGCTTTTACAGAATTTTCTTTCTTCAGACGGTCAAGTTCAGCAAACATAGAAGATGCAGCTTCTTCTTTCCTTGAAACTGCATAAGTAACTTCTGTAGACTTCGACACAATATCACTTTCAAGTTTCAAAACCCTTCCCTTGAGAAAATGAATTTCATCATCCACTAACTTCTTTATCTTGTCAGCCTGTATAAAACAACAATTGTAGACACAATCAAACAAGCATGCCTTCGTACACATCTCAAAAGGAAGAAAGACTAAAAAAAAAAAAAAAAAAAGAGCTGGAAAAAATAATTATATATAAAGAAATCAAAAATGTACCTACAAATCTTCTAAACTATAGCAAAATCCATAGGTTAGGTTATCGGTTATAAGTTTAGGTTATAAGTTATAGGTTAAGGTTTAGTTTATAGGTTTAGAAAATCGGGTTCGGTTTCAGGATCGGGTTTAGGTTTGGGTTTTCAAGTTTAGGTTTAGGTTTAGGTTAGGGAGTTGAGATTAGGATTAGGTGTAGGTTTAGGTTTAGGAATTTGAGAATACATTTAGGTTAAGGTTTAGGGAATTGAGAATAGGTTAAGGTATAGGTTTAGAAATCGGGTTCGTGTTCAAGATCGGGTTTAGGTTTGGGTTTTCAAGTTTAGGTTTAGGTTTAGGTTTATGTTTAGTTTAGAGAGTTGAGATTAGGATTAGGTGTAGGTTTAGATTTAGGGATTTGAGAATACATTTAGGTTAAGGTTTAGGGAATTGAGAATAGGTTAAGGTTTAGGTTTAAGAAATCGGATTCGGGTTCGGGATCGGGTTTAGGTTTGGGTTTTCAAGTTTAGGTTTAGGTTTAGGTTAGGGAGTTGAGATTAGGATTAGGTGTAGGTTTAGGTTTAGGGATTTGAGAATACATTTAGGTTAAGATTTAGGTTAAAGGTTTTGGTTTAGGTTAAGGTTATATGTTTTGGTCTAGGTTTAGGTTTAAGTTTTAGGTTTAGGTTATAGATTTAGGGAATTGAGAATAGTTTAAGGTTTAGGTTTAGGAAATCGGGTTCGGGTTCGGGATCGGCTTTAGGTTTGGGTTTTCAAGTTTAGGATCTGGTTTAGGTTAGGGAGTTGAGATTAGGATTAGGTGTAGGTTTAGGTTTAGTGATTTGAGAATACATTTAGGTTAAGGTTTAGGTTATAGGTTTTGGTTTAAGTTAAGGTTATAGGTTTTGGTTTAGGTTTAGGTTATAGATTTAGGGAATTGAGAATAGTTTAAGGTTTAGGTTTAGGAAATCGGGTTCGGGTTCGAGATCGGCTTTAGGTTTGGGTTTTCAAGTTTAGGATCCGGTTTAGGTTAGGGAGTTGAGATTAGGATTAGGTGTAGGTTTAGGTTTAGGGATTTGAGAATACATTTAGGTTAAGGTTTAGGTTATAGGTTTTGGTTTAAGTTAAGTTTATAGGTTGGCTTTAGGTTTGGGTTTTCAAGTTTAGGATCCGGTTTAGGTTAGGGAGTTGAGATTAGGATTATGTGTAGGTTTAGGTTTAGGGATTTGAGAATACATTTAGGTTAGGTTTAGGTTATAGGTTTTGGTTTAAGTTAAGGTTATAGGTTTTGGTTTAGGTTTAGGTTATAGATTTAGGGAATTGAGAATAGTTTTAAGGTTTAGGTTAAGGAAATCGGGTTCGGGTTCAGGATCGGCTTTAGGTTTGGGTTTTCAAGTTTAGGATCCGGTTTAGGTTAGGGAGTTGATATTAGGATTAGGTGTAGGTTTAGGTTTAGGGTTTTGAGAATACATTTAGGTTAAGGTTTAGGTTATAGGTTTTGGTTTAAGTTAAGGTTATAGGTTTTGGTTTAGGTTATAGATTTAGGGAATTGAGAATAGTTTAAGGTTTAGGTTTAGGAAATCGGCTTCAGGTTCGGGATCGGCTTTAGGTTTGGGTTTTCAAGTTTAGGATCCGGTTTAGGTTAGGGAGTTGAGATTATGATTAGGTGTAGGTTTAGGTTTAGGGATTTGATAATACATTTAGGTTAAGGTTTAGGTTATAGGTTTTGGTTTAAGTTAAGGTTATAGGTTTTGGTTTAGGTTTAAGTTATAGATTTAGGGAATTGAGAATAGTTTAAGGTTTAGGTTTAGGAAATCGGGTTCGGGTTCGGGATCGGCTTTAGGTTTGGGTTTTCAAGTTTAGGATCCGGTTTAGGTTAGGGAGTTGAGATTAGGATTAGGTGTAGGTTTAGGTTTAGGGATTTGAGAATACATTTAGGTTAAGGTTTAGGTTATAGGTTTTGGTTTAAGTTAAGATTATAGGTTTTGGTTTAAGTTTAGGTTATAAATTTAGGGAATTGAGAATAGTTTAAGGTTTAGGTTTAGAAAATCGGGTTCGGGTTCGGGATCGGCTTTAGGTTTGGGCTTTCAAGTTTAGGTTTAGGTTAAGGGTGAGGTCCCTGCAAATACAGATATAAAAATGGCCTGTCCAAATGGCCAGGCCCTTCCAATGCTGTCCATAGGAAATGAACAGCTTCATCATGGTCATAACAGCGGTTCCCACCTTCCAGGGACCCCCGCTCATCTGGATAGCTCCGACGCACATCCAGGTCTGCTCCATTAATTTCGAACAAATACATAAACACGGCCTGTCCAAATGGTCAGGCCCCTCCAATGCTGTCCATAGGAAATGGACAGCTTCATCATGGTCATAACAGCGGTTCCCACCTTCCAGGGACCCCCGCTCATCCGGATAGCTCCGACGCACATCCGGGTCTGCTCCATTAATTTCGAGCAAATACATAAACACGGCCTGTCCTAATTGCCAGGCCCCTCCAATGCTGTCCATAGGAAATGGACAGCTTCATCATGGTCATAACAGCGGTTCCCACCTTCCAGGGACCCCCGCTCCACATCCGGATAGCTCCGACGCACATCCAGATCTACTTCATCAATTTCATGATAATATATAAACATGGGCCTATCCAAATGCCCAAGCCACTTCTTCAATGAATCATATAATATGAAGGAAAGAAGACTCACCAATTTAGCTAGCAAGGAGAGAAGTGTGAGTGCTTGGAATGTCGCCCTTTCTTTGAATAATGGATGCATATATTCCACATTGCAATCTGAGAATGAGTAAATTTTTTAGTTTTTCCGACAATGCAAATGGGCACAAATTTACATATAAAGATTTTAAAGATTGTAAAACATTCTAAGACATTAGTTGCACAAATAATGGATGAGACATACCAAGACTATAGGTACCCAGAGCAAGATAACTGCCTAAGGTCGTACCTAGCTGCATTGAAAGAGCAAAAAAATTATATGAATGAAAAAATAACAATTTCAAAGATAAAATAAATAGTTAAAAACTTTACCATTTCAATATGAACCTTGTAGTGGCAACATTGATCTGTGGGACTAAAAATACATGAGCCTGCATATAAAAATCTCAAGTTAGCTGGGACTTTGAGGTCCTAAAATGATAATAGAAGAAGACAGTAAACTAAAAATACATGAGCTTGCATACAACTCACCTTGATGCCCATTCTCCCTCCTCCTTTACCCGGGCTTGGGACCGGCAATGCAAGGAGTTGCATTGGCGGAGTTAAAAAGGGGCTTAGCCTCTATTTGGTTTGTGACGACCAAATGGAGTCTAATACTTGTTGAAAATGGAATACGATTACGAAATCATTATGAACAATTCTCCAAAAAAAAGGTTCCCTTCTATCATTTTTACTTTTACTGATCAAATGCCTCTCCCCAAAGCAGTTAAAAAACCTTGGTAAAGCACTCTATACTATTTGCAAAACAGTCCACAGAGGACCTGTACGGTGAGCCTTAAGCAAAGCAGGTTCTGGTAAAACTGGTGAAACACACATAGCCAATTGTTGCGCAGTCGCTTTATTCAAGAAAAAAGTCATAAACATGAGTTTAAGTTACAATAAAGAATCATGCACCAGTTGTAAATTCAGACTACCACTATGAGAACTATGGATTTGCTTTTCAACACTAAACAACTCCAAAACTTCTGCTTTGCTGCTAGAGACTATGGATAAAATATATGAACACAATCCCCATCAAAATCCGCACCTAGGGGAGCACAAATAAGAGGATTGATCTTAACAATATGGTCGTCATGCACATAGACAGAAAATGCTTGTAATGAATGTTTATGAGTACTAGGTGGCCTATTAATGAAAACAATGTCTCCGTCCATAATACGCCTATTTATGATTTGACCAACTTTCAAATATGTATGACCTTTTGAACCTTCCCTAATTGCATAAGTGGTTGAGCCATCGAGTTGCCTCGACAACTCTCCAAGTCCAGGCTAAGTCAGGTCCACTGCCGGATTCTCGAAATCTCGTTGAGTCAGGTTGACTCGGCCGAATTTGAACGAGTTGACTAAGTTTTGAATCAAGTTGACTCAGCCTAGTTTCCAATGAAGTCAGCGAGAGTTGACTTAGCCTAGTTTCCAATGAAGTCAGCGAGTTTTAGAATTATGGCCTAAGGCACCGCTGAAGAAACAAGTAATCTATCTTGAAAAAAAAAAAAAAAAACTCAACATGGCAAAACCAAGAAACTTAAACACATGCATGGCAGACCTTGAAAAAAGGAGCTCTTAACTAACCCAAATGCCTCAGAAGGATAGTCAACACCATTAACAGAATACTTATTTTGGAAGTGGAAACTCATATCCTCAACCAAACGCCTTGAATAAAACTTCCCTCGGTCATAAAGTTGAAGCCCCGAAAAGCCAAGTTGTTGAACAACCTTATTGATAGCTGAATCATTTTTAGAATCTATCAAATTACCCAAAGAAAATAACTTTAGAATACGAGTCACGATAGGCAGTTTTACAATTTTCAGGTAGCTTTCCACTTGCAACTCTACAAGTTCATAGTAATTTGATCTCAAGTGAAGCAGCAAAGGTGATATGTCCTGAATCTTCTTCTTTATATCTTCAGTAACAGCCTTGGGAATGTCAAAATCATTCAAGCCAACACTATATCCTTCTAAAAAGAGAATCTCCATCAGCAATGGCTGCAACATATTAAAAAACTTAACAGCCTCTTCTGTTCCCTTCTTGTCAAGAACAGAAGTAACAATCTCTGTGAATGATGACTGTAGTAAATCTCTATTGAAATCAATCCTCACCATTTCACTTTTACTGATCAAATGTCTCTCCCCAAAGCAGTCAAAAAACGCAGGTAAAGCACTCTGTACTATTTGCAAAACAATCCACAGAGGACCTGTACGGTGAGCCTTAAGCAAAGCAAGTTCTGGTAAAACTGGTGAAACACACATAGCCAATTGTTGCGCAGTCGCTTTGTTCAAGAAAAAAGTCCTAAACATGAGTTTAAGTGACAACAAAGAATCATGCACCAGTTGTAAATTCAGACTACCACTATGAGAACTACGGATTTGCTTTTCAACACTAAACAGCTCCAAAACTTCTGCCTTTGCTGCTAGAGACTGTGGATAAAATATTATATGAACACAATCCCCAATCAAAATCGTATACCACTGGTTGGATAGAAACTTGGGGCAGTGATGAGTGATCTATAGGCTAATTTTGGTGCTGCATTGGATCTTACGGTGCATGGTATGATGTTCCCTGGCTTATCATTGTATTGGTGTGATCCTCATTGGAAGCAGATTCGCTAGTGCCCTTTGCTCTATTGGGCCTACTAATATATGTGTGTGTGTGTGTGTTTGTTTGTTTTGTCTCCATACCATCCATCTATTCTGTCAGCTCCTTTTAGATCGTGACCTAAAAAATGAAGCAAATCCAAAGCTTAATTCGACCACACCAAATGAAAAATGGGTGATTAAATGTTCCACCAATAAAAATTTCTTAGGGGCCATAAAAGTTTTTGATCGAGCTGATATTTTTGTTTTCCCTTCATCCAGGTCTATGCAACCTAATCAATAACTCAGATGGCAAATAAGCATCACAGTGGCCCCAGGAAGGTTTCGGTTGAGTGTCATTATCCCCATTGTTTCCTGTAGTGTGGTCCACTTGAGCTTCGAAGCTGCTTAGGGCCTATTTGGCCAGTTGCATTGGAAAGGATTAGGGGGAATGGGATTTAAAAAAACATAATTATTACCCATGGCAGGGGTTGTCCCCTGTTACCATGGGATAAGCTAAATTCCATGCTTTGTTTGTAATGAGGTGGTACATTGAATGGATATACTCACCATCATTTGAAACTATTGAGAATAACACACGTGTTACATCTAAACCGTTCATTTGTTTTGTAACCTCATTTTATGGCATTGGCCTAAAAATTAGGCAAATCCAAAACCTATGTGGCCCCAAAGAAGTTTTCAACGATAAGTATTCAATCCCCGTTGCTTTCTATGGTGGGGTCCACTTGAGCTTTAGATCTACCTGATTTTTTGGCCCATGCTCTAAAATGATCGAAAAATGGGTGGACGGTGTGGATATAGCCCACACATCATGGTGGGACCTACACAACTTGCTAACATTGAGTGAAATTGGCACGAGGTCCATTGCGATTCCAGCTAATCTACTTCCAAGCTTTTCCATTATTCCCAAACATGGAGTGGAACTGGCACATGACCAGATGCAATTCCATCCCACCTAATCCTTTCCAATGCAACTGGCCAAACAGGCCCTTAGTTTTTTTTTTTTAAAAAAAGTTGCATTGAAAAGTTTAAAAAAAAAAAAACAAAACAAAAAGAAGCATTCATCCTCAAGTACATATGCAAATGAACAAGACCCCATGCTTTAAAAAAAAAAAAAAAAGTGGTAAAGTATGTGGCTAATACAAACCTTTTTTTTTTTTTTTATGAAGTCATACCCATATCCTGCATAGACAAGAAGTAATTTGGAGCTATTTGAACAGTACACAAAAGGAATAGAAAAAACATGGTGAAGTATGTGCCAATTATGCTACAACAATGCTCTCAATGTACACGTAGTGATGGTAAAGATCATGCATTCAGTGTAAATTGCTGACAGTTTCACTTATAACATAGGACCCAGAACATAGATGGTTTCGATCATCAGATCAGCACAGCATGTGGACCCACCAATGGCAGATTTTCAAATGCAGGTAAAAGCTGTAAATCAATTACAGCCTGCATTTATAGGAATTTTCAGCATCCAAACAGGCCCTGTAATCCATTACTAAAATTGCTAATTAACCAAATAAGCAGCAGCAGAATTCTTTTGGAGAGAAGAGGCGTACCTGAAGAGGAATAGAAAGAGGAGAGAAGGTTTTTGGAGAGAAGAGGCGCGCGGGAGAAGAAGCGCCATTTGGAGTTCGGGCAGGTGATTTGGGGGTAAAATATATTTTAGGTTTTTTTATTATTATTATTTGGAATGTGCGGCGGTGGCTTCATCCTACACGGGCGGCCAAATAAAAACGCCCCTGATTTCCATCCATAGTGGTGTTTGTTGTGGCTGCCTATGATAAAAATGCACCTAATAAGAGTATTTCTTGTAGTGATAAAAAATACCAATAAAAGACAGCATTAAAACATGCTATTTACTTATGCTAGAAACATATCCCAACACATAATGTGCATGATGCAAGAAAGAAAATGGCATCCTAACCGTTGCAATGGTAATTCCTCGAGCTTTCTCCTCTAGTGCCTTGTCAATCTCATCCAAGGCAACAGCCTTAGCTTTACCTTCTTTTTCCAGTACCTATAAAAAGCCCATAGAAATTAGAATGCCGCACAAGCTCCTTGCAGGGATAACGCAATCATAAACTCAGAAAAAACAAATCAACTCTAGATCTAGAGAGAGACAAATAAGATCAATGTCATCATCATCAACATCTACGGCTAATCCCAACTGATTGGGGTCTGCTAGCTAAGATCAATATATGGAAGCATAAAATACATCAACTAGAATCAACCTTTGTAATGGCTGCTGTGAGTGTAGTTTTCCCATGATCGGCATGTCCAATAGTCCCAACATTTACATGGGGTTTCTTGCATCAATAAACACAACTAGAATACAAATGTAAAGAATTGTACATGACCAAATTAAGTACATTAATTCACATCATGAACTCAACAGACAGATTGAGGACAAGCTAAATATTATCTCCCTTTGAAGAAACTGAATCAAAGATACCAAACACATCAATGAGTTGTATACTGTCACTATGGAGTAGCATTTTTCCATTTAAGCATGTGAAACTTTATTAGAATTTAATGCAAAATAGCAACTCAAAAGACCAAGCTGGAAATATTGCATACAAAAATTACAAAACAGGCATACACAGCAAAGTCTTTGGAGAGTAGAAAGGCTGCAACCAATGCTGATTTGATGACTAGACTATTGGCTTCCTAATGAATGTAAGAGGTCCTTCCAAATCTCCATAAATCCTAAAAAGAGCTAACAAGTGGAAGTTATTTCTCCTGTGAGCCACCTGATGTTGTTGCTCAAGGCTTTAAGCAAGACCAAAAGAGCTCTCACCCTCTAATCGTTGTTCCATCATGTTGCAGGTATGTGCAAATAAGAACCATCCATCTAGTGGCTCCCAAAGTGAGCGGTGAATGGTTAAAGAAACCAAATTGAATGATCCAACTCAACCAATCAACATTCTTCAAAATGGTAGTAGAAAACAAAATTGGTTAAGAACAGTATATATTCAGCAATTAGAAGTTCAAAAGGAGATGGCTATGATTATTTGATAGGTGTCATTTTCAAAACCACATGCCATTGACAATAAGGTCCACTTGACAGACAGCCCCAAGATTCCATTGCATATAAGAACCTGTAATGATGAGGAGCAACAATTACAAGCATAATATTAGATTCAACTGCTGTTGTAATATTCTGGAACATTAAAAAATGAACTTCCATTACTAAAATTTAACAGCAGATCTCAACAAAAGAGGCTATATGATTAACAACTGGTACAATATGTACTAATGAAGTGAACTGAAATAATTAGTTCTTGAAGTGGAAGTGATTACAGAAGTAAAACAGTTGAAATGCCACTCACTGTTTATTAAGGCATTCATGTAAGCTACTGCAATTAGTCAAGGAGTCAAGAAAACTCAAGTCATGAGCTTTCCCAAGTCCAAGTTCATTAGCGCCCATATCTAAGATTGAGAGATCCTTCAGTATGCCAATCTACATACAAGAACAATTTTCAAGTGACGTGTGAAAAACAACGAAGAAACATTTCATGAGACACTTTTCAAGACTTGCAAGTAGCTCGAGATGTACATAGTGAACAAATGCTGGTTCAAACATGCCTCCATATCCTATGTTCGTGATCTAAGAAGCCTTTCTTCTTTAATATGAAGAGATAATCTTACGCTTAGAAAAGGGAGAATTAAAAAGAAGAAGAAGAAAAAAAACCTCCTGTGTACTGAGTTTATCAGTTGATGTTGGTAACAGTTGTTCTATTGCTGCAAAAAATTTTGAGAAAACCTGCAATATGAGAAGTTGGCATTTACAGAGGCCCCAACAAAACTAAATATTACGATGCACCGCTAATACATGTATTTTTTGTAGTGAACCCATCTCGCTACAGATTAAGATACCATCCAGCATGGCCCTAGCTTCAACAATAGTGTTGCCCATTAGATGGATTTATTTGATTCGGACAATTGACTATTTTTCATTCTAGTTGCCCATTAGATGCCCACCAGTTGGGTAGTTAGGACATCATTTCAATGTAAGTTTTAGTTTGCGGCCCATCCAAATGCACTCCAAGAAATTTCAGCAGCAGCTCATCCATGGTTCAAAAACTTAAAAACTCAAATCCATGTACAATCTTGCTTGAAGATTCTTGATGTCTCCTCACACTTTGCAAATGGCCACCATAGAATTCCACTAATTTCACCTTAATACTGACCCAACGAACCTACCATGTTGCACACTGGTTCATTCTATGTTCTCAACAACAACTTGAATTTCAGGTTATTAGAATATGATATTTTGTGGCCCTCTAGGGACATCCTAAACCTGATTTTTTAAACTAGGTTTTGGCCAGCTGTTTGGTGAATTTGTCTCCCTATATAATTCAACTTATTCCATTTTTGGCCAGCAACACGCCTTTTTTATGTTTATATATTGATGTTTTTTCATCAAATTTTCAAAAAAGATTTCTATACTGCGGGATTATTCTTACTACTGAAATTTGTCTTTCAAAATCAAATTCTGAGTTGCTGGATGAATTTATCTTGTATGTAAAATTTATCTCCCAAATTCAAATTAGAGCTTGGTGAAATTTTCCCAACCTAGATCCTAAGTTGTCTAATTTTCTTGTGTAAAAATTGCTAAATATGTCACCAAAAACCAGATTCTTCTTCTAGGTGATCAGATTTCTTCTCCCGAATGGTGTTGATTTTTGTGTCTTTCCCAACCTGATTCTATATGTGGATTAGTACGTATTTTTTGAAACCTGATTTTTTTTTTCTACTGATCCATAGATAATACCATGTTGACTTTGAATCATCCAAGATCATATTTTTTTCCCATTGAATTGTTCTCTACACACGTGCTAAATTTTAATTGAATTGTGACCATCATTCACGGTAAACTTGCTGGCTTTGCTGAACTTTCAGTGCTCACATGTGTTGGATCACAAAGCTCCAACTAGTAGAAGTTTTTATCAATATCTGAACCATATATATAAATAACAAATGACAGAATACAGATATTAAAGGCAAGAGAAAGGGAAAGAAAGCTCAAGCAAAGTCATCTTGCAACAAGGAAATTTACCTGTGTAAAATATGTAATCAACTATAGCAATGAAATCTCTAGTGCAGTTTGTGAACTACAGTTCATTAGTCGTGGGGTCCATTCTCCTTCTTTGTTGCTCCAAACCAATTCCAACTCCCACCATCCTTGTAAAGGATGAGTATGCACTGACCTGTAACAAACACATTGTCACGACCTATGCAAAATAATTGGGTGGTTCAAGGGAAGTGGCAGCAGGCTGAAGTTTTACCAATGGAAGTTGATAAGTTAATTTGTTTGCAGGACGCAAGATTCCAAGAGGGTCTACCGTCAAGTCACGATGCAACTCATCCACCTTCCCCATAGCCAGATGTTCATTCAACACTTGTGATGTAAAATTATACATTGGCAATTGCAAAGAATGCAAAGAAATCGACACTATGAATTGGAAAATTGAAAAACTGAAGATCATCTATTCTGAGACTCCACAGAGAAAGCACACACCTTCTCATCAATTAATTTAATCCTCATAATGCTAATAGTTTTACATGTACTTCCATGAATGACTTTGGAACCTTTTGCATTCTTTGTCAAATGATGGAAAGCTATTTCACCCGAAGAACATTAAAATAATCTGAAAGAGATTGCTTGATAACGGTCAAATCCAACAGTAAATAAAATATGCCACCAAATTTCATAGAATGGAATCATATACCTACTTTACACACAACAACACCCCTATATGAAGTGTAACTAGAGCACATTCCCCACTTCAATGGATTCAACTTTTGAAACATAAGCAAGTAAAAATCAAGCCACGAGTCAAACTGAAAAGAGTGCTCAACTAAGTTACAATTTGGGTGTGGCTGTAAGGATTTTTTTTCTTTTTCTTTTTTACTTTTTATGGCATTGCTATGAGGGATTTACAAACTATTGCAGTAAATAAATGGAGATATGCTGTCTGTGACTCTGCATGCACATTAACATTAGAACAACATATGAACAACATTTGCATGACAATTCATGAAGGTCTTGCAGGATACACTATGGTTTTATTACCAACTCAATGATATCAACATGCACAAAAAATAACATAAACTATCTCAACCAAAAACAAAGTCACAATGCAATAACTTGCCAATCAGTATACGAAGCATTGTTACGTGATTAATCCTAAGAACAATAAGGAAGAAAATGTGAGGGACCAGCCAAATGACTTAAACCAAACCATCTGCTTCTCCTTAACTGATAGCAACTGACATAAATGAAAAAGGTTAGCAAAGGTGGTTGTAATGGTGGGTTCGATCCCGGTTATTTTGGTGATTGTCCATTTATAATACAGGTCCCTGTTGGATGAGTTGGATAGTTGATTTTCCAATAATGGCTTTTAGTGCTATTGTGAAGATTCGATCCATAAGAAAGATATGTTAATGACTTTGCTCAACAAAAATTTATCATTGAGTATAAAAACGACTTAGCTCAATGAATTGCACCACTGCTTCAGCCTCCTCTTTCGACTACCTCTGAGGAACAAGTTCACATCCCAGTCTGGAAAATCAATAAAGGAATGGCAAATCAAAAACATGTGAAGACACGAATGAAATAGATGAGTGTAGCAGACATGAGAATTTTGAGATAGATGAGAGGCAAGACAAGGATAGAATTAGAAATGAATACATTCGAAGGAACGTTTTGGTCGAGTGCAATGGAGACTAAGAACGGCTAGGAGTGAGTTGGTACAAGTTGAAGGCTCTAAAAAGGCACAGGGAAGGCCCAGATGGACGGTGGTGGATGTAGTAAGAAAAAAAATTAATGACCTATTGTCTTATTGAAGTCATGGCCCTTAGAGTGGAGTGGAGGAATGGGATTCTTGTATCTGACCTGATTAATTGGTATAAGGCTTAAATGATAATGATTATGACATGTAACCTCATTGAAATGAACACAACTATACACTTACTTCCAGTTGAGCTCGCGCTCTGCTTTGTCAGTTGAACCATAAACAATTTCTGCATCACCAGGTCGCCTTCCAGCCATAACAAGAGGGATTTTCTACAACAGAATCTACTTGGTTAGAAAATAATGAAAGAGAAGCAATTCATCAAATATATAAATAAAAGAAGAAAATATAGTAGAGCCAAAACAATTGATATGCATGGAGAAAAATGTCAGGGTCATATAATGGCAGAAAATGGTTGCAGATGAATCTTTTAAACAAAGAGATGGAAAATTTATCAGGTTTCTTGGTCCTCGATCAAATTCAAACCATTTCATCAAACTTTTGGATGTTTGTGTCAAATCTTAAGAAGAAGAAGAAGAAGAAAGAAAGAAAATCAACCAATAGAAATTTGGAAGAGAGGACATCCACTATAATTTAACATTTATATAAGGGCAGATGGTAATACAAGACAGTACCTTGCCAAAGGCCTTCTCAAATGCAGCCACCATTTCCAAGATAGAAGTTCCCTTTCCAGTTCCTAAGTTGTACACTTCACAACCTGTAATGTCCAAATCAGCTTTTTTCAAAACAAAATCTTCGAGTTTCTTCAGGGCTTACATCCCTTTGAAACACAAGCAAGCAAAATATAAGATGATATTGAATCTAGAAGGGAAATTGATGATCGTGACCAAACAAACACACATACTCAACAAACTTAACATCCAACTGACATAACGCAAACAGTTTATATATACCCAAGGCTTGGTCAGCAGTCATTTCTTATCATTAAGAATCAATTAGCATTATGAAGTAAGAAAACTTCACATACCAACTTACTACAGAGAAATAACAACATGAAGTTGGTTTCATGAGCAACAGTGATATTTACTTCTTTTCTTAAGGCAACAAGGTTCCTTTCACATTTCCTGTTCTTTTCCCAACATTTCCTTTGAGCTCTCATGATGTTGTAAACTCTACATGTTATCACATTCACCAACATCCCAACTGAGCCATGCATCAGGCAGTCCCCCACAGTGTAGATGCTGACTCAATGCAAGAATGACGCTGGTCCCCTCATCAGGCAGGCCTCACATATGCATTGAATCTAGTCTCCTGGAGTGTTGGGAGATCTTTTTAACAACCGTCAGCTTATTAATGAGCGTGGCCTATCTGATGTGTTGAAAGCCTAATTATGAGCTAGCTCAACTACATAGATGGGCCACTCAATGTACACAGACACAGTGCATGTGCAGAGGCTCATTTGGGTTTAGCAAGCTACTGATTAATAAATTTCACTTTCTCTCTCTCTCTCTCTCTCTCTCTCTCTCTTTGAAAGATAACAAAAACCGAATAAGCTTTCACATAATTTTTTATTTTTACTTTATTTATTTTATTTATTTTTTTGAGAAGGCCAAAGATTTTAATAAAATAAAGAGGAGAAATGGAATTCTCAATACACAGAAATCATTTGCACGAGTTCCCCAGAGTTTCAACTCTACTGTGGTCAGGGACCTTGTTCCTTTTTTCTTTTTTCTTTTTCCTTTCTTTTTTGGGGCCCACTTTGTTAACCATATGATTTAGAATGACTGCTGCAACTATTTGGAAAACTTTTCCATCACTGAAAAACATGAAGAGATGGAAGGTTGGGATCTTTCTGACCAATCTTTATTTTTATCAACACATCCTTCCACAGAAACAGATAGCATTAGGATGAAAATATGAGTCGCAGCAGTACCCTTACCGATATTGGAACCTTCAAATAGCTTGCGCAGTGCAGCAATATGTCCATCTGACAAGTCAACAACATGGATGTAATCCCGCACCTGAAAATGAAAGAATCATCAAGATAATGCATGTCTAACAGAAAATAGAATGTAAAAATAATGAAGAACTAATTTTAACCATACCCCAGTACCATCCTTTGTTGAATAGTCATTCCCATACACTGTCAGTGCAGGCCTCCTGCCTACAGCAACTTGCTATACAAAGGGCATAAGATTGTTTGGAATTCCACGAGGATCCTCGCCAATATCAACACTGGGATGAGCTCCAACTGGATTGAAATATCTGAGTAGTATGATCTTCCAATCAGAGTCTGAACGGAAGATATCACGGCAAATCTCTTTAATAAAAAGCTATAACAATAAACACCATATGCTATTAGTTAGAAGGATGGTGGGTAATACATTGATATTACACATGCCCCACAAAAGAAAGAGAAAAGAACCTTGGTCCACCCATGAACACTTCTCCCTTCCTTAAGCCTAGCTGACCGACCACATGCTGTAACTGCACTCACCATTGTCGTAGGGCTCGATCTCATTACCGCCCTTCCCATCTCCCGAAATAGCTTCAGCCCACAACCTGGATTCCCCCCTCACAAATACCCTGCAAGCATGACATTCCAAGAAACCACATTTCTCTCCGGCATTACATCAAACAAACTGTGGGCGCTAACCTAGTCGCCCATCTTTGCATACCCATCAACAATCGAGTTCCAAGAAACCAAATCCCTCACAGGCATTGCATCAAACACCTGCCGAGCGCATCCCACGAGCCCACAGCTCGCATACAAATGCACTAAAGCATTCCTCACATGGACAACCGCATCGACCCCATTATTCACCGCCTGCCCGTGACACTTCTCGCCATCATCCGCACACCCCTTCTTCGCGCATGAGCTCAACAATGGTGGGAACGTGTAACTATTCGGTAAGAACCCTCTCCGTAGCATCTCGAAATAGAACTCCACAGCAATATTGCCAGGATCGGACGACTGTGAATACGCCTTGATAACGATGTTCACGCAGAAAGAGTCAGGGGAATTGATCTGGCAAAATATCAAGAAGAGCTTTCCCAAAGCTCTGATTAGGGAATGAGAGAGAGAGAGAGAGAGAGAGAGAGAGATACGGGCGTTTGGGCGCGGCTCTTTTTTGAGAGCGCGCCCAAAATTGGGGGGGGGGGGGTTTTGACGGACGGACGAAGGAGTTGCCATCAGGGATCCGTGGGGCCCACCATGACGTATTTCATTAATCCATTCCAATTCATAATTTTAATAAATTATTTTACTTATGAATACCAACTTTCAGGTATATTAAAGGCCCAAGTGAACCACACCATAAGAAGCAACAGTAATTTAATATCAATGTTTCCTATCGTGTGGTCCACTTGAGCCTTAGATCTAGCTGATTTTTTTTTTCATCCTCTAAAGTAATATTTACAAATATAATGACGGCTTAGATAAAACATAAAAAATTTTTTAGGCCCCATAGAACCCCTTACAACACTATTAATTATTAATGGTGTATCAACCTTTTAGCTACGGATCAAAACCGTAGCAAATATAGCTAAGGTTTATATCCGTAGCAAAAAAGTACCGTGGTCTGAATCCTTTACCCCTTTTTTTGGTAGTGTATGTAAAATAAACATTTGATTTATGTATCCAAAGTGACCTACTTATAAGGTCAACCTAAGGTCAGTCAAAACCTAAAACATGTCGTATGGACATTGAACTTCAACCATTCAACGAATGTAGATATTTGAACCATATCAAGCTTGAGATCTTGAACTTGTTGTAGCTTTAATCTTGAGATCTTCATCAGCGTGAAAACTACTTCATGCGTTGCTTATGAGTCTCGAAGTCATTTCTTGAGTCTTGAAGTTGTTTCTTGACACTTGAACTTCAACATTGTAGCTTTAAACATTGATAGGATGATGAAGTACACTTTGTATTTCTTAAAGACATCCGATGTCATGAAGTGTTTATGCAGTGTCTTGAATACATATAAATCACCATACAAGCACAAGACACAGATAGATGGTTTTGACACAATAAAATTTGACTACCAAAGGAGCATGAGACCATAGCACTTACAATATTCACCACCATTGTCAGAGCGGAGAATCCGAATCTGAGCGAAAAACTGGGTCTAAACCATAATATGAAATGATTGAAAGATACGAAACACTTCATCCTTGTATTTCATCAAATATAGCCAGGTCATCCGGGTGCAATCATCAACAAATATCACAAGTAACCGTACCCCAGATATAATAGATAAAGGAGAGGGTCCCCATACATTAGAATGAATTAAAGCAAAATGTGTATCACTTTTATTCATACTTAATGGATAAATAGCACGATGACTTTTGGTTAAAATACAAATATCACAGTAAAATTCAGAAGTCACCATATTAGAGAATAAATTAGGAAATAAATGCCATAAATACCCAAATGACAGATGTCCCAAACGACGATGCCACGACCAAATTTGTCGAGCCTTGGAACCAAGTGTAGAAGACATGTGATACGCACAACCCACACTAAAATCTTCAATGTAGTATAACCCCCCACCCCCCTCTTAGTACCATGCCCAATTATCTTCTTGGTGAGAATATCCTGAATAAGACAAAAATCAGAAAACATTAGCACCATACAATTTAGATCTGTAGTAAACTTGGCTAACAGATAATAGTTTGTGAGATAAAGAGGGGACAAGAAGAGTGTTGGGTAAAAGAAGATAGGGTGATAGGGTTACAGATCCGGCTCCTGTGACAGGTGAGGTCACTCCATTAGCATTCGCAATGCTAGTGCGCCTTGGAGGTGCATGATGGGAGAAATTTGTGGAATCAAACATCATATGATCTGTGGCCCCAAAGTCGAGGAGCCAATCACTACTGTCCACATCATGAGGACGACTAAGCAAGTCATGATAGACGTTACCTGGACCGCAGGAGAAGTCCGATTTAGGTGAGGCAGTGGGCGAGATGAGAGAGAGATAAGGTTCGGCTGCTACCTTTCCCGCGCCTTCAGCCGTACCATCTCGTTTTTTTCTGGCTTGAAGCTCGTGCCACCAATCGGGGTACCCATGCAACTGAAAGCAGTTTTCACGTGTATACTTCGTATTGCCACAATGAGAGCATTTGAGACCATCAGATGAGGTACGGGCTTTAGAGGAAGATTTCCCAGTATGTTGAAAAGCCGATCCAGACAGTCCAAGTTTTAGGCCTTTCGAAGCAAGAACCGCCCGTGGAGGTGGTTTGTGGTAGCCAGCGTTCATCACCACCTGGCGAAGAGCCTCCTTGTGGACACGGGCATACGCTTGCTCCACGGTGGGAAACGGGTGCATTTGCAATACGTCGAAGCGAATATTGTCCAACCTGTCATCAAGACCATCCAAGAATACATAGACCCGATCTTCTTGGAGATGATTATTATAACGTTCAATATCGGCAGGGTACTCCATCAGATTGGGACATCAAAAATCAATCTCACACCAGAGGCCTTGCAAATCGGTATAGTATTTTTCCAAGGAACCACCCGCTTGGGGGATACGTGAGACGCACCACCGGAGATCATAAACTTGAGAGGTATCGCCACCATCAAAATAAGTGGTAGCAACTGAATCCTAAACCATTTTGGCCGTAGGAAATCCAATGAAATTGCTAATTAACGTCGGGTCTATGGAGTTAATCAGCTATCCTTTGACAATGGCGTTGTCAGTACACCATTTACGGAAGGACAGATCAGTCAGAGATGACGGAGGTAACTCGTCATTGATGTAGCCCAACTTATCTTTGCCGGAGATGTACATCTTGACAACTTGAGACCATAAAACATAGTTGGAACCATCCAACTTGATGCTGATCGAGACAACCGCAGGTTCAGAAAGCACGGTCGGGGCCTGAGCTTTGGACAGAGTATCGACCATTTTTGTGGTGAATATTTCAGAGAGGAGCGTATTATGGTCGATGGAAGAGTCACCGGACTTCGTCGGGGTTTCGGTGTCTCCCATATGTGAAGGTGGCGGTGGAAGGAGACTATGAACAAGGGTTAGACGTAAACCAAGAGCCAGAAATCGACTAGCTCTGATACCATGTCAGATTTTCTATTATCGTGTTTCTTTCATACTTTCTTTATAGGGATATTGTACAAATATATAGGGAGATTCCTTATTCGTAACTATACATAGATATTGTACAATCACGAATATAATCTTTTTGATTTTCTCTTAATTGACAACTCATTGATTGATTTGATAACTCACGCCAACACCCTATGACCCCACCATGATATATGTGTGGTCCATCCTTTTGCCAGCTCATTTCATAGGATGTGCATATCCAAATCTGGCACTAACAAAGTGGTGATTGAAAGTCAATCCCATTGTTACCTTGTGGTGTGATCCAACTCATTGATTTGCCTCATTTTTAGCTCATCCAATGAAATGAGCTGGCAAAAGGATGGATGGCGTGGATAAAATACATACATTATTGTGGGGCCTACAGAACACCGCGTCCATGTCTGCCTGACCTCATGATCAAGGATGTGGATTGCCCGCTAAAGTAAACTATATGGGCGCACTGTAATGTACGTCTTATCCATTCCGTCCGTCCGGTTTTACAGCTCATCTGAGGGCATGACCCGAATTTGAAGATTATCCAAAGCACAGGTGGATCAAACCACAGTAAAAAGCAGGGATAATGACGTCCATCATTGAGCCCTTTCTAAGGCCCACAGTATTATGTATTTGTCATCCAACCCGTTCATAGGGCCACGTAACCATGGATGAAGGGAAAACACAAATATCAGCTTCATCCAAAACTTAGAAGTTTTCTACCGTAGGCATTCAATTCCCACTGTTTCCTGTGGTGTGGTCCACCTGAACTTTGGATATGCTTCAATTACGAGCTCATGCCTTACAATGATCTGGAGAAATGAATAGAGGGCATGGATAAGATACACATCACATGGCCAAGTTTACTTTATAGCATGCATAGTTACTCGGTACGGAATGATGTGATTATCTCTACTGTTTCTAGTGGCGTGGTCCACTTGAGCTTTGGATATCCTTCTATTTTGAACCATACCCTAAAATGAGCTGAAAACACAAGTGGACGGTGTAGATAAGATTCATACATCATGGTAGGCCCCAAAGAGATTACTCAGCATGATTATCGCGTATTGGGTTACTCAGTGCGCGTCCGAAAACGACATGGTCAATGGTCAGATTCAAACTTGAAGGCCGCCCGTAGTTTCCGGAAGCGGATTGAGTCCTACCCCTGTTTGTACGATTAGCTGTCCGGATAGGGATATGTGGGGCCACATTGATGTAAGGATTTTATTCACTACGTCCATCTATATTTAAAAATAATTTTAAGTTATGTAACCAAAAATGAGACATGATTAAGAGTTAAGTAGACCACAAAATGGGGATTGAACTTCCACCATTAAAAATTTCTTGAGAGCTGCAGAAGTTTGGGATAGCTTGTATTTTGGTTTTCACTTCATCCATATCCATATGACCTTATGAATAGGTTGGATAGTAAACAAAAGCATCACGATTGCCCATTAGAAAGGTTTCAACGGTGGATGCCAATATCACCTCTGCTTCCTTTGGTGTGGTCCACTGGAGCGTGGAACTGCCTCAATTTTAGCACCGTGGCGTTGAATAATCTAGTAAAATGGATGAACGGCATGGATAAAACTCTTACATCATGGTGGCCCCACAGAGTCCTGCCCAGACGAATTATCGTCCGTGCGGGGTAGGACGCAATCGGCAAGCTGGCAAAGACCGCCGCAGCTTCGGTTCGCAGCAGCCCCCATATGTTCTTGTAGTCGGAAGCTGTGTAGGCCCAAAAAGATTCCCATGACAAATCCACTCCGTCCATCAGCTTTTAAAGACCACAATAGAAGAGTAACATAAAAATCGATTAGATGAAAAACTCATATGGGCCACACCACATGAAACAACGAAATTTGAACGCCTACCATTAGAAACTTTATGGAGGCTGCTGAAGTGTTGTATCAGGATGATAATTCTATCTACCGTTTCTCTGAGCGGTAGTAACCCTACGAACGGTTTCGATGGCACATAAACATCACGATCGACTCCAGAAAAGTTTCAACGGTTCACGTTTCCGTTCCCACTGTTTTGTGTAGAATGGCCGATGTGACTTTTTGATGTGACGGACAGAGTGGATTTCCATTTGTCAAAGGCATCTCTACGGGCCCCACACAGCTTCCAACTACGAAAACTTACCAGCGGCGCAGGCAATCCGCGTCCCCTCCGTTGAGCCAGAATGCGACTATAAAAAGGAGACGGACTGGCTACTCCCTGCCACCAGCCCGGTGGCTGCTGGTCGGTGATCTGTGGGCCCACCATAATGTATGTATTTCATCCATTTTTACCGATCATTTTAAGGCTTGACCCCAAAAAATGAGAGGGATATAAATATCAGGACCGTACCATAGAAAACAATATTGATGGGATATCCACCATTAAAATCCTCCTAAGACCTACTATACTGTTTATTTGATATCCAATCTGTTGATTAGGTCATATAGACCCAGATGAAGTGATAAAACAAAGATCAGCTTGATCCAAAACTTTTATGGGCCCCAAAATTTTTTTAATGGTCCCCGGTTATTCAGCACTGTTTCCTGTAATGTGGTCCACTTGAGATTGGGATATACCTAATTTTTGTTCTCATATCATAAAATGATCTAGAAAAACAGATAGACAGCATGGATGAAACACATAAATCATGTTGGGCCCCACAGAGCACCGACCATCAGCCATTGGCTGCGCTGGTGGCAGGGCGAGTAGCCAATCCGTTTCCTTATATAAAGGAGTGGTGCACACCACATCTTCCTACACCATTTCCACTCCCTCCAAACAATTCTATTTCCTTCCATGGCTTCTTCTATTCATTTCCTTCTCTTCTCTCCTCTCTTTCTCCTTCTCATATCTCAATCCTACAGCCAGCAATCATTCCGCCCGCATGCGCTCATCCTTCCAGTAGCAAAAGATGTAGCGACCCTTCAGTACGTGACCCAGATCAACCAAAGGACCCCACTCGTCCCCGTAAGGCTAGTTGTCGATCTTGGGGGCCAGTTCCTATGGGTGGATTGCGATTCGGGCTATGTATCGTCCTCGTATCTCCCAGCCCGTTGCCGGTCAGCCCAATGCTCGCTAGCCAAATCTACTTCGTGTGGCGAGTGCTTCTCTAGGCCTAGGCCAGGGTGCAACAACAACACATGTGGTCTCTTTCCAGAGAACACAGTCACACGCACGAGCACGGGCGGAGAAGTTGCGCAAGACATCGTGTCCCTCCAATCGACAGATGGTTCGAACCCAGGGACTGTCGTCAACGTGCCACGTTTCCTTTTCACCTGTGCACCCACATTTCTCTTAGAAGGCCTTGCCAATGGTGTTAAAGGCATGGCAGGCCTTGGAAGGACGCGTATTGCATTCCCATCGCAGTTGGCATCTGCATTTAGCTTCCATCGGAAATTCGCCATCTGTCTTTCAGCCAACGGTGTGATATTCTTCGGTGATGGACCTTATGTTTTTCTTCCTAACAAGGAACTCTCCAACTCACTTATTTACACTCCTCTCCTCACCAACCCTGTAAGCACTGCTGGAGTCTCTACGCAGGGAGAGCCATCGTATGAGTATTTCATCGGTGTGAAATCGATCAAGATCAATGAAAAGCGTGTCCCTTTAAATGCATCCTTGCTGTCCATTGATAACAATGGCTTTGGTGGAACGAAAATCAGCACTGTCAATCCTTACACAACTCTGGAGACGTCCATCTACAAGGCTTTCTCTGAGGCTTTCATTAGAGAGGCCACATCCAGGAATATCACTCGAGCGGCACCGGTGGCGCCTTTTGACGTCTGCTTCAGCTCAAAGACGATCGGAAGTACACGAGTAGGGCCTGCCGTTCCGTGGGTCGATCTTGTCTTGCAAAGCGAGAATGTCTACTGGAGAATCTTTGGGGCGAATTCGATGGTGTATGTGAATGATGACGTGGTATGCCTGGCATTTGTTGATGGTGGGTCTAACCCTAGAACGTCGATCGTGATCGGAGGCTATCAGTTGGAGGATAATCTTCTACAATTTGATCTAGCTACTTCAAGACTAGGGTTCACCTCCTCACTTCTCTTCAGGCAAACCACATGTGCCAACTTCAACTTCACATCCAACGTCTAGACGGTCCTGATAATTATTTTAGTATAGATGAGTGATCATATGTTTCTACAATATATCTACGCCATACAGTTGTGAATAAACGGCCAGATCATTAGTTGTGTGATTTTCATTTCTTTGTAATGTTACGAAACATTAATAAAGAAATTTAAAAATAAAAATAAAGAAAGTCCCCGCGATGGGTCCCGCCATCATATCTGATGCTTTGAGAAAAACGAAAAAAAGAAGATGCGGAATATGCGATTATATATCTTCTGCCTATTATGGAAGCGGATTGGCCCGTGTACCACACACCAGCGATACAGATGTTGTGGGTACGTGTCGTGCGAAGACGAGCGATTGACGCTCCTCGACCTCCCGGTTGTACGAACGGTTTAAAGGAGATCAAATTTACGTGGGCCTCAAAATGATGCATTTATTGTATCCACACCATTTATCCATTTTTCAAGATCATTTTAGAGTATTATCCCAAAAAACAAATGATATGTATGTTATTTTCTATATTGCGGAATTAACGGATCGACTATGCATCAACAATGGAGATTCAAAACTATAAACTGAAATCGTACCTGATTGGGAAGACATTCCGCCGACAGGAATCTTGATCTTCCGCACCTTACACCTTTAAGAGAACCTTCAATGGGACTAGGGTTTTCTCGCTTGTGTTGGTGAGGGGACCAAGACATCAATATATAGGAAAGAGGGCTAGAAGCTTACCCATCACACTTCTCCCTCTAGGGTCTCCACACCATAGGTTTCCATATCTGTCTTAATAACCGAGTATAGAGACATCGGTTCAAGTGTCCCGCCCCAAACCTATTTACAATGATCACAACTGTAGTGGGGGCCCACTGAATCGCTCAATCTAAATAATCCAATGGTTAGATCTGATGATCATGTGTGGCCCACCTGATAGGAGTCTTACATTCTCCCACTTGGGCTACACTGATCTCTGAAAGAAAACAAAACATTTTATTTTAATTGTAAAAACAATTTTTTGAAAAATGTATTTTCTTTTGAAAGTTCCTAATGGGCGCCCTACTGAATTTCAAAACAATACCGTTGGATATTTATGAGCAACACTTGTCAGATCCGGTCCATCAAGACTACAAATATTAAATCGTGGTAGTCAACACAACATTTATACATTTCGAAGTGCGACGAATCACGATCACGAATACCAATAGCCGCAACGACATGGATCAAAGATATGGGGTGTGGTATGAAGATTGCACATCTAATGTGATCACATGTGCCTATCTTCAAGTGGTCCATCTGAACGTGTCATCAAGACACAAACCAAAGTCTTGCTTACTCAAAACTGAAAGTGCACACTGAAGGAGAAGCAAGATATGAACTGAATAACAAAATCATCAATGCATATAAAAGAGATCTCTGAAGTGATTGTATATAGTCGGATCAAAACTGAAAACTCCCACTATTCAAATACATCTTTGGGATCTACAACTCCCATAGACGTTATGTGTTCCTTAAAGAGCATAATACTTTCTTAACAGCTACCCAATGATTCATTTCTGGGTTGCTAAAGTACTTGCTCAACATTTCAACCACAAACGCAATATCCAGATGCGTACAGACTTGAGCATGTATGATGCTCCATACCACTGACGCATATGGAATATCTTTCATCTTGTCCTTTACTAAGCCATTCCTAGGACACTGAAATTGACCAAATCTGTCACCTTTTACAATAGGTGCTTGGCCAGGAGCACAAGTTTGCATGTTAAATCTTTCGAGAACCTTATCGATATAGGCCCTCTGCGACAAGCCAAGCAGTCCACGAGATCTGTCCCGGCTAATCTGAAAGCCGATGACAAATGATGCATCACCAAGATCTTTCATCTCAAGGTTTTGAGATAAAAATTTCTTAGTTTCAGGCAACAGTCCAATGTCACTACTGGCCAACAAAATGTCGTCAACATACAAGACTAAAATAATAAACTTACTCCCACTGGTTTTCACGTATATACACTTAGCCGCAGTGTTTTCAATGAAACTATATGAAGAAACAACTTCATGAAACTTTAGGTACCATAATTGTGATGCCTATTTTAAGGCACTCGTTTTCTGGTTCTAGTCTGTTTACTTTAATGCAATCGATGCAGACCCCAAAGTCTGAGAAGTCCAGATAGTGAAGAATTCTTTCACACACAAGCATTTCCAATCTCTCACGAGGGATATGGCCTAATTGCCTGTGCCACAACATGGAAACATCTTCACAATCTAACCTTCGCTTGATGCCTTTAGTGTTTACATGTGAGGAGTTAATACTGTAGACATGTGAAACATCCAAATCTAGCTGATAATGGTTATTAACTAAAGTGTCAGAACCAATCACAACTGAATCATAGGAAATACTTAATTTTTCCATTTCCAAATGTGAACCCATAATCAAATTTGTCTAAACAAGAAATGGAAACCAAATTGCACCTTATATAAGGCACATAAATAGTATCTACTAGATCAAGAAAGAGATCTAACGATAACTTAAGTCTACAGACTCCATTAGCTTCCATGTCTGCTCCAATGCCGTTTCCCATATAGACCGTTTTTCTGCATTAGTTGATGTCCGGCTTTGGAGCATATCCTGCATGGAATTATATATGTGAATAGTTGTACCAAAGTCTATCCACCAGAGTCTGTGGACAAATCAGCTAAATTAGATTCAAAACAGACTACACTCGTTTCTTACCCTTAGAAACGAGCCATTCTTTAAACTCTTCGCAATCCTTTTTTTGATGACCAGGCTTCTTGCAGAAGAAGCAGCCATCGTTAGGTCCCCTCTTTTTCTTCTTTGATTTTCCCTCAGAGTTAGGCTGATTGCCACCCGTAGGACCCGAAGAACGATTTCCTGAATTATTCTTCCTTTTCTTATTGCCTTTTCGTCCTTGACCAGATGTCACTAGGTGTGCACTCTGTGTCTTGCTCAACCTTCTGAGTCTCTCTTCCTCCTGAACGCACTGAGATATCAGTTCGTTCAATGTCCACTTTTCCTTTTGTGTATTATAGCTTATATGAAATTGACCGAACTGTGGAGGTAGAGAGTTCAGAACTAAGTAAACCAGGAGTTCATCTACAATCTCAAGGCCTAAAGCGCGGATTTTGGCCACCATATCAGACAACCCACCGATGTACTCCCTAATATTTCCTTGACCGTTATAGATGGCCTGAGTTAGATTATGCAGAAGTGAACTCAACTCAGCTTTATCCGACCTTATGAATCGGTTCCCTATTTCGGTCAGGAACTCTTTGGCTTTCTCAGTGTTGGGCATGACACCCTGCATGGTCTCAGAGATCGAGTTCTTTATGATCTTGAGACACATTTTGTTCGACTTGGTCCAGGCCTTGTAGTAAGCCTTTTCTGAATCCGTACTCGAGTCAGTTGGAACGGGAGGCTCGGCTTCCTCCAGAGCCAGATCCAAGTCCATGCAACCTAGGACTATTTCAACGGACGATTTCCATTTCTGATAGTTGGACCCAGTAAGTAAAGGTATGGAATTGAACTGGTTTGAAACATTGGAAACAATCATGGCTGGACAAATAAAGCATAACATTCATATTAATAGAATGAACAAGTCCCACAAAATAATACATGAATGTAAACCACAAACATTATGCATGTATAAACATTCGATTGATTTGGGCCTTCAATCAAATGACCCAGAATGATGATAGGCCACATTCATCGAATTCTGGCAAGAGCCCGACGTAGCATCGCAATTCCTCCTTTGGGTGAAATTACGACATACAGGAGGCTCTACTGAACATGAAGCTGACCAGTGGTAGTGAAATAAATTTAAGACGTCCATCACCTTTGGGCAAAATGAATTTCTTAAACTTATATAACCATCACTTAGTCACTTCACCCCGCTCATATCCTGCCAAGTGATGATACCTCTTTGTTCTGACCACCACCCGCTATGGAAATGAACGCAGCCAAATGTAGTCCTAATATGGATGGTCACTGTATTCCATAAACTGAAGTCTGAAAGCAAAAATTTTCATCAATTGAGGTCACTTTGGTGGCTAACACAATCAGCTCCAATCCCCACTCCCAGACCCAAGGATTGCTACATGGTCCTGCCCAAAACGGACCATTCTGTAATAGTTCTGACTTGGTCCAGAATATGACTGATGTTGACCGCTCATAGGCTAAACATATTCTAAAGTGATGGTTGGACTAAATTCTAAATGGTCAACAACTTAATATCAGCCTCAACATATGGGTAATGGCCCTATTTGAGTCAGATCAGAACATAAATGATGTACTTAACTATATTCTTGAATTACTAGGGCCGTCTAACAAATACATCCACCAACCATCAAATAATTTAAGTTTTATTTGATCCCAAAAGATGGCCCAAGTAAAGTCAATTAAATAGTCAAAAAATATCATCTTGGTAAATGCCCCAAAGTACCAAAATTAGGCCCTCAAAGATCCAAAGAGTAATGATCTATCAGCTCCTATATGGTTGAGCATGAAAGAAGCTCAAATCAGGAACTTAAAATTAAGCCATAAATCAGTGTAGAAAATAAGCATGAGATAGGCTATCAACAGGCTTGTTATACCCTTAAAAGAGTCTTAAACTTGGCCCATTCTCAACCATTCAAGGTGACCTCTGAAGTAGGACCAAGGGCATATCCAAACAAGCCTAGATAGCAGGCTTATGAACTGCTGGAAATAGACCAACAAATTGGCCCAGAAAGTTGGCCATGAATTTGCTAAATAGGGCCCGATATTTAGCCCATAATTTTAGTCATTTAAGAGATCCATCAACTGGCCCGAAGAAAACCTTAGTGGGCCCTGAAATAGGGCATGGAAACTACCTAAACGAGCTCAAAATTTGGACCCAAAAAACTGCTGGATCCATGGTCATAATTCAAACTGAAATGGTCCCAAAATCAAGTCCAATCATTGCCATTCAAGAAGGTACAACAGCTAACTTGGATTAAACAACAACCAGGCCCAATTTGGATACTATAAATAGCTAAGGCCCAGTGGGTAGTCTAGTGTTAGACCCAACAGTGGTCCCACTTCCCAATAGAAAAGGCCAAAACCATGGCCCATATACAAACAAGCCCAAATGGAAAACAGATGTTGTACGTACCCAGTAAAAATACTAGGCTGCTGGACAAAAGCAATGAGTCCATAAATAATAATAATAAAAATTGCCGCAACAAGCTTCCTCCAGCGGCTAGAGAAAATTGTAATTGGCGTTACATATCACGGCATTACAGATTCATCTCTGCCAAAATCTGTGCACCAACCATGCCGCAAATGCCGAATCCAACTTCCGTGCATAGCCGCTGATGGAGACCACATTGACGGCAATGTAGAGCTGTCTGCTGCTCAACCACGACTCAACACGCCAACTACCGATTTTCATGGCTACCACAACCCCTTGCCCAATATGTTCCTCTACATCAATGCCATCAGAGATTTCTAGCCCCACACACTGTAAATAGGCCTAAAATCCAGAATAGAAAACATCCTGTCCGACTCTAACTGTATCCCTTAAAATCTGGCAAAATTGTAGCCACAATCCCATAATCCAAATCTATCAATAACGCCATGAGCCGGGCGTCAACACCATGATCAATGGCAGTGATCTGGAATCCGACCACCCTGTTCACCATCTCCACAGCTAAAATCCGCCCACCCCTGTTGACGTCGCTACCGTGGAAGAGGAGGACGGTGGGTCTGGTGGTGCGGCAGCCATTAATGGCGGTCGGAGATGGGTTCAACGTCTGATTGGGAGGACAATGGCAGAAAAAAAAAACGATCACGTTGCAAAGAGCTGCCATGACTATCAGCCCCAATTGTGGCTACTACCACTGCCATTGATGTTGCTTACAACAGAAAATACAACTCCTGCTCGAGCCGAAGAAGATGATGCCGCCATCACCATCTGCCACTGCCACCCATGAAAGCTTAATGTTGCCGTTAATAGCAGCCACTGATTTAAGAGGAGGAGAGGCGGAGATGGGTTTGGCCATCGATGGCTGATAGTGATCAAACAGGGCAGCAACGTCATTGCCTGCCTCAGATCTGAGATGCAAATGTCAGATCTGATGCTTAGCGATGGATTTGGCGATGCACAGATGGGTTGTCAAAATCCGGCAATGGCAGTATAGGGCTGGCTGCCAAATTGCTTAAACAGGACAGCAATGTTGCTACTGGCCATAGATCTGGGCGTTACCATATCCTGGATCTGATTATGGCGAGAGTATCACAGACTACAAAGGCCAAGAAAAAATTTTCTGATTCATCCTGACAGACGATCAAGGATGGGTCCCAAGGAAATCCGAATCCTGAGTGATCCTGATTTTGCTAAAAGAAATCCACCAAAATTGATGCATAGGTGGCTTTGATACCAAATGTTATTTTCTATATTGCGGAATTAACGGATCGACTATGCATCAACAATGGAGATTCAAAACCATAAACTGAAATCGTACCTGATTGGGAAGACATTCCGCCGACAGGAATCTTGATCTTCCGCACCTTACACCTTTAAGAGAACCTTCAATGGGACTAGGGTTTTCTCGCTTGTGTTGGTGAGGGGACCAAGACATCAATATATAGGAAAGAGGGCTAGAAGCTTACCCATCACACTTCTCCCTCTAGGGTCTCCACACCATAGGTTTCCATATCTGTCTTAATAACCGAGTATAGGGACATCGGTTCAAGTGTCCCGCCCCAAACCTATTTACAATGATCACAACTGTAGTGGGGGCCCACTGAATCGCTCAATCTAAATAATCCAATGGTTAGATCTGATGATCATGTGTGGCCCACCTGATAGGAGTCTTACAATGTAAAGCTTAAATGGACCACACACAAATAGCAGCGGGGATAATGATTTTCACCGTTAAAACATTCACAGGCCCTCTATAACGTTTATTTTACATCCAATCTCTTCGTAAGGTTACAAAGATCTAGATGAAGAGTAAAAACTAATATCATATTGATCCAAAACTACTGTGACCTCAAAAGGGTTTCAAGGGTAAACGTTCAATTGCCCACTGCTTTTTCCAGTGTGGTCCATTTGATCTTTATATTTTTCTTATTTTTCGTCTCAACGTTTAATACGAACTCAACACCTTATGATGGGACTCGTGACGTCAACAAAGGAGCCGGATCGCTGGTGTGATACACCAGCCAATATGCTTCCGCTATCATGGGAGTCGCAGGACGCGGATTTCCTGCGAAAGCCTTTCGCAGGAAGTTCCTGCATTGGGAAATTAGGTAGGGCCCACTTTGATGTTTGTGAGAAATTCTATCCATCCAACCATTTTGTAAGTTCATTTTAAGACATGTTGTTAAAAACGAACTGTATCCAAAGCTTGAGTGATCCCTATTAAAGGAAAATGTGGTTAGGGAAATTCCTACCATTGAAACCTTCCTGGGTTCAACAGTGATATTCAGATGCCATCCATACCGTTAATAATGTCATTCCTATTGGGATGAACTGAAAATAAAAATATTAGCATGAATCAAAACTTATGTGGCCCCACAAATATTTCAACTGTGGACATTTAATTATCACGTTTTTGGCTCACTTGAGCTTTGGATACGGTTCATTTTTGGTAACTTGTCCTAAAATGAACTTACAAAATGGATGGACGGATAGGATTTCTCACAAACATCACAGTGGACCCCACCTAATTTCCCAGCGCAGGAACTTCCTGTGAAAGGCTTTCGCAGGAAGTTCCTGTACTGGGAAATTAGGTGGGGCCTACTGTGATGTTTGTGAGAAATCCTATCCGTCCATCCGTTTTGTAAGTTCATTTTATAACATGTCAAAAACGAACTGTATCCAAAGCTTGAGTGATCCGTACTAAAGGAAAATGTGGTTAGGGAAATTCCTACCATTGAAACCTTCCTGGGTTCAACAGTGATATTCAGATGCCATTCATACTGTTAATAATGTCATTCCTATTGGGATGAACTGAAAACAAAAAGATTAGCATGAATTAAAGTGGACCCCACCTAATTTCCCAGCGCAGGAACTTCCTGTGAAAGGCTTTCGCAGGAAGTTCCTGCACTAGGAAATTAGGTGAGGCCGACTGTGATGTTTGTGAGAAATCTGCGTCTGAATTCGTAGGATCCAGGACGTGGATTTCCTGCGAAAGCCTTCTGCAGGAAGTTCCTGCGCGCTAGGAACCCAAGTAGGGCCCACTGTTACATTTTTGAGAAATCCTCTCCGTCCATCCATTTTTTGAGTTTATTTTAGGATATGAGGCCAAAAATGAACCGTATCTAATGCTCAAGTGGGCTGAAAAAGTGATAATTGAACGTCTACAGTTGAAATATTCGTGAGGCCAAAAAAGTTTTTAATCATGGTATTATTTGTGTTTTCAGTTCATTCCAGTACAAATGACGTTATTAGCGGTATGGATGGCATTTAAATGTCACTGGCGAACCTAGGGAGGTTTCAACGGTAAAAATTTCCCTCACCACCTTTTCCTTTAGTATGGCCAACTTGGGTCTTTTATCCCGCTCAATTTTGGTTTCATCTCCTAAAATGAGCTCACAAAATGGATGGATGGAGTGGATTTCTGAAAAACATTACGGTGGACCCCACCTAAGTTTCAAGCGCAAGAACTTCCTGCGAAAGGCTTTCGCAGGAAATCCTCGCTACTTACACATTGAGTACCGAGACTCCCTAATGAAGTGACGTCACCAAGTTCTGTGGGCCCACCATGATGTATGTTTTGTATCCACACCGTCCATCCATTTGGAGAGATCATATTAGGGTATAATACAGAGAATGAGTCAAATCTACTGACTCACTACTGAAGTGACGTCACTAAGTTTTGTGGGCCCCACCATGACGTATATATTGTATCCACACTGTCCATCCATTTGGAGAGATCATTTTAGGGCATGATCCAAAGAATGAGGCAGATCTAAAGCTCGAGTGGACCCTACCACAGAAAACAATGGGAAGAGTGACTCCCACTATTAAAACTTTCCTAAGGTTAACCATGATGTTTATTTGATATCCAACCTGTTCATGTGTTAATGCAGACATGAAAATGGGAAAACACAAATATCAACTGGATCTAAAACTTTTGTGGCCCTTCTAAGTTTTTAATGGTGGACGTCACTCTCGTCACTATTTTCTATAGTGGGGTCCACTAGAGCTTTGGATCTGACACATTCTTTGGATCATACCCTAATATGATCTCTCCAAATAGATGGATGGTGTGGATATAAAACATACATCAAAGTGGGGACCATAAAACTTGGTTACGTAACTTCAATATCAAGTCTCGCTGTTCAACCTGTGAGTAGGTAATCCGGGTTCGGGAGTCGTAGGGCCTGTTTGGGAGCGTGGATTTGGAAACCCCCTAGATTGAGGACATGGATTGGCTAGTCCCCCCACTAGTAGCTCCTGGGCTAGTGCTCATAGCTGGCGCCTTACCATTGGTGCGTCAGAGTGGGTCGTCAGAGTGGGTCCCATCACGCCTATCGAGGTAAGTGAAAGACATTTACAAACGGCATTAGAGCCCGTTTCACCTGAGTACCTGCTCAAGACGAGAAAAAACATCTGAATTCTCTCCCGTCTCTCCCTCTCTCAAGTCCAATAAAAACCCAATTTCTCTCTCGCTCTCCCTCTCTCCCTCTATCAAATCCAACAGAAACCGCTATGTCTCTGTTGCATCTCACGGCGTGCTAACCCCAACGCATGAATCGGAGCTCGAATCCAAAGCCTCTCTCAAGCACACCATAGGAGCCCTCCATTGTCCGAGAGAAACCCAAACACTCCACATCAGGTCTGTCTGATTCTCTCTCTCTCTCTCTCTCTCTCTCTCAATCTTATTTGCAACAGCCTGGGGATTTTGAGATTTTTCATTTTTGAATGTGGATTTGGTCATTTTTCAGCTTCGTATGTTGATTTTTAGGATTTGGGGATTTTTCAACTTTGGAGGTAGATTTTAGAAATTGGGGATTTTCCAACCTGAATGTGAAAATTGATTTGGGGAATTTAGCATCTTCTTCTTCTTCTTCTTTTTCTTTTTTCTTTTTTGCCTTTTTCTTTTCCATTTTTGTTTTCAAATAGATTGTTGGAGGGTTGTTCAAAGTGGGACCTACCTGAAACCCTCTTTTGTATAGCCTTGTGCTCTTCCCCAGATGAAATGAAGTATTCTTTTGTCTGAAAAAAAAAAAGCAAAAAAAAAAAAAAAAAGAAAGAAGTAGCACCTACCTGATGAGTAGCCCAGATTTTGGGGCTTGGAAGCATAATGTTATCATGAAATTTGAGTAAGGAAGGGGTTCAAAACATGTGACATGTTGGTGGGAAGGAGAAGGCTGTATTTTTCTTTTTCTTTTTCCTCCCCTCCCTCCCTCTTCTCCCTCTATAGATAGATGAACAAGTATAAAAATGTTGAGGCTTGCCTGTTCCCACAATGCAATCATTTAGAATTCCCCACTATTGTTCACTCCCTAAGTATAATGTTGTGATGTAGTAATAAACTTGGTGAGACTGAGGTCGAATCCCAAGGGACTGATACCTGTACGTTATCTGAAACTAAGTAGAACTAGAACTAGACTAAGACGAAATATAAATCAAATAAATTTAAGGAGTAATGGTGAAATATTTATCTAAAATTTAGAGAGATTAGATGTAGGAAACTAGGGATTCAGAGGATCCACTTGTAGAGATTAGGGAGATCTTATGCCTGTTTCAAGAACTCAACTGGACTTAGAGTCCTATCTTAATCCAGTTGAAGGGTGTAACCATGGAAATCAAAACTGAACTTCCTTTGATCTAGTTTTCAAGAGATGAAAGGTATATGAATTAGAATGGATTCCATCACCAAACCATGCCTAGGAGACAAAGCAAACAACAGAATTAAACTAATTAACAACTAATCATAAGATGTATGAAGGTTAGGAAGGGTGCCGTCATCCGACTATGCCCAGGAGACGATGGTGAACAACAAGGCTTCCTGACGTCATAATCAAAATAAGGAAAGGAACATGCTCAAAGCTATCGCAGACCCATTGTAATTTTAGTCACAACAGACCATTAAAAACTAAAAATATTCCCTTAATTAAACTAAAATCAACATCAATTCAGTTTAAACAAAAGGCACAAGCAAAAGTCTCCATCACGCTATACGCTTCACCTCTTAGCCCTAGCTAAGAGGTTTAGCCTAGAATAGACATGATTAGGCTAAACATCTTGAAAGAAATAATAAAAGAAAAACAGTAGAAATAAAAATATTAAATATTACTCTCTTCCTCTCTCTGCTCCACGTCCAGCCCAAAATTGGATGAATTGCTCTATCTTTTTCTTTTCCTTTTATAGAGCAAGGAAGTCAGTTGGAGAACCTACGCACATGCAGAATGTGCTGGAGTCGGTGCAGCTTTCGCATAGCGTCGGAAGTCGGCGCGAAAGTTCTTTATGCGGCACAGTCACGTACATATCTGAACCGAAGTTACTAGTCCATCTTCCTTCTTTTCCTTTAAAAAGATAACGTTCCCTGGGACGTTTTTGAATGAACTAGAAGATGGATGGCCTGGATCAGCCATCTGATCAGTGATGGTGGCCCACCTGGATCGGCCGCAGCTCTGTTTGCGAAACAGAGCTTGCGCAGCCTATTACGCAGTGACATTGGTGGACCCTATGCTTGATGTTAGCGGTGAAATCCAGTCCGTCTATTGGATTCACCTCAAAAAACTATTCGGACATGGTCAGATTTGGATCGGATTCGGTGTGGCCCATAGAGTTTCTCTTGTACCGTCGATTTTCTGCTTGGATAGTTGAAAACTAATTTCTGTTGTCTCCCGAGATTGCGTCACCTAGGCGATGGTCACACCCACCCTCTGGAGTGAATGAACGGATCAGATCATCAAATCGGATGATGAGTGGGACCCATAACTCAAATCAGCGTCCGCACCTTGTGGACGCTGTTTACGTAAAAATCGGATCGGGTCAGCACCCGCTGACCGATCTCAGCGGTCTGGTCTGGCATGGGAGTGCACTGCCTGTGCACTCCCACATGTACATGTGGTGTCCAATGTGATGCGTGTGAGAAATTTGCTCCGTCCATCCGTTTTGCCAACTCATTTAAGACGTTGAGTCCAAAATTAAAGCGTATCCAGCGATCAGGTGGGCCCCAGATTGCTGATATAGGGGATGATCTGTCCGTTAGGTCGCTTCCACAAGGATCTGGGAGCTGAAATTCGATGTATACGGTTAATTTGTAGTTCTCAGGCCATATATGAAGTTTTGAGTCGAACGGATGGTGAGAATCCTGTGATCTTACATTCTGGATGAATTTCAGGCTTTTTTATCTCGACACACTAGATTTTCTCGAATCCCGGGCGTGTAATGTCTTCGATCTCAGTCCCCTGGATTTCGTCCCTTGCCTTGGTGATTTCTGAGCGTAAAATCCATGCTTTTAGCATTCTTTTACAGTCCAAGCTCCTAAACACACCTTGCATCACAAACACGATTAAATTGGGCCGTTAAATAGTACCACGTTCGTAAATCCAGGTACTAATTGGGATCTGGTATGCAATATTTGACCCTCAACACAACCCCCAACCAGCATCTTGCTAGTCCCGAGCAAAGTATGCGAAAAATACGTTGAGAATTATAAAAGAATTTCTCAAGTGATTTTTGAAAAACTATCTAGATCCCAAAATTCTAAGGTTCATGAATGTTGGGCATTACTTTCTCCGGGACTCAAGTGCACGGTAAACTTCATAATCAAGTTCAATGTATTAACCCATTAATTAGAAAAAATTCTAAACATTAGGATCCATGAGTATATAGTCTAATATCGACTTATCATCATTAAAATTCACTTCTCTATTTCAGGATATCATTGGTAACTAACAAGAGAATTCATGATAACCAAAACTTAAAGAAAAACTTGCCTCACAGATCATCTTTTCATTCTTCCAACTTTTGATTTTTCCATTTAAAGTAACGTCAAGAAGGGGAATCAAATCCTCACCTATAGGGAGCAAACCTATGGTGAAGACCGTACACCCAAACCTTTTTCACATATCATCCATGGGGAATTAAAGCTACACATATAGGGAGCAAACCTATGGTGAAGATTATTCGCCCAACCCTTTTCAAAAGTATCTTTTTTTTTTAGCTAGTTATTTTCTTTTTCTTCAATTGATCATGACGGGCAAATTTTTCAGGCTGGTTCCTTACATGCTTAGTGATTACCAAGTTAACCCTTCAATTTCAAACTGAAACCTTAATGTGCAAGTGAGATATGTCTTGTGAAATCATGACTCAATCAATATTTAAAACTTCTAATCATGGGTCAAATTTAACTATGAAATCTAGCAAATAATTGAATCCAAGAGTCATAAATTACCAACATCACGTATCTTGTAATTCTAAATCAATGATATCTGTCAAAATCACTTCAAATTCATAAAAATTTTAGAAAAATTTTGAAAGACCAAGAAAATACTGATTATGTAACCTAATCTCTCACCCCCAACCTAAAATCTACATTGTCCTTAATGTTAAAAATATGAGCATGCAATGCACATTGGACAACAAAAGTAAGGGAGAAGTGATGGATAGATAGTACTTGGAAGAAGAAATCGAGAGGTTTTTCCATATAGATCGCAACATGAGAGCGGCTCGGTATAAGAGAGAAACTAACAAAATCAAACTATCCTAAAACAACGTATCAAGCAAACTAAGCTAATGGCATAAACCGTCTATCCTAGAACAACATAAAGCAAACTACCCTAGTCCTATGAAAGCAGGGAAAAACTACTTGATCATGCCGCAAGGTTCCTCTTCCGGCCAATATCTTGATAAGTTTCTCAGTAAGTTCTTCAACAAGATCATCCAAAAGCCCTTTTTGCAGTAGGCTTGGATGCCCTGCAGTATGAAATTCCAGAGAAATTTATGGACCTCAGCATAAGGTTTCCTTTTAATTTTCTAAGGTGTCCAAAGTATATATGACTCACCTATGACAGAGAAAGTTTTAGAATTGGTACCCCATGGGAATCGGAGACTACAGGTAGATAAAATTCAGAAGAATTCTCAGGAAGTAATGTAGTCTCAACACATTTCGAAGTTCCAGACTTCGATTCAATTTTTAGCTCCTCTTCTTTTAATGGTAAACATTCAGGGTCTGGGGAAGGAGGGGCTTTAGAATGAGGGTTCTCTCGGTCCATGACATCTACCGAGGTATTGTCTTGCGAGGCATCCACTTTGTCTTTTGACATGGGATCGTTTGAATCTGTAAAGTGTGCCAAACAATCATCCAAAGAGTTGGAAAGTTCAGCTGAGCGTGACTTATTTTTCACATTGGAGCTCGTGATGATCTGCCCAAGGAATCCATCGTCCTTGAAAGTGGATGGAGGTACACTCTCTTACTCTAGTCTTGCACAAACAGATTGAAAAACAATAGGGGAAGCATCGATGTGATCACTTTGTTCATTGAAACTACTCAATTGAGGTGTTGAATTATCAGACGTGTACAACTTAGATGGTGGCCTCAACTGAGTGGTTTCAAATTCCAGGGTCGTAGTGAGAAACTTGTCCTTCTCCCAAATTACATCATCATTCGATTCAGAGGAGTGGTCCAAACATGTTTCACAAGAGTTAGAAGGGTCAGTTGTAAGGGGCTCATCTTCCACTTTTAAATTAGACATGTCAGGTGAGAGGAGTGGCTCATTATGACCGACCACTTCATGTACGTCTTGATCATTGTCCTGGACCAAACTTGAGATTAATTCCAGGGGAACTGGGGCTGCACATTCATAATCGTCATCCTAATACTCATCATAGTCTAGTTCAGTGTAGTGCACATTTGGGATGGGATCACGTTCTTCACATTCTATTCCCAAATTGGATTGAGATTCACATAAACCAACCTCTTCCTCATCATTGAAATCTAGTGTGTCCTGTGAGTGAAGTGTGTCATTATCATTATATTTGAAAGACACCCATGTCTCTTCACCATTCCTTTGAATAGTCATCGAGATCATCTCATCAGGGAATTAAACCATATGCTCATTAGTGGACTTCAACTCCTCATTCGTAATTTTAGCTTCTTTCACAAGCGAGTTATGATCACTTTCTTCACATTGTGCTTCTAGATTGGGATGAGGTTGGGGTAACCTAGCATCTTCCCTTGCCATAAGGTGTGATCGAATTATTGGAATTGAGCAATTCACATGATTGTATGACAAGTTGATTGAACTTCTCTTGTGTGTTTATGAGTTTCTGAAGTGAATCCTTTTGGATTGTTTCTAATTGGGTTTCAAAGGTAGAGGCCCCAAGAGAATTATCACTATGATATATTGCTAATTCATCTTCCCAACATTGATGTTTCCACTGATTATAGTCATATGGATCATAGGTGGGAGAATCTGATAGTTGGTAATACTTATTATCACTCATAATATAATCACGTAATGTTTTCTTCTTATCTGATAGGTAATAATAGTCCTCACGCCCATAATTATGATAACCCCAACACTCACATACTGTTTTGTTAATTCGTGGAGTGTAATTATTCTCCTGCATATGATCGCGTAAGGACTTCTTAACCGGTGGATCATTATATTCCGGTTGGTTCTCGATGATAGTTTCAGACAAGTTTTGAGACATAGGTTGATTTCTACCATAATCATCATCCCAATATATATTATTCTTCTCAGCATATTGACGTTCCCACTCGTGCATATATATGGTGACACCCAAACTCTATATCTAATCCTAAAAATAAAAGAAAAATCCTACAACAATAAGCTATCTAGAAATAGAAAGCGAAAGAATTAGAAAGAAGTTACCAGGTTGGAAGTTCCTATCTTAGAATCCAATTTAGAAGATCTATCAACAACCCTACAAAACAAGAAAGTTAGTTCTAAAAATCAATAAAAAGAAAAATCTAAAACTAAAGTTAGTACAATCCTAAACTTAATTTAATTTTAAAACCAATTAATTTCAAAATTAGGTAGCCGTTAGTCCCCGGCAACGGCGCCAAAAACTTGTTCACTCCCCAAGTATAGGGTTGTGATGTAGTAATAAACTCGGTGAGACCAAGGTCGAATCCCAAGGGACTAATATTTGTACGATATCTGAAACTAAGTAGAACTAGAACTAGACTAAGACGAAATCTAAATCAAATAAATTTAAGGAGTAATGGTGAAATATTTATCTAAAATTTAGAGAGATTAGAAGTAGAAAACTAGGGATTCAGAGGATCCACCTGTAGAGATCAGGGAGATCTTATGCCTATTTCAAGAACTCAACTGGACTTAGAGTCTCATCTTCATCCAGTTGAAGGGTGTAACCATGGAAATCAAAACTGAACTTCCTTTGATCTATTTTTCAAAAGATGAAGGGTATATTAATTAGAATGGATTTTATCACCAAACCATGCCCAGGAGACAAAGCAAACAACAGAATTAAACTAATTAACAACCAATCATAAGATATATGAAGGTTAGGAAGGGTACCGCCATCTGACCATGTCCAGGAGACGATGGTGAACAACAGGGCTTCCTAACGTCATAATCAAAATAAGGAAAGGAACATGCTCAAAGCTATCGCAGACCCATTGTAATTTAAGTCACAACAGACCATTAAAAACTAAAAATATTCCCTTAATTAAACTAAAATCAACATCAGTTCAGTCTAAACAAAAGGCAGAAGCAAAAAGTCTCCATCACGCTACAAGCTACACCTCTTAGCCCTAGCTAAGAGGTTTAGCCTAGAATAGAAATGATTAGGCTAAACATCTTGAAAGAAATAATAAAAGAAAAATAATAGAAATAAAAATATTAAATATTGCTCTCTTCCTCTCTCTGCTCCACGTTCAGCCCAAAATTGGATGAATTGCTCTTTCCTTTTCTTTTCCTTTTATAGAGCAAGGAAGTCGGTTAGAGAACCTACGCACATGCAGAAATTAAGTGCTAGAGTCGGTGCAGCTTTCGCACAGCGTTTGAAGTCGGTATGGAAGTTCTTTACGCAGCACAGTCATGTACATATCTGAACCGAAGTTGCTGGTCCATCTTCCTTCTTATCCTTTAAAAAGATAACGTCCCCTGGGACATTTTTGAATGAACTAGAAGATGGATGGCTTGGATCAGCGATGGTGGCACACTTGAATCGGCCGCAGCTTTGTTTACGAAATAGAGCTTACGCAGCCTATTACGATGTGACATTGGTGGACCCCATGCTTGATGTCAGCGTGAAATCCAGTCCGTCTATTGGATTCACCTCGAAAAACTATTCAGACATGGTCAGATTTAGATCGGATTCAGTGTAGCCCACAGAGTTTCTCTTGTACCGTTGGTTTTCTGCTTGGATAGTTGAAAACTGATCTCCGTTGTCTCCCGAGATTGCGTCACCTAGGCGATGGTCACGCCCACCCTCTGTAGTGAATGAACGAATTAAATCATCAAATCGAATGATGAGTGGGACCCACAACTCAAATCAGCGTCCGCACCTTGCGGACGCTGTTTACGCAAAAACCGAATCGGGTCAGTGTCCGCTGACCGATCTAAGCGGTCTGGTGTGGACATTGTTTACACAAAAACTGGATCGGGTCAGCGCCCGCTAACCGATCTCAGCGGTCTGGTTTGGCGCGAGAGTGCACCACCTGTGCACTCCCACATGTACATGTGGGGTCCAATGTGATGCGTGTGAGAAATCCGCTCCATCCATCCATTTTATCGGCTCATTTAAGACGTTGAATCCAAAATTAAAGTGTATCCAGCGATCAGGTGGGCCCCAGATTACTGATATGGGGGTTGATCTGTCCGTTAGGTCGCTTCCACAAGGATCCGAGAGCTGAAATTCGATGTATATAGTTAATTTGTAGTCCTCAGGCCATACATGAAGTTTTGAGTCGAACGGATGGTGAGAACCCTGTGATCTTGTATTCTGGATGAATTTCAAGCTTTTTTATCTCGACACACTTGATTTTCTCGAATCCCGGGCGTGTAATGTCTTCGATCTCGGTCCCCTGCAGTTCGTCCCTTGCCTTGGTGGTTTTTTAGCGAAAAATCCATGCTTTTAGCATCCTTTTGCCATCCAAGCTCCTAAATACACCTTGCATCACAAACACAATTAAATTGGGTCGTTAAATAATACCATGTTTGTAAATCCAGGCACTAATTGGGGTCTGGTATGTAATATTTGACCCTCAACAACTGTATGTGGGTCACATGGCAAAATTTTTATCTTAGTCCATGAGCCTCAATATAGTGGTCAGTTAAGAAATGTCGAAATTCCATATGAGCAGTTCTTTTGGATGGTTAGCATCTTTGGTCATTGAGATTCCTTCCCAAGTGGTCCATGTATGGGGTGAGCTTTTAGAATCATCTGAATCATCATACGGTGGGTCAGTAAGGAGAGCCTCAGCATTTCTGAAACAGGTAAGTTGTTACATTTTTTGTTAGAAGATGAAAACACCAATTGGGCTTTGGATTAGGGATGACAAGAAATCTGAAGTTGATATGATATAGCTTTAAAAGCTTACAGAGATATTGTTTTCATGGGTTGTATAAGGCCCGTATCTTAGTCCGTACTATTTCGTCAACTCCCGCGACCCTTCCCGACGAATTCCGACAACCCACGACCTATAATCGACGTTTGCGCACGACCTTAAGTCGTATCCCGTAGATCCGAGTCGGCTTAATCTGAAACTTGTACCATTGCGACCGCGCCATCGCCGCGTCTCGCGCACCGATGTGATACTCTGACCAGGAGATGTGGGCCAGCATTCGGTGCGAGAAAAATGCCGTATGTATGAATTCCGAGAGAATCTCTACAACTTGTCACATTCATCAACCCAGCAACCAATCACCTCAACCAAGTACACCATCACTCACACCCTTCCCCAAGCAACCCTCAAAGTCAAAATGGTTCTTAAACACCCATGCTTTTCTTACACTATCTACCATAAAAGTCAAAAGTCTCTTACACATCCATCACCCATCTCTCTCTCTCTCTCTCTCTCTCTCTCTCTCTCTCTCTCTCTCTCTCTCTTTACAACCCTCACTCTCTCATTTTTCAAACTCATTTCCAAGCAACCAAGATACCATACGTCCAAGCCCTTTCTAAACTCCAAGAGAACTTTGTGTGTGGCCCACTTCCTACCCTCTCATCTCCCATCTCAACCATCCAAACTCCATCTCCTTCATTAGGATCGAAGCTAAGGAGCAAAGGAAGCCTAGGGAGCAAGAAGGAACGATGGGTGATCTTGGATCTCCACTTATTTATTTGTTTTGTGATTTAAGGGCCCACTTGTGGTGGGACCCACCTTGATGTAGGCTTTGTATGAAAGAGGGGCCCATAGTGGCAGGGCCCCTCCATCCTCATCGATGTCTCTCTCTCTCTCTCTCTCTCTCTCTTTCTATGATCATGGCCCACCTATAATGTGTGTATTTTACCCATGCCATCCAAATAAGTGGGCCACCTTGATCCCTTTTTGGGGCCTGTATGACTGGAAGGTCACACAGGCTCGGATGAAAGGGAAACACAAATATCAGGCTGATTCAAAACAAGTGGGCCATGTGGGACCCACCTTGCTGAGGTGCACACTCACACCGTCCGTTGGAGTGGGACCCACAAGAGTGGACTGACGTGGCGTGCACTAACAGTGAAGTGTTAACTGACAGTGAAGAGTGGACTGACGTGGGTGCACTAATAGTGAAGTGTTAACTGACAGTGGAGGTGTACTGACGGTGGGTGCACCACAATGAAGTGTGTACTGACAGTGGGGTCCATGGGACCCATCAAACATCCACGCCGTCCATCTTTTTAAATGGGCCACGACATGGTGTATGTGCATTATCCAAACCGTCCACCACCTCTGGACGATGGGACCCACGTCCATGTGGGGCCCTCCCTGACACACCCAGGCCCATAGCTCCAGTGGTAGGCTGAGTGAAAGATATCTCATTTCAACACTAAGGTCTTGGCATCGATTCTCTAGTAGGGGTGGCTGACTGTGAAGTGTGAGTAGCGGTGGGGTCCATGGGACCCATCCACACTGTCCATCCATTGGGGTGGGCCACACCATTGTGTATGTGTTGAGTCCACCGTCCGTGGACAATGGGACCCACCCCACGTGTGGGGCCCTCCTTAATGCATGTGACTGTCCAGGCCTTGGACGGCCTGGACGTCTTATATTATATATATATATATATATATATATATGAGGTGGTGGCCCTATGTGGGACCACATCTGCCCTCTTAAAAGCAGTAAAGTTGCACTGCAGCAGCTATTTTATTGTATATAACACACACACACACACACACACACACACACACATATATATATATATATATTATATTATATATATATACTTGAGGGTGGGACCCACCTATGCCCTTTTTTTTTGCAGCGAGCTGCATGTGCAACAACTAGTAGCTGCTCCTTTGGATGATAGCAAGCCCGTGGGCCCCACATTGATGAATGTATTTCAGCTACACCGTCCACTGTTTGGATGGTGGGGCCTACCATGATGCATACATTGTATCCAAACTATCCAACCATTTGAGATATCGTTTTATGGCGTGAGCAAAAGAATGGGTCAGATCTAAAGTTCAAGTGGACCCCACCATTTAAATAGTGGACCATGACATCCACCGTTCAACTTCTAAGGGTCATGGTAGTTTCCAATTAAACTAATATTGTTTTCACTTCATTTATCTCTATGTTATCTTATGAATAGGTCGGGCCTTATAATACATACGGGTGGGCCCGACTTGATGTATATAAGGCCCACCAGTGCGGCCTATTTGATTTACATGAAGCCCGATGGTGCGGCCCATATAATGCGGCCATGTGATGTGGACCGCTAAACATATGAGGCCCAGTGATGAGGCCCATGGGCGGGGCTCGTTATGATATATTTGAGGCCCAGGTGCGAGGCCCACCTATTGTGTATTCGAGGCCCGATGTGATGTATGTTGGCCCATATGACGAGGCCTATGTGATATAAATGAGGCTCATCATGATTATACGTGAGGCCATGGGCCCACTATATGTTTGGCCCTATGTAGACCACTCCTTGGGAGCAATGTTGGTTGGATGTCCACATTGATGGGCAATGATGGTTGGATGTCCACATTGTGACCTTCCCTTAGGCCTTGTTAGGCCTATTCTCATCATTCCCTTAGTGGGTTAACCCGAATAAGTGGGCCCCATTCACCTTAAACGGATGTCTCCGTGCTATCGGATATGATATAACCACAGTCGAGTGTCGATCCTTATTCTATGGTTGATCGACTAATCATCTATGGACCCTGCTTTGTTTATCTGTTGATTATCGGTGCCGATTATAGAGGCCAGCGCCAATTATCGACCCTGATTATCGGTGCCGATTATCGATGCTGATTATTGATGCCGATTGTCAAGGCCGACGTCTATTATTGACCCTGATTTTTGGTGCTGATTATCGATGCTAATTATCGATGTCGATTGTCGTGACCGATTTGCCGATCCTGATTATCGATTGATTTTGATTATCGTGACCGATAGTCGATTCTAATTGTAGTGGTTGATTGCCGATTAGCGATCGAGGCCGATTATCAAGACCGATTGCCAATTCCGATTGACGTGACCGATTTACCGATTCTGATTATCGATCGATTCTGATTATCATGACCGATTACCGATTTTGATTGACGTGACTAATTTACCGATTCTGATTATCGATTAATTCCAATTATCATGACCGATTGTCGATTTCGATTGATGTGACCGATTTACCGATTCTGATTATCGATCGATTCTGATTGCCGTGACTGATTGCCGATTTCGACTAACGTGACCGATTTATCGATCGATTCCGATTGTTATGACCGATTGCCGATTCCGATTGACGTGGCTGATTTGTCGACTTCGATTATCGATCGATTCCGATTGTCGAGGCCAAGTATCTAGGCCTATTCTGATTGTCGAGGCCGATTCTGATTTGTCGAGGCCGATTATATAGGCCGATTCTGATTTTGTCGAGGCCGATTGTATAGGCCGATTCTGATTTGTCGAACGAGTATCGAGACCAATTCCGAGCGTCAATTCCGATTGTTGAGGCCGATTTCGATTGTCGGGGCCGACTTCGATTGCCGAGGCCGATTGTTGAGACCTATGTGATGTGTATTCAGCCCGTGTTTAAGGCCCAATGTGATGTATATGAGGCCTATGTGATGAGGCCCATTGTGATGCATTGGAGGGCTAGGCGATGGAGCCCATTGTGATGTACGTTAAGCCCATGAGTGAGGCCCATCGTGATGTGTATTAAGCTCTTGAGTGAGGCCCATGATGTTGTGTATTTGGCCCTTGGGGGCAATGTTGGTTAAATGTCCACATTGTCGAGGTTGATTGTCGATGCCGGTTATTGATACCGATTATGAGTATGTGACCACATAACATCATGATACATGTCCATACACATCATCTGCATGTTTATTATGAGATATGGTTGACCATTGCATATGTCATTGGGCATGTTGTTATGAGACTCCCTGATAGGCGGAGGTTATCTCATATGAGCACACGGTATGCGCAGGATTGATACATGACTGGATTGTATGACTCATGCATCTTGCATTGCGTGTTGTGATTACTGTACGCCCTTGCGACATCAAGGCCATAGCCTCCACAAGCATATCGTGGATGGCCAGATGGGACACTGAAAATGTTTGGTTCAAGCATCGGGCTACCATAGATGGTCCTGGGTGAAAATCCCTAAAACTCTCTTGGTTCCAGAGGACGCCCAACGTCGAGAACGAGTGGATATACATGAGTGACCGAGTGCCGAATACCAGGAGGCCGCGTCTTCCACTGTGCCGTGGTCGGTTGGGAGGGGGTGTGGTCTTACCCGCCCGAGGGAGTAGGCATAGCTAGGCTAAGTTTGACCAGCTCGAGGAATGGGTCCGCTATCGACGAGTCGAGTAGGTATTGACGGACTACTAGCCAGGCTGATAGTGAGGTCTCTTCCGCTTACCCAGTTGTGCGCTTGATGTGGCCTCAGGTGGCGTGGAGTGTACTAGACCCCGGTGATGATCCCAGAGAGGAACCGTACTGATATGTGGACTTATTGAGCAGGAATTGCATATTCATTCATTCACTATCCACTCGGGCTGGTGGTGCGCAACTATTTGTTACATGTACCTTCGCAATGGCCAAGATCTCGGTTGGGCGCATGACTAACCTGAGACCAGGAGTTTACCACATTGAGTCTGACTATTCAAATTTAGGTATGGGACTGGTTTGGATAGAAGTCCCTTGTGATGGACCCTGTGTTCACTCCCCAAGTATAGGGTTGTGTGTAGTAATAATCTCGATAAGACCGAGGTCGAATCCACAGGGACTGAAACCTGTACGTAATCTGAAAAGAACCAGAATTAGAACTAAAATAAGATGAATTCTAAATTGAATGTATATGAGTGAATAATGGTGAAATAGTAAACTAAAATATGTAGAATTCAAAGGTAGGGAACTAGGGATTCAGAGGATCCACTTGTAGAGATCAGAGAGATCTACGCTTGATTCACAAACTCAACTGGACTTCGAGTCCCATCTTCATCCACTTAGAAGATATATCACTAAAGCACAATCTGAACTTCCTTTGATTTAGTTTTCAAAAGAAAAGACGGATGTAAATTAGAATGGATTCCATCACCAAACCATGCCCATGAGACAAGATAAACAATAGAATTAAACCAATCCACAGCCAATCTGAGAGATATATGAATGTTAGAAAAGATTCTGTCATCCAACCATGCCTAGGAGATGATGGTGAGCAACAGGGTTCCCAAATTCATAAACCCTATAATGCTAAGAACATGCTCAAAGCTATTGCAAATTTATTGTAATTTCAGTCACAACAAACCATTAAAAACTGAAAGCATTCCTATTAATCAAACTAAATCAGCATCAATTCAGTCTAACATGAATCAAAGCCATAGAATTGTTCCCATCACACCACAAGCTTCACCTCTTAGCCCTAGCTAAGAGGTTTAGCCCGACATAATCCAATTAACTCTCTTAAACAAAAACATAAAAAAAAAGGAAATAAAAACTCTAACTATCTCTCTGTCTCTCTCCCGTTCAAAATCGGATCCCCCTTCTCTTGTGCTTCTCTTTCTTTTAAAACCGATGGAAGGTCGACTAGATGGTGCCTACGGTCGAGAAAATCAGTTGCACTCTTACGCACAAGAGGCGGTGCATAAGAGTAGTGAAGTCCCTATTTTAGAAACTACCTATGAAAGCTTTCTTGCATCAAAACCGGCCCATAGACGTCCCTGACTCGCGATCCAAGCCATTCAATCTTCGTGGCTTTGGTCGGCCATCTCCTGTCATGAATTTGGACGGTCTAGATGGACAGACCGACTCTGTCCATGCTTGCAAAGTGGGCCGCATCGGCCGGGATTTTCGCGGTGCGTAAATAGAGCTTGTAAACGGATTGGCGCTGGACTCTCGGTGGGGCTCATGATAATCATTGGTTTGGAGATCTAGTCCGTTCATTAGCTTCATCTTGAAAAATCAGTCAGACATGACCTATTTTCAATCAGCTTCTTGGTGGCCCATGGATTATTTCATTCCACCGTCCATCTTCTTTTTTGACGAAACCGATACCATCTTCCTTGTTTCCTCCAAAATCTTCACATAGGACTTAGTGAGTAGGCTTCTACGAATCTGATGGATGGTTTGGATTGTCCATATGGACAATGGGTGGGGCCCACAACATCAACCGACAGTTGATGCGAATCTTCGCTGTAACGGCAGTTGCCGTTTTGCGTAAGAAGTCGGTCAACACCGACTTTGACCGGGTTTCTTCATTCGGTGCACATTGAGTGCACATACACTCTCTATACACGCGATGCTCATGGGCCACATCATGATGATCGTGAGAAATCCGTTCCGTCCATATCTTTTCTCATATCATCTAATGGATAGAGCATTTAGTTTGAATCATATCTAAATATCAGGCAGGCCTCAGATCAGTAATTCATGAGCTGATCTGACCGTTGGACCACTTCCACAAGTATCCAACTACTGAAATTTGACGTGTACGGGTTATTTAGGGTCCTCAGGCCATATATGAAATTTTGAGCTGAACGGATGGTGGGAACCCTATGATCTTGCATTCTGTACCAATTTCAGGCCACTTGAGCTTCAGTTTCTCAATTTTCTCGGATCTCTGACATGTAAATTCATCGATCTTGGTCCCCTAGAGTCCATCCCTTGCCTTAGTGAGTTCAGAGCGTCAAATCCCCGCTTTTAGTACCCTTTTTCAGTCCACGCTCGTAAATACACCTTGCATCACAAACACGATTAAAATAGGGCATTAAACAGTATCATGTTCGTAAAAGCAGACAATAACCGGGGTCTAATATGCAATATTTGACTCTCAACACAACCCCCAACCAGCATTTTGCTAGTCCCGAGCATGGTATGCGAAAAATAAGTTCAGAACTACGGGATAATTTTTATAAACTCGAGTGATTTTTGAAAAACAAACCAGATACTTGAATTTCAAGTTGCATGAATGTTGGGCATTACTCTCTCCTAGACTCAAACACATGGAAAACTTCATAATCAAGTTCAAAGTATTAATCCATCAATTAGAATAATCCGAAACATGTATATAGTGTAATCTCGGCTTCCAACATTAATAGTCAATTCTCTATTTCAGGATATCATTGGTAATCACCAAGAGAATTCATGATAACCAAAGCTTGCCTAAAAAATTATCTTTTCATTCATTCAGATTTTGATTTTTCCATTAAAAGTAACACCAAGAAGGGAATCAAATCCTCACCTATAGGGAGCAAACCTATGGAGAAGACTGTATACCCAAACCTTTTTACATATTATCCATGGGGAATCAAATCCACACCTATAGGGAGCAAACCTATGGAGAAGATTCTTCGCCTAACCTTTTTCAAAGGTATCTTTTCTTTTTTTTTTTTCTCTTTTTTTTTTTCATATCGATCATGTTAGGCAAATGTTCCAGGCTAGTTCCTTTCATGCTTAATGATTACCAGGTCAATTCTTCAATATTGAACTGAACCCTCAATGTGTAAGCGAGATGTGGCATGTGAAATCATGACTCAATCAATGTTTACAACTTCTAATCATGGATTAACAATTCAACTTAACTGTGAAATCTAACAGCTACTGAATCCAAGAGTCATAAATTATCAACATCACGAATCTTGAAATTCTAAGTCAAGGATATCCATCAAAATCACTTCGAATTCACCAGAAATCCCAGAAAAGTTTTTAAAAATTTCCACAATTTTTGTTCAAGACCAAGAAAATGTTGATTAGGTCACCTAATCTCCCACCCCCAACCTAAAATCTACATTGTCCTCAATGTAAAAGATATGAGTATGCAATGCACTTGGGACAACGAAAAGTAAATATGAAGTGATGGGAAGATAGTACCTGGATGATGAATCGAGAGACACTTTCCAAGAGATCGCAGCATGGACGCCGGTCAGCACGAGAGAGAAAGCAACAAAAAAATAACAAAAATAAAATCCTACCTATACCACTTTCGCAGGTGCTCTCGATTGCATTTAGTGTATGCAACAAGCCTTTAAACCCCTAGGTTGCCCCTAGTGGACGAGTTGTAGTCTCGTGAGGGTTTGCAGCAAGGTTACCTATAAACATTAAACTAACTAATGATGAAAAAGAAATGAAATGAAGAGCTCGGTTGCCTCCCAGGAGCGCTAAGTTTAACGTCTTCAGCCGGACAATAAAGCTAACTATCCTAGTCCTACGAAATCGATAAACCTACCTATACCTCCGTCAGACTAGGAGATCAAGCCTGGTAAACAGGATCAATTAGAGGCATGGACATGTCCTCTGAATCAAATTTCTCGACAAATGGCTTTAAGCAATGTCCATTTACTTTAAACTCCTTGCCATTGTCGGGATCTCTTATCTCGATAACCCCATGCGGATACGCAATGACAACAATGTTAGGGCTTGTCCAACGAGATCGAAGCTTACCCGGAAAGAGATGTAATCGAGAATTATACAAAAGGACCTTCTAACCAGACGTGAATGATTTCCATAAAATATGTTGGTCATGAAACACCTTCATTCTGTCCTTGTAAATTCTTGAGTTCTCGTATGCATTATTCCGGATTTCTTCAAGTTCATTCAACTGAAGCTTGCGCAGCAAGCCAGCGTTGTTCGGATTGAAATTCAGATTTTTGATCGCCCAGTAGGCTCTATGTTCCAACTCCACAGGCAAGTGGCAAGCCTTCCCATAGACGAGTCTAAAGGGAGACATTCCAATAGGGATTTTAAAAACAGTACGGTAAGCCCATAAGGCATCGGTCAATCGGATTGACCAGTCCTTATGATCAAGGTTAACCATTTTCTACAAAAGGTGTTTGATCTTCCTATTGGAAATCTCAGCTTGCCCACTTGTCTGTGGGTGGTATGGGGTGCTCACCTTATGAGAGATACTGTATTTCTTCATTAAACTCTCGAATGGCCTATTATAAAAGTGTGAGCCCCCGTCACTAATGATGGCTCGAGGTGTTCCAAACCGCGACAGGATGTTCTCTTTTAAAAATTTAATGACCGTGCAATGGTCATTGTTGCTGCACGGGATTGCTTCAACCCATTTAGTGATATAATCTACGGCGAGCAAAATATACAGATTTCCAAAGGATTGGGGGAAAGGTCCCATGAAATCAATGCCCCAACAATCAAATGTTTCTATGATAAGGATGGGATTCAAGGGCATCATATTTCGACTGGACAATGCTCCCAATTTTTGACAACGCTCACAAGCCTTGCAAAACTCATGAGTGTCCCTGAACATAGTGGGCCAATAGAAGCCACACTGCAGAATCTTGGCCGTGGTCTTTTTAGCAGAAAAGTGACCACCACAGGCCTGTGAGTGACAAAAGGAGATGACACTCTGATGCTCATCGTCTGGCACACATCTCCTTAAGATTTTGTCTGGACAATATTTAAACAGATATGGATCATCCCAGAAAAACTTGCGTACCTCGGTAAAGAATTTCTTCTTATCTTGTGCGGTTCAATGTGTCGGTATGGAACCTGTAGCAAGATAATTAACAATATCAGCGAACCAAGGTGAATGGGAGACTCTGAACAGTTGTTCATCAGGGAACATGTCGTTGATATGGGTCGCCTCAAGGGAATTAGAGGTAATAAGGCGAGAAAGGTGATCAGCCACTACGTTCTCTACTCCCTTTTTATCTTTAATTTCTAAATCAAATTCTTGGAGTAGAAGGATCCATCGTATCAGGCGGGGCTTAGAATCATTCTTAGAAAGAAGATACTTCAGTGCCGCATGATCTGTATAGATAATGATCTTGGATCCGATCAGGTAGGACCTAAATTTGTCCAAGGCGAACACTACGGCTAAGAGTTCCTTTTCCGTAGTCGAGTAGTTCACTTGGGCAGGATTTAAAGTCCTACTCGCGTAATGGATGACGTATGGCCTCTTATCTTTTCTCTGGCCTAGAACCGCTCCAAGAGCATAATCAGAAGCGTCGCACATAAACTCAAAAGGAAGGCTCCAGTCGGGTAGCTGCATGATAGGTGTAGTGGTTAACGTGCCTTTAAGCTTGGTGAAAGCTTCCTGGCATTGGTCAGTCCACTCGTATAGTGCATCCTTTTGAAGAAGATTACATAAAGAACGAGAGAGGAGACTAAAGTCCTTTATGAATCGCCTGTAAAATCTGCGTGTCCTAAGAAGGATCGCACGTCTCTGATGTTCTTGGGTGGAGGTAGGTTAGATATAAGATCGATTTTTGCCTTATCTACCTCGATTCCCTTGGACGAGATGATATGCCCAAGGACAATTCCCTTCTGAACCATGAAATGACACTTCTCCCAATTAAGTACCAAGTTCTTTTCTTCACATCTTTTCAGCACACATTTAAGACTTTCCAAGCACTTGCTGAAAGATGGACCGTAAACAGAAAAATCGTCCATGAAGACCTCTAGATATTGCCCCAACATATCAGAAAAGATACTAAGCATACATCGCTGAAAGGTGGCGGGGGCATTACATAGTCCGAATGGCATCATTCGGTAAGTAAAAGTGTCATAGGGACATGTAAATGTAGTCTTTTCCCGATCTTCAGGGGCTATCTCTATTTGGTTGTAGCCCGAATACCCGTCAAGGAAACAGTAATAAGAATGACCAGCTAACCTTTTCAAGATCTGATCAATGAATAGTAAAGGAAAGTGGTCTTTCCTTGTGACGGTATTCAACTTCCTGTAGTCAATGCACATTCTCTAACCAGTAGTGACTCTAGTTGGCACGAGTTCATTATTAGCATTGGCTACGATGGTAATTCTGGACTTCGTAGGAACCACCTGAGTTGGACTCACCCATTGACTATCAGATATAGGGTATATGATACCCACATCCAGTAGTTTAAGAACCTCGGCCTTAACCACTTCCTTCATGTTTGGACTTAGTCTATGTTGTGGTTGCCGAGTGGTCTTCGCATTATCCTCAAGATATATGCGGTGAGTACAAATTGAGGGGTCGATTCCCTTGAGGTCCGCTATCGTCCATCCAAGGGCTCCCTTATGCTCCAGGAGAGTAGATATGAGCATACTCTCTTGTTCTTTCTCAAGGTGGGCAGAAATCACCACCGGGTATGTCTCATCTTGACCTAAATATGCATATTTCAAATCAGAGGGCAAAGGTTTTAGGTCAAGCTTCTGTGGCTTGAGGTTAGACGGTAGCACTACCAAAAAAAGGGGCAAAGGATTCAGACCACGTTGCTTTTTTGCTACGGATATAAACCTTAGCTATAGTTGCTACGGTTTTAATCCGTAGCGAAAAAGTTGATACACCATTAATAATTAATAGTGTTGTAAGGGGCTCTATGAGGCCTAAAAAAACTATATATTCTATCTAAGCCGTCTATATATTTATAAATATTATTTTATAGGTTAAAATAAAAAATCAGCCATATCGAAGGCTCAAGTGGACCACACGGTAGGAAACATTGATATTAAATTACAGTTGTTTCTTATGGTGTGGTCCACTTGGGCCTTCAATATATCTGAAATTTGATTTTTTAAAGTAAAATAATTTATTAAAATTATGGATCGGAATGGATTAATGAAATACACCATGGTGGGCCCCACGGAGTCCCTAATTGGATCGTCCATGTCCGTCCGTCAGCGGAGCCCCAAATTTGGGCGCGCACTCGAAACAGAGCCGCGCCCATACACTCCATTTCAGTCCCTCTCTCTCCCTCTCTTTCTTTTCCCCGCTGTCACTCTCCCCACCGATGATTCTTGATCTTGTGATTGCCCCCTTTCTCCTCTCGCTCTCAAATGCCCTTCCATTTTCACCTATTTTCACCCCCATTATCTCTCTCTCTTTGGCGTTCGGATCAATCGAACGATCGCGATTAGGTCTGACGGAGTTTCATTGTAGAAAATGAGAGTTTGGCAGCTCGTTTACAGATCTAATGGAGTGGTTGAGAGTTAGGGTTTAGATCAGGAAATCGTTATTTTTCGCTGTCATTTTCGTTGCCGTATGGCGATGAATCGGAGTTTCAGGGTTGCAGAGTCGCAAATACAAGCGCCCGTACAGCAGCAGAGGCAAGGGAGGAGCCTTGGAGCTGTGATGAAGGACAAGGAAGAGGATCTTGCGTTGTTTCTTGAGATGCGGAAGCGCGAGAAGGAGCGGAATAGCTTGCTGCTCCTCCACACCTCCGAAGATTTCGATCCTCCTTTAGGTATGCGCTCTGATGGTTCCCACTGTAACATTCAGACTTCTTAGGGTTAGATTCAGTTCTTTCTAGGCCTTAAGCATTGAAAATGCTACCAAATTGCTATTTCGCATCATCGTTTTTTTTTTTTTTTTGGTTTCTTTATTAGTTTTCTATGAATCAGATGTCAATGTCCATGTGAGTGATAGCTTCAGAACTCAGATATTCTTTTTTATTCGAATTTCGTTTTCGACAGTGCAACGTTTGAATCTCCTTTGTAATTTTCGTATCTACGGCGTACATGTTCCTGAGGTGGACCCCTCCATGTAGATGACGTACTCCCGACATTGTGCCAGTCTACTCATCAGATATGGTGTAGGACACACACGAATAGATGTTTGGTAGCAAATTTCTATCTGGTGTACATTAAGCATACAAGTGTAGCCCACATGATGGGTGGACCGGCCTGCTCTTTAGATTGTGTCATCTACGAGGTGGGGGCCACCTGATGCACGGCTTGGATGTCCCAAACACGTGCCATTTTGACATGTATGGCTGCATTTGGAAATGTGTGTATCAAAATCACCTATTGTTAATTAGTGTTATCAATCTTGTACAACTGGACTTATACACAAAGTAGTAGATCTTTTCCATCTTCTAACTTGCAAATGTTTCTGGATAACTGGGTCGAAACCAGGCAGTTCTCCCATATTCAAGATAGTGTCATCAACACCACGTAAAACTGCTTCTGATGACTTCCTAAACTCCGACAGCGAGAAAAATGATTATGATTGGTAATGTTACAACATCTCATCCACTTACTACGGAATGCTGAAAAACATTGATGATAAGGAATATTTGGGTGCACCATCAAGTTGTGGTTGGCACTTGGCAGGGCTTCCAAAGTGCAGGCAGTACATTTGGTACTTGGGAAGAACCCATTAATCATGTTAGCATTTCCCACCCCTTCTTCCCCAATCACAACTAAGGTGTCATTCTTATCTCATAATTTGGCAGAGCATCTTATCGGCCTAGGAATCAGATCGCCCAGATTTCCCCTAACATTAAGAGTTCTGGCAGGTTTTTTGTTGTAAAAGTTGAGTTGCAAACTGTAATGCACATTATTAAAAAAAAAAAAAAAACACTGTAGAATCGAACAAAACTACTTGCAAAGGATTGGAGATGCACGTGCATACCATGTATTGCAGGACATCTACCACCAAAAGTTTCAGAAAATTCGTATACAGAGGAATTAAAACTGGTGCCGTGAAGACAATTTTCGACAGCCCTCTAGTTGTGTACTATAGAGTTAAATGTAAAGCATGCATCCATATTCAATATAGTGATAATGTTTTTATGGATTGTGTATGTATAACTACTTAACTAGTAATATTTAGTTTAGAACAAAAGTTGCATATGAGTAGAAAATAGATTGATTTGGTAGAACGAAAGTATGCATATGTTATTTAGTTGTTCATAATTTATTTTGTAGGTGCACAATGATAGTTTGATATGTGGATGCAGTTGGTCCTTTGCTTTAAGGTGCATTTGGATTGGTCAATGAGAGACATATTCATGATTTTTGGGATTTCTACTCTTGGTAGAATTTTCAACAATCATCTACTCGGGTGCTTTAAGGTGCATGTGTGTGATTGTGTGATGGCAATGAGCTCCTTCCTACTATGCAAACTGTCTTATATGTGCTAATGGACTTTGTTCAATGAATATATGTGATGTATTTTACAAGGAATTGTTGATGTTATGATGTAGTATTTATGGCAATTTAAGGAACACAATGTCATGGAGTTCCGGTTCTTGCTGGAGATCATTTATATTGTGTGGATTTTGAGAGGTTCATTCAAGCAGATAAAGAAACTGATACAAATATCACTGTGGTTGCATTGCCAATGGATGAAAAACATGCAACTGCATTTGTTCTGATGAAAGGAATGTTAATTCAAATGGTGCATGACTGGTTTTTCTTCTGAAGGGTCTGCTTACATATATTTTCTGCAGATTTGGGAGAACTATGTTGAAGGACAGGAAGTTGCAAATGGTTCATATGTTGTTGAAAGCAAACAAAAGGAAGTACTGCAAGTGCTTTGTCTATCATCTTTCTTGTTTCTTTTCTTAAATCATATAATTTACGTATTTTCCTGGCCTTTGCTTTCAGGTGGTGGTAGCTGAAGTACTTGGAGGTGGCAAGTTCTACATCCAAACAGTCGGCAACCAAAAAGTGGCTGCTATTCAAAAGCAGCTAGCTTTGTTGAACTTTCAAGAAGCCCCTGTTGTGGGTGCTTTTAATCCTAAGTGAGCGTTTATCTGCTATCTGTCCCAGACTCCTAGTAACTTGGCATTTTGAACATGTCACATATGTATGAGATCCAAACTATGCATCCATTGTACCCTACTATGCATTTTCATTTTGTTTGAATCTAAGTTCTTCATGAATGATTTTCAAACTGATATGTACGCCGTCTGATAGAGCTTTGAATTAGGTTCGGATCAGAATCTGGTTTCTTTTTTGGTCTTTTTTTTTTTTCCCTTGCTTTTTACCCTTTGTTTCAGGTTAAGAAGTTTTTAGAGATTTTAGAGGATAATGCTGGTTGATGCTGCAACTGATGAGAGTTCACCTCAAAGAGGAACATGCTGTTTTTTTTATTTTTTCACTTAAAAAAATAAAATAAAATAATTAACCAACCAACTTTTATAATCAACAGATATGCTGTATTTTCTGCTTTGAACTACTGTGACTAGGTAATCAACAGATAAGTCATACAATCTGCATTCATGTTTTTATCAATCCTTCCTGGATTTGTTTCTATTGTTAATGTTTCAATGAAGGTGTTTATTTTTAAGTGAAATCCTCCTCGCTTTGATCTCTTGGTTATCCCAAAAACATTCTAATGGAAAATAAGTAAATTAGTTAAACTCTGTTTGATATGGCAGCCCTGCTTTTACATTCCACCATTACTTCGAATGAGAGCAGCAGCCCCTAGAACTCCTCCATCTGGTTTGTTTGAATATTATCATTTCTTTCAAGAGTACCAAAAACTGTCATTTCTTCCTTTTAGTTTTGTGCCACAGGGCTTTTGTTTGAAAATTTAGTTGGAATTGCCCAGTTCCGAGTAACTGGTAGAGTGGCTATGTGCTTTAATAATAAAGCAATTAGAGGTATTTAAGTTTCATTTAGAAAAGAACAGGAATTTTTCTGTTCCCCATTGTTTTTTGTGATTTTCACTTTGTACCTGATCTTCTTTGAATTCTTTTATAATAGTTAGCATATTGGCAAATAATTCTTCATGGCCTTGGTAATGGAATTCAGCTCAGTTCTAGATATAAGGCATTTTATTGAAAGGACAATCAAATTTTGGTGTAAATATTTTTATAACTTGATTTTTTCTTTCCTTTTTTTTTTCCTTCTTAGGTGCGTGTTTACAAAGAGCCATCACTCACTATTCCTGAAACTCCGGGAATTGTGCATCATGGGATTTTGAACAACAGAAGGCAGAAGGCAGGTCTTGACTAAGGTGAGTACCATGGCATTGGGCATGATTTGGTTAAATTCTTGAAATTTCTTTGGAGTTTATGTTTGGGTCAGTTGGCTGCACACCCAGTTCTCACAAGCACCTAGTTCTTGAAATTCAAGTCTTTTTTTTCTCTGTAACTTGTAATTGGCACTGAAGATTGCGAAGTTCTTCAGAAACAGGTTATGAAAGTCTAAAGACTTTCAATCTGTTGTGGTATTAGATGTTTGTTGAGGTGACAATTGGCTTTGTAAAAGATGCAAAGCATCGTATTGATGTTCAAGGATTCAATGTTTTTGTTTGAAGTAGGTTTTTGATTTTGTGCTTTCTTGATACATTGTGCGCTCTTTAATTTGGTTGGATTTATCTATGTTTTTTGAATTTAGATTCATTACTGTGGCAGTGTGTTGAAGTATGCATCTGAATCCTGTAATTGGGTGTATTAACTTGTCTTCCAATCTTTATGGTTCGCTTGGATGTCTGTAAATTGTTTGAGTTGTGTAAATCATTTACAGCCTGTCCTGTTTGTCTTTGTTTGGATAGATTGTAAATTATTTAAGTTCTGTAAATGAAGAACTGTTAGTCTATAAATGGAGAGCCTGTAAGTGCAATCCTCCAAACTTGTCGCCTGTAACTGAGATGGGGTTAAATGCTGTAAATCATTTACAGCCTATAAATGATTTACAGGAAAAAAAAAAGCCATTTAAATGCAGGGATTGGTTACAGGCATCCAAACGATCCCAAGTGGGAAGTGACTTACAGTTGGTGTTTGGGGAAGGAAATTGGATGAGAAGTCACTTCCTTGTAAGTGACTTATAGCTGAAAGTCACAAGTTCAAATTTTACAGGCATCCAAATGACTCCTTACTGTTGATGAACATGTTGTAGATTAGATATGGTTTATGTGAAGAAAATGAGATCGATTGGGTGGTGCCATTGTTTCTCTCTATCCTCAGAAAATGGAAGATCTGAGTTCATTCACATTTGATACAACTTGGGTGTAATCTGCCTTCAGTTTTTCTAGTTCTTAGCTAGTGTATAAAAAATGTCCTTCTGGGGTTATTTGAATCCTTGCACTGATGATTTATTTTTTGCGAGATGAATTTTTACACTCAGACATGTTTATTGTGCAAGTTCTATAACGAGTACTCTGTTCCGCAGGATAAACTAGAGCACTTCAAAGACATCACGCCACAAGATATTGTTTGCTCCCAGGTCTTTATCCCATCATGGCTATATTAATGTGTGATCTTTCTCCAAGTTTTGTGGACTTAAAAATCTCATTTTACTGGTACCAAACAATTCATTTAATCGAGCATTTGATATATACCTGTAGAAAACTACAGGAGTCACACTAAAGGAAGAGGATGTAGCTGTGAGCAATGTCGAGATTGATTTGACCCGTGGAAAGGATAACCTGCTTGAGAGGTATTTAACAAATTCTAAGATGGTGTTTCTGGTGAAGTTATTGTTCTCTCTTGATATTCTTGAAGGATTGTACCCTTCTAACATATATAATCATTAATGAGTTGCTTTTGTCTTTGTGCATGTTGGGCCTCCTCCAGCATCAAGTTCTTCAAGGTATTGTAATTTTGCTTTTCTTTGCGTAAGTCCTGACATTTTCTGATTTCTCATCCAAAAGCTCTTTGCACTTTCAGAACCATGCTATATAGACCTGTTTCATTCCAGTTGTCACCATCTCGTGGGAAATAAATAAATTATGTACTGTAGCTTCGAATCTAGTGCAAAAGCCAAAGTATTGTGTTGTGGGAGTTTTCGAGCTCCACATGTGCCTTTACAGATGGCACACATGCCAATAGCCAGGGCCTTGAGATTCCCGTTCATGAGGCGACCCACCTTGTGGATGTCGTGGAACAAAATCAGTATGATCCCTCATCATTGAACCACCCTGTATTGGAACAATGGCGAGTTAAAGAAAATGCCAATGGGCTATGTTCAATGTACATGTATGGTCCACATGAGTGGATTGGCCTGATTTCTGCACCAAAGTCTTCTCAATGGTGAGGCCCACATTCTTCTGTGTTTATTTTTGAAAAAAATGAGATCAGAGTGAGTTGTATTCTATCATACTATCTGCGCATTTACTTAGCACACAGCCTTAATAGTCTTCACTTTATCAGGATTACGATAGTGCAGAGAAACTTTCCATACCAAATGATCGCATCAGCCACTTGCTTCCTTCAAAATTTCAAGACCGAATTGTGAGGCTGTACTCTAAAAATTGATAATGTGCATGCCTGCAAATGACATGGGTTTTAAAGTTTGGTGGATGGATGGTCTTCATCCAAGTACTTATGCCCATTTCAGGTTATGCAAGAAAATCACATTGATCAGAACCAGCTATTGCTATGTCCGGTACTATGATTTGTGCCCTTTGGCACTTAGCAAACTAGATTTCTGAGATGTCTTCTTTTCTAAACTGAAAACACAAATACTAGCCTGGTTCAAAATTTATATGTCCTCATGAATGTTTCAATGGTGGGTGTTCATTCTCCATTTTTATTTTTTCCTATTATGTGGCTTACTTGCATTTTGTATCTGCTCCATCAGCTAGACATCATCATGATTAGGAAGTCAAATGGACCTTCATCAGTATGATGTAAGTATCTGTTCTTCCATTGTTTCTATTATTGCTTTTTAGTCTAGTATATTAATCAGTAATAATTTTTTTGATTACTCTTGTTGATGAGGATGATGGTCAAGGTGGTCCCAGGTCCTTTTACAAGCATTTCCATATATACATTATATAATTTGGCATATCTATGCATCAATCTCTCTTTCATAACAATGTTCACTGACATGTGCTGCAGAAGATGTTCTCACTTTATGGGACCTAAACACAAATGTTCTTGTAGCTGTAACTAGAGATACTCTTACAGTGATTGTCTGAATATCATTATCTAATTGTGTTGTGTGTGTAAAGAAGATGAAGCCTTGGTGCAAAGCAAGAGTGCCGTAGAAAAAGGTTTTGTTTTTATAGCGTTTTTTTTTTTTTTTCATGCAGAATTCTCTGTTTTCATTGACGATTTCATTGAATTGTAGTTGGGTTTCTTTGGAAATTGGTTTGGGATCTGTTTGATAGTATTTTTATGTTTGTTGAGTTGAATTCTTGAAGAAACAATGACCAAGAAAAGGAGGCGGTTGATTGATAAACAGCCCGATGGCAGTAGTAGAGGTTATTTGGGTGGGATCCATGATCTTGAAACACAACTCAAGCTTTATGGTATGGATTCCAAAGAACTCAAGTGGATTTTTCTTTTCTTTTCCTTTTTTCCTTTCTTTCTGGAAGATGACTTTGAAATGGCATTCGGTTGTTTTGTTTCTTTGAATTTGGCTCTCCAATGCTAGAAAACGGAGACTTTCATTTTGGGCTTTTAAATTCCTAGGGCCTCAACTGGAGAAATTCAAAACTCAAATCCAATTTTTGATTTTTGGATTCAAAATTGTTTGGCATTTAGAGAGCTAAAGTTTTTATGGCCTAAACATAGATGACTTGACCTTTTGTTGCGCAGATGTAGAAAGAAATAAAAGAGCTAATCCAACATTGAGATCTTGCTTAATCTCCTCTCAAGGGCTCGTCTCTTTTCTCAACACTTTTCAAGTATATTGGAACAAACGGTGAGATTGATGAATGAATGGTGGCCCACTTCATGTTATCTTTATATCGAAATTCTCACTAGTTACTTGTGGTGGAGGATGATGATCCACCCAAGTTTTCAATGGTGACTTTAAGATGGTCTATCAAGGCCAGATTGTGATCATTGGGTTTGTCATGTTTGCTTCTGACTCACTGCATCATGCTGGAGCCCAATTATAAATTATCACAATATTCACCTACCCAGAAAATTCCTGATGTTGGTTTTTTTTTTTTTTTTTGGGTACCTAATATCTTACAATTTACGAAATATGGAATGATAAAGCTGTGGAATGAATATTCCTGCTTGTTGCATTAGTTGTGCTGGTAGTTCTAGTGCTTCTTTTCTGCTGATTTTAGGGTGACACTGCATGATTTTTTATTTTTGGCCATGAGAGATTATGCAAAGATGCTTGTGAAACAGTTGCATGAGGATGCCAAGTGAACTCCTGCCCTTTGGAGAATATTGTGCGTATCTTTGGCCCTCTGGGTCCTCTAAAAGTATTGCATGATGATTGACCAATAGAATTAGAAAGGGCAAAGTTTTGGTGGGCCCAGGGATGGACACAAGGGATGTCCTTACTGTATATGCAATTCTTTTTTTTTTTTTTGGCTACACTAGTTACATGATCTTTGAATCCAGACTCCCATTTACTTTTTATTTTTGGGAGGTATACATATGCATTTTTACTGTTTGTGTAGTACGTGGAAATCTCATTTTCTTCTTACAATACTCACCTTGTTTCTAGTGTCAAGAATCTAAGTTATGGAAAAGCAGAGTCCAATCCATCCTATTATGTGCTATCCAAACAACAAAAATCATCACATCAAAGGAAAACCCTCCAATCCATCTTGTTTTGTGTAGCTTAGGAAACATGTGATTGGCCAAGATGATGTCGTCAATGCCATCTCTCCCGCATTGGGCTGAAGGACCCTGATAGACTCATTGCAGCAATGTTATTCTGTGGCCCAACTGGAGTTTGGAAGACTGAAGGACCCAGGTTGTTTTTTATACAATATTTGCTTGTAAGATTACCTTGGTCCTGAAGATTTTCACTTCATGTTTCCATTTCAACCAAACTTGGGTTTCCAATTTCCAATCATGCCATGAGAATTCCACTCACTCTCATGATTCTCTGCTGCTTCTAGACATGTCTCTATATAACAAGAAATGGACTCAAATGGCCAAAACCATACTTTTAAAACTCGGAAGAAATCAACTCATTTAGCTGAGTCAACTTGACTAGACCAGATTTACCAAGACTTGGAAAAACTAGGTCCAGTCACACCTTGGTTAAAACTTGAGAAAAACAGTAAAAATTCAGCAACTCTGAACAAAAAATTCAACTCAACTCAGGCAAGTCGACATTATTTATATATTCTTTAGACTCTTAATGTTGATGTTCATGGTAGTGTTATTTAGTTACTTTATATTGATGAACTCAGAACTTGGTTTGGTTTTTAGTTACTTTATATCGATGTTTCGCTTGTTTTTTTTTTTTTTTTTGTTACTATATGTTGTTTGGTTTCATTTTTGTAATTTTGAATGAATTTTATACTCTATATGTAAACATATTAGACTCCATTTGGTCGTCACAAACCAAATGGAGGCTAAGCCCCTTTTTAACTCCGCCAATGCAACTCCTTGCATTGCCGATCCCAAGCCCGGGTAAAGGAGGAGGGAGAATGGGCATCAAGGTGAGTTGTATGCAAGCTCATGTATTTTTAGTTTACTGTCTTCTTCTATTATCATTTGAGGACCTCAAAGGCCCAACTAACTTGAGATTTTTATATGCAGGCTCATGTATTTTTAGCCCCACAAATCAATGTTGCCACTACAAGGTTCATATTGAAATGGTAAAGTTTTTAACTATTTATTTTATCTTTGAAATTATTATTTTTTCATTCATATAATTTTTTTACTCTTTCAATGCAGCTAGGTACGACCTTAGGCAGTTATCTTGCTCTAGGCACCTATAGTCTTGGTATGTCTCATCCATTATTTGTGCAACTAATGTCTTGGAATGTTTTACAATCTTTAAAATCTTTATATGTAAATTTGTGCCCATTTGCATTGTCGGAAAAACTAAAAAATTTAATCATTCTCAGATTGCAATGTGGAATATGCATCAATTATTCAAAGAAAGGGCGACATTCCAAGCACTCACACTTCTCTCCTTGCTAGCTAAATTGGTGAGTCTTCTTTCCTTCATACTATATGATTCATTGAAGAAGTGGCCTGGCCATTTGGACAGGCCCATGTTTATATATTATCATGAAATTGATGAAGTAGATCCGGATGTACGTCGGAGCTATCCGGATGTGGAGCGGGGGTCCCTGGAAGGTGGGAACCGCTGTTATGACCATGATGAAGCTGTCCATTTTCTATGGACAGCATTGGAGGGGCCTGGCCATTAGGACAGGCCGTGTTTATGTATTTGCTCGAAATTAATGGAGCAGACCCGGATGTGCGTCGGAGCTATCCGGATGAGCGGGGGTCCCTGGAAGGTGGGAACCGCTGTTATGACCATGATGAAGCTGTCCATTTTCTATGGACAGCATTGGAGGGGCCTGGCCATTTGGACAGGCCGTGTTTATATATTTGTTCGAAATTAATGGAGCATACCCGGATGTGCGTCGGAGCTATCCGGATGAGCGGGGGTCCCTGGAAGGTGGGAACCGCTGTTATGACCATGATGAAGCCGTCCATTTCCTATGGACATTATTAGAAGGGCCTGGCCATTTGGACAGACCATTTTTATATCTGTATTTGCAGGGACCTCACCCTTAACCTAAACCTAAACTTGAAAACCCAAACCTAAAGCCGATCCCGAACCCGAACCCGATTTCCTACACCTAAACCTTAAACTATTCTCAATTCCCTAAATCTATAACCTAAACTTAAACCAAAACCTATAACCTTAACTTAAACCAAAACCTATAACCTAAACCTTAACCTAAATGTACTCTCAAATCCCTAAACCTAAACCTACACCTAATCCTAATCTCAACGTCCTAACCTAAACCGGATCATAAACTTGAAAACTCAAACCTAAAGCCGATCCCGAACCCGAACCCGATTTCCTAAACCTAAACCTTAAACTATTCTCAATTCCCTAAACCTATAACCTAAACCTAAACCAAAACCGATAACCTTAACTTAAACCAAAACCTATAACCTAAACCTTAACCTAAATGTATTATCAAATCCCTAAACCTAAACCTACACCTAATCCTAATCTCAACTCCCTAACCTAAACCGGATCCTAAACTTGAAAACCCAAACCTAAAGCCGATCCCGAACCCGAACCCGATTTCCTAAACCTAAACCTTAAACTATTCTCAATTCCCTAAATCTATAACCTAAACTTAAACCAAAACCTATAACCTTAACTTAAACCAAAACCTATAACCTAAACCTTAACCTAAATGTATTCTCAAATCCCTAAACCTAAACCTACACCTAATCCTAATCTCAACATCCTAACCTAAACTGGATCATAAACTTGAAAACCCAAACCTAAAGCCGATCCCGAACCCGAACCCGATTTCCTAAACCTAAACCTTAAACTATTCTCAATTCCCTAAATCTATAACCTAAACCTAAACCAAAACCTATAACCTTAACTTAAACCAAAACCTATAACCTAAACCTTAACCTAAATGTATTATCAAATCCCTAAACCTAAACCTACACCTACATCCTAATCTCAACTCCCTAACCTAAACCGGATCCTAAACTTGAAAACCCAAACCTAAAGCCGATCCCGAACCTGAACCCGATTTCCTAAACCTAAACCTTAAACTATTCTCAATTCCCTAAATCTATAACTTAAACCTAAACCAAAACCTATAACCTTAACTTAAACCAAAACCTATAACCTAAACCTTAACCTAAATGTATTCTCAAATCACTAAACCTAAACCTACACCTAATCCTAATACTAACTCCCTAACTTAAACCGGATCCTAAACTTGAAAACCCAACCTAAAGCCGATCCCGAACCCGAACCCGATTCCTAAACCTAAACCTTAAACTATTCTCAATTCCCTAAATATATAACCTAAACCTAAACCAAAACCTATAACCTTAACTTAAACCAAAACCTATAACCTAAACCTTAACCTAAATGTATTATCAAATCCCTAAACCTAAACTTACACCTAATCCTAATCTCAACTCCCTAACCTAAACCGGATCCTAAACTTGAAAACCCAAACCTAAATCCGATCCTGAACCTGAACCCGATTTCCTAAACCTAAACCTTAAACTATTCTCAATTCCCTAAATCTATAACCTAAACCTAAATCAAAACCTATAACCTTAACTTAAACCAAAACCTATAACCGAAACCTTAACCTAAATGTATTATCAAATCCCTAAACCTAAACCTACACCTAATCCTAATCTCAACTCCCTAACCTAAACCGGATCCTAAACTTGAAAACCCAAACCTAAAGCCGATCCCGAACCCGATTTCCTAAACCTAAACCTTAAACTATTCTCAATTCCCTAAATCTATAACCTAAACCTGAACCAAAACATATAACCTTAACTTAAACCAAAACCTATAACCTAAACCTTAACCTAAATGTATTATCAAATCCCTAAACCTAAACCTACACCTAATCCTAATCTCAACTCCCTAACCTAAACCGGATCCTAAACTTGAAAACCCAAACCTAAAGCCGATCCCGAACCTGAACCCGATTTCCTAAACCTAAACCTTAAACTATTCTCAATTCCCTAAATCTATAACCTAAACCTAAACCAAAACCTATAACCTTAACTTAAACCAAAACCTATAACCTAAACCTTAACCTAAATGTATTATCAAATCCCTAAACCTAAACCTACACCTAATCCTATCTCAACTCTCCCTAACCTAAACCGGATCCTAAACTTGAAAACCCAAACCTAAAGCCGATCCCGAACCTGAACCCGATTTCCTAAACCTAAACCTTAAACTATTCTCAATTCCCTAAATCTATAACCTAAACCTAAACCAAAACCTACAACCTTAACTTAAACCAAAACCTATAACCTAAACCTTAACCTAAATGTTTCTCAAATTCTAAACCTAAACCTACACCTAATCCTACACCTAATCCTAATCTCACTCCCTAACCTAAACCGGATCCTAAACTTGAAAACCCAAACCTAAAGCCGATCCCGAACCCGAACCCGATTTCCTAAACCTAAACCTTAAACTATTCTCAATTCCCTAAATCTATAACCTAAACCAAAACCAAAACCTATAACCTTAACTTAAACCAAAACCTATAACCTAAACCTTAACCTAAATGTATTCTCAAATCCCTAAACCTAAACCTACACCTACCTAATCTAACTCAACTCCCTAACCTAAACCGGATCCTAAACTTGAAAACCCAAACCTAAAGCCGATCCCGAACCTGAACCCGATTCCTAAACCTAAACCTTAAACTATTCTCAATTCCCTAAATCTATAACCTAAACCTAAACCAAAACCTATAACCTTAACTTAAACCAAAACCTATAACCTAAACCTAAACCTTAACCTAAATGTATTCTCAAATCCCTAAACCTAAACCTACACCTAATCCTAATCTCAACTCCCTAACCTAAACCGGATCCTAAACTTGAAAACCCAAACCTAAAGCCGATCCGGAACCCGAACCCGATTTCCTAAACCTAAACCTTAAACTATTCTCAATTCCCTAAATCTATAACCTAAACCTAAACCAAAACCTATAACCTTAACTTAAACCAAAACCTATAACCTAAACCTTAACCTAAATGTATTCTCAAATCCCTAAACCTAAACTTACACCTAATCCTAATCTCAACTCCCTAACCTAAACCGGATCCTAAACTTGAAAACCCAAACCTAAAGCCGATCCCGAACCCGAACCCGATTTCCTAAACCTAAACCTTAAACTATTCTCAATTCCCTAAATCTATAACCTAAACCTAAACCAAAACCTATAACCTTAACTTAAACCAAAACCTATAACCTAAACCTTAACCTAAATGTATTCTCAAATCACTAAACCTAAACCTACACCTAATCCTAATCTCAACTCCCTAACCTAAACCGGATCCTAAACTTGAAAACCCAAACCTAAAACCGATCCCTAACCCGAACCCGATTTCCTAAACCTAAACCTTAAACTATTCTCAATTCCCTAAATCTATAACTTAAACCTAAAACTTAAACCTAAACCTAGACCAAAACATATAACCTTAACCTAAACCAAAACCTTTAACCTAAACCTTAACCTAAATGTATTCTCAAATCCCTAAACCTAAACCTACACCTAATCCTAATCTCAACTCCCTAACCTAAACCTAAACCTAAACTTGAAAACCCAAACCTAAACCCGATCCCGAACCTGAATCCGATTTCCTAAACCTAAACCTTAACCTATTCTCAATTCCCTAAACCTTAACCTAAATGTATTCTCAAATCCCTAAATCTAAACCTACACCTAATCCTAATCTCAACTCTCTAACCTAAACCTAAAGCTAAACCTAAACCTAAACTTGAAAACCCAAACCTAAACCCGATCTTGAACACGGACCCGATTTCCTAAACCTATACCTTAACCTATTCTCAATTCCCTAAACCTTAACCTAAATGTATTCTCAAATTCCTAAACCTAAACCTACACCTAATCCTAATCTCAACTCCCTAACCTAAACCTAAACCTAAACTTGAAAACCCAAACCTAAACCCGATCCTGAAACCGAACCCGATTTCCTAAACCTATAAACTAAACCTTAACCTATAACTTATAACCTAAACTTATAACCGATAACCTAACCTATGGATTTTGCTATAGTTTAGAAGATTTGTAGGTACATTTTTGATTTCTTTATATATAATTGTTTTTTTCCAGCTCTTTTTTTTTTTTGGTCTTTCTTCCTTTTGAGATGTGTACGAAGGCATGCTTGTTTGATTGTGTCTACAATTGTTGTTTTATACAGGCTGACAAGCTAAAGAAGTTAGTGGATGATGAAATTCATTTTTTCAAGGGAAGGGTTTTGAAACTTGAAAGTGATATTATGTCGAAGTCTACAGAAGTTACTTATGCAGTTTCAAGGAAAGAAGAAGCTGTATCTTCTATGTTTGTTGAACTTGACCGTCTGAAGAAAGAAAATTCTGTAAAAGCGCGAGCATTATTTAATGCATGAGGGCACGCTTTAGTTGTAATTCTTATGATAGGTTGAGTAAAGTGAAGTATTATTTATTTAGAAGTGTGAATGTAGGATGCATTATAGATTTGATTGCTATTGTAACAAATGCATCGTTTTTTTTCTTTGATTGCATTAAGCTTAGATGAGTTATCAATCATAGCAGGTTCTTGCAATGAAAACAGGGAAAATAGCTACGAAATATAATCCGTAGCGGTAGCAATTACTATCTATAGCTACGGATATAATCCGTAGCTATTGGTATCTATAGCTACGGATATAATCCGTAGCTATTGGTATCTATAGCTACGGACTATATCCGTAGTTATTGGTATGTAGTGCTGCAAATATCGTAAATATTGGTATCTATTGCTATGGATTATATCCGTAGCTATTTCTGTATATGGCTACGGATAGAATCCGTAGCTATTTCTGTCTATAGCTACGGAGAATATCCGTAGCGAATTGTGTATATTGCTACGGATAAAATCGGTAGCTAATTGTATCTATTGCTACGGATAATATCCGTAGCTAAATGTATCTATTGCTACGGACACAATCCGTAGCTAATTGTATCTATTGCTACGGATATTGTCCGTAGCTAGATCTTTAGCTACCCCACCAATTGCGACGGACGTGCCACGGACCAGATCCGTAGCAAAAGGGCTTTTGCTACGGATCTAGTCCGTAGCCTTTGCCCGTTTTTCTTGTAGTGCAGAGAAACTACATCGGTTTGTGGTAATTCTTCAAATTGTGGCCTCCACTGGTTAACTTCAAGTACCGGTGTAGTATCAAGTAAGGCACACATCTCCCTAATCATGTCATCATCAAAATCATGGGAGTGGGCTAGGCACGTCTCTAGAGGGTCGGAGGATAAGGTCAGAGGTGTCGTATCTTCCACGAAAGAGTCAATCATGTTAATTTCGTGGAAATCGTCATCATCCTCTGAGTTGCTACCGTTATTGAAAAAGATGTTTGACTCCAATGTTAAATTCCCAAAAGACATAGTCATGACACCATTCCTGTAATTGATAATTGCATTTGATGTGGCAAGGAATGGGCGACCAAGGATGACGGGAATCTAAGTGCTCATGTTATTGATGGGTTTGGTGTCTAGGATGATAAAATCTACAGGGTAGTAAAATCTATCGACCTGGACTAACACATCCTCAATTATCCCTCTTGGTACACGAACAAAGCGATCAACAAGTTGTAGTGTGGTAAGGGTGGGTTTTAATTCACCCAAATCTAACTGTTTGTATACCGAGTAGGGAATCAGATTGACGCTCGCTCCTAAGTCAAGGAGTGCGTGATCAATTCGATGGTTCCCGATTACACATGATATGGTTGGGCTACCGGGATCCTTGAATTTCTGCGGCATATCTTGCTTCAGGATGACACTCACTTTCTCAGTCAAGAAGATCTTCTTTTGAATACTCTGCCATCTTTTGGTCATGCATAGGTCTTTTAGAAATTTGGCATACGAAGGGATCTGTTTGACGACATCAAGTAGAGGGATGTTGACTTTCACTTGTTTCAACACCTCCAGAATATCCTAAGAGTTAGAAAGAGGTTTTGGTGTGACCAACCGTTGGGGAAATGGAGCAACTGGCTTTTCTAGAAGTTCCAGTTCTAATTTGTATGGGGCATCACCAGATCCATCATTGTTGTCCTCTTCTAGTTCTTGAGGCTTTTCGGGCCTAACCGGAAGGGTTTTATCAATGATCTTCCCACTCCTAAGAGTGGTGATGGATTTAGCATGCCCCATTTGATTTGAGGAGCTTGGGTTGCCAACTTCATATTGCATCTTTGGATTGGGAAGAGGTTGAGCTGGGAGGTTCCCCTTATTCCCAATCGTGTTTTCAGCCTTAAGTTCTTGTAGTGTTTTGTTAAGGTCTTGCAAGGCTTGTAGCATACCCTGATTGAAAAGATCTTACTTTTCAAAATGTTTTGACATCGAATCCTCTTGAGATTTCTCTTGTTGTTGATGTGCGGGTTGATTAAAGAAACCTTGGGGGGTAGAAGTTTGTCCATTTCTCCAACTAAAATTTAGATGATTTTTCCAACCAGGATTGTATGAATTAGAGGTAGATCCATTGAAAGGTCTTTGATAGTTATTTACGGTATTAGCTTGCTCATTCAACACTCCTCGAAAAGCAGGTATTGTAGGACAATTTTCAGTTGTATGAATGTTACAATCACAGATGCCGCAAACAATTTCATTAACCTTATCCTTCTTTCCTTCCATGGCCTCGACTTTTCGTATGAGATTAGTCACTTTAAAATTTAAATCATCCTCTTCTTTCAGGAGATACACTCCACCTTTCTCCTTAGATTGAGTTGGCCTAGACGTGGTGTTTGATTTTGGGTAATGGTCCCATGATTGTGCATTTTCGGCAAGTCTATCGAGGTAATCTCATACCTCATCGACCTCTTTATTCATGAATTCTCCATTACACATTGTCTCGACTAGTTGCCGCATAGAAGATGTCAGTCCATCATAGAAAAAATTTGTAATGCGCCACGTTTCAAAACCGTGTTGTGGGCATGAACTGACAAGATCCTTGAACTTTTCCCAACATTAGTAGAATGTTTCATCTTCCTTTTGGGCGAAGTTCATGATTGCTTTTCTGAGGGTAATCGTTTTATGGTGTGGAAAAAATTTCTTTATGAATTCCCTCTGCATATCATTCCATGTGCCAATGGATCTAGGACACAGTGAATGTAACCACGTCTTAGCCTTCTCTTTTAAGGAAAAAGAAAAGAGTTTCAGCCTGATTGTATCCTCAGATACATTAGCAAAGTATAGAGTAGCTATTATCTCATCGAACTCTTTCAGATGTAAATACGGTTCCTCCGATTCAAGCCCATGGAACTTAGGAAGGAGTTGGATAACCCCTGGCTTGATGTCCATCTGTCCTGTATTTTCAGGAAAAATCATGCATGAGGGCGTACTCACCCCCGCCGGTTATAAATAATCTCATAGAGTACGAGGCGGTGGTGCTTGATGTACCTCATTCTCATCTTGAGTGTCCTCTACCCTGGGTTGAGGTAGAAAAGGTTGGTTTTCAGCCATCACTTCAGTTAATTCAGGGGATTTCGAGCGGTGTCTAGTCCTACGGTGGATAGTCAACCCCTCAACCAAACCTCCTTCAGTCAAGAGACGTCGAGTGTTGTCACGAGCCCACTTGGGCATGAAACCCTCAATCAAATTCTATACCTAATCTTAAGAAAGGAAGAAAATAAGAAACTAGAAAGAAAGAGAAGTTTGGAACGAAGTTACCAAATTGGAGTCCCTAAGTTAAAGACCTGCAAAACAAAACAAAACAATTAGTTTCTAAAAATAATATCCTAAGAAAAAGAAAGATAGAAATAGAAATAAAAGAAACAAGGAAGAATTCCAAAATTAGAAAGCAGAAAATTTCTAAAGCAAATTAGGAAAGTCTTAAACTAGGAAGTAAGTGAGTAATGAAAGAAATTTGAAAAATAGAAAGTAGAAGTTTAGGAAAGGCTTACTAAATTAGAAATTTCTATCTTAAAAGCCTACAAAACAGGAAAGTTAGTCTTTAAACAGAATGCCTACAAATAGAAAATTCTAAAAAGGAAATAGGAAACAAAATTGGAATTGAAAAAGTGTTAGAATTAGAAACTTGCTAAAAAGGAAATCCTAAAAAAAAAAAAAATAGAAAGGAAGAAATCTAGAAAGAATTTTACCAGATTAGAAACCTATCTAAGAATCGCTGCAAAATAAGAAAGTTGAGTTAGTTTCTAAAAATCAAAATAGAAAGAAAAATTCAAAACTAAAGTTAGTAAAACCCTAATCTTAATCTAATTCTAAAACCAATTAATTTCAGAAATCGTAGCCGTCAGTCCCCGGCAACGGCGCCAAAAACTTGTTCACTCCCCAAGTATAGGGTTGTGATGTAGTAATAATTTCGATAAGACCGAGGTCGAATCCACAGGGACTGAAACCTGTACGTAATCGGAAAAGAACCAGAATTAGAACTAAAATAAGATGAATTCTAAATTGAATGTATATGAGTGAATAATGGTGAAATAGTAAACTAAAATATGTAGAATTCAAAGGTAGGGAACTAGGGATTCAGAGGATCCACTTGTAGAGATCAGAGAGATCTACGCTTGATTCACAAACTCAATTAGACTTCGAGTCCCATCTTCATCCAGTTGGAAGATATATCACTAAAGCACAATATGAACTTCCTTTGATTTAGTTTCAAAAGAAAAGATGGATGTAAATTAGAATGGATTCCATCACCAAACCATGCCCATGAGACAAGATAAACAATAGAATTAAACCAATCCATAACCAATCTGAGAGATATATGAATGTTAGGAAAGATTCCGTCATCCAACCATGCCCAGAAGACGATGGTGAACAACAGGGTTCCCAAATTCATAAACCCTATAATGCTAAGAACATGCTCAAAGCTATCGTAGATCTATTGTAATTTCAGTCACAACAAACCATTAAAAACTGAAAGCATTCCTATTAATCAAACTAAGTCAGCATCAATTCAGTCTAACATGAATCAAAGCCATAGAATTGTTCCCATCACACCACAAGCTTCACCTCTTAGCCCTAGCTAAGAGGTTTAGCCCGACATGATCCAACTAACTCTCTTAAACAAAAACATAAAAAAAAAAAAGAAATAAAAACTCTAACTATCTCTCTGTCTCTCTCCCGTTCAAAATCGGATCCCCCTTCTCTTGTGCTTCTCTTTCTTTTAAAACCGATGGAAGGTCGACTAGATGGTGCCTACGGTCGAGAAAATCAGTTGCACTCTTACGCACAAGAGGTGGTGCGTAAGAGTAGTGAAGTCCCTGTTTTAGAAACTACCTGTGAAAGCTTTCTTGCATCAAAACCGGCCCATAGACGTCCCTGACTCGCGATCCAAGCCATTCAATCTTCGTGGCTTTGGTCGGCCATCTCCTGTCATGAATTTGGACGGTCCAGATGGACAGACCGGCTCTGTCCATGCTTGCAAAGTGGGCCGCATCGGCCGGGATTTTCGCGGTGTGTAAACAGAGCCTGTAAACAGATTGGCGCTGGACTCTCGGTGGGGCCCATGATAATCATTGGTTTGGAGATCTAGTCCGTTCATTAGCTTCATCTCGAAAAATCAGTCAGACATGACCTATTTTCAATCAGCTTCTTGGTGGCCCATGGATTATTTCATTCCACCGTCCATCTTCTTTTTTGATGAAACCGATACCATCTTCCTTGTTTCCTCCAAAATCTTCACATAGGACTTAGTGAGCAGGCTTCTACGAATCTGATGGATGGTTTGGATTGTCCGTATGGACAATGGGTGGGGCCCACAACATCAACCGACGGTTGATGCGAATCTTCGCTGTAACGGCAGTTGCCGTTTTGCGATTGAAGTCGGTCAACACCGACTTTGACCGGGTTTCTTCATTCGGTGCACGTTGAGTGCACATACACTCTCTATGCACGCGATGCTCATGGGCCACATCATGATGATCGTGAGAAATCCGTTCCGTCCATATCTTTTCTCTTATCATCTAATGGATAGAGCGTTTAGTTTGAATCATATCTGAATATCAGGCGGGGCTCAGATCAGTAATTCATGGGCTGATCTGACCGTTGGACCACTTCCACAAGTATCCAACTACTGAAATTTGACGTGTACGGGTTATTTAGGGTCCTCAGGCCATATATGAAATTTTGAGCTGAACGGATGGTGGGAACCCTGTGATCTTGCATTCTGTACCAATTTCAGGCCACTTGAGCTTCAGTTTCTCAATTTTCTCGGATCTCTGACATGTCAATTCATCGATCTTGGTCCCCTAGAGTCCATCCCTTGCCTTAGTGAGTTCAGAGCGTCAAATCCCCGCTTTTAGTACCCTTTTTCAGTTCAGACTCATAAATACACCTTGCATCACAAACACGATTAAAATAGGGCATTAAACAGTATCATGTTCGTAAAAGCAGACAATAACCGGGGTCTAATATGCAATATTTGACTCTCAACACCCCGTAGCCTGCGATACTACGTACTATCATCCCGACCTCACACTCCAACCTTGGTCATTTCATTCACTTCGCATATTGCATCCGCATTCATATGGCATTTTGGGTCATTATGTTTTCTATACTTATATGGCCTATACGGACTTAACAAGATTTACATATTGCACTGTACCCTTGGCATTTAATATTTGGCTCTCTATGACTCCTCATTTACATAGCTGATCTGTATTACGTATTCTGATATTATATGATTCATGGACTTACCAGTATATTTTCACTTACTTTGATATCGTATGATTCATGATCTTGTCAGTATTTTCGCTTATCCCGATGATGTATGATTTATGGGCCTTATTGTATACTTGACACTTACCTTACACACACTTTCACTACCCTCTAAGCTTTCTATAAGCTTATGCACGATGAATGCGTGCAGGTGGCGTTAGGTTGTAGCAGCGTTGAGCTTGGAGCTTGCAGCTGTCTTCTGGAGCTTTGATTTCGACAAATGTATTTCCCTTTCAGCACTGTATTCAATTGTTTATTAGTGGATATGTGATGATGATGTTGCCTTTGTGATTTGGGTAAACTTGTGGCTATGCTTATTACGAGTTAAATGTACATTGGAAAATCCTCCTTGTAGGATCCTAGGATTGGAATCTGGCGTATGGACGCTGGGAACCGAGAATGGGGTACTACGGAGGCTGTCGGCACCGGATTTGGCGATCGGGAATTTTGTGAGCCCGGTTTCCGAGTTTGGGGCGTGACAGGTTGGGTTGAAATCAAATATAAATTATGTTTCTCTATAATGTGCAGGAAAGAGAAAGTGAAGAGGATGGTTAAGGAAGAACATGAACCGGGGCATGATCTACAAATTCAAGCTTGGTGAATGCTTTTTTACTTTGAAGATTGATTGGTAAAATGGATAGTAATTCATTGAAGAGTCAAGCATTTGATGAACCACGTCGAAGGTTAGATTTTGACACCGAAATAGATGTTCAAAAAGCAAGCCAACAAATAGATGACCAAGAAGCAAGTCAACATGTATTGGTCAATGTACATGAGAATTTAGATGAAGAGCCAGAACTAGGTATGGAGTTTACTTCTGACGAGAGTGCATTTTAGTTTTAGAATCGGTATGCTAAGAATACAGGGTTTAATGCTCGAAGGGGATGGGTAAACAAAGAAGATGATGATACCACCAGACTTAAGAGAAGATTCTGTTGCTCTAAAGTAGGTAAAAAAAAATGTGACAAAAAACAAGGTGAGCCTCCAAAGTTTAGGCATCCGATTACAAGAACTAATTGCCTAGCATCCATGATGATTAAGCTTCAAATGAATGGAAAATATAGTGTGACTAAGTTTGTTGCAGAGCATAACCACGAAGTTATCACATCAACAAAGGTATGCATGTTAAGGTCACACAGAGGCATGATCGATGCTAAAAAAGACGAAGCGGATAATGCTGATGGCTCAGGAATAAAACCCAGGGAGGCTGTAGAATATTTTAGTAGACGATCTGGAGGTCGGGAGAATCTGGGTTTCCAATCCATTGACTACAAAAATTACTTGCGGAAAAAGTAAATGAAAGTGATGGAAAGGGGTGATGCAGGGGCCGTTTTACAATTCTTTCAAAAAATGCAAGTGGATAATCCATCTTTTTTTTTTATACAATACAAGTGGATAGAGATGATCAGATCACGAATATATTCTGGGCAGATGCGATTTCAATAATGGACTATAGTGTTTTTGGAGACCACATACAGAATAAATAGTTATGGACGACCATTTGCCCCATTTATTGGGGTGAATCATCATAAGCAAACTATAATATTTGGTGGGGCTTTTCTATACGATGAAACGATTGAATCTTTCAAGTGGTTGTTCGAAACATTTTTTAGTGCCATGTTTGGAAAACAACCAATGACAATCCTTACTGACCAAGATGTTGCAATGGCAAATGCAATAGCCACAATGATGCCAAGAACATATCATCGCCTATGTATTTGGCATATCTACCAGAATGCTGCCAAGCACCTTAGTCATGTATTTAAAGGTTCAACAAGTTTTGAACATGATTTGAATAGATGCATATATGATTATGAGTACAAAGAAGAGTTTCTAACTGCATGGAATAACATGATTTTGAAGTACAATTTAATGGATAACAAGTGGTTACAAAATCTATTTAAGGAAAAAGAAAAATGGGCTTTAGTTTATGGAAGAAATACATTTTATGCAAACATAAAAAGCACACAACGGAGTGAAAGCATGAATAATTTGTTGAAAAATTATCTGAACTCTAAATACGATCTTCTGCGTTTCTTCACCCATTATGAATGGGTAGTGGCAAGTCGACGATACAAGGAATCCATGACTGATTTCACAATGAGGCAAAGTACCCCAGTAATATTTCTCGATGTGAAGATTTTAAATGAAACGACAAAGGTGCTGTCACTTTTCAAACCCGAAAATCGGATTCACAGGAATCCCGATCATCGAACTCGGTGCCGAAAGCCTCCATAGTACCCCATTCTCAGCTCCCAGCGTCCATATGCCAGACTCCGATCCTGGGATCCTACAAGGAGGATTTCCAACATACTTTTATCTCGTAATAAGCATAACCATAAGTTTACCCAAATCATAAAGGCAACATCATCATCATATATCCACTAATATAAACATTTGAATACAATGCTGAAAGGGAAATACATATGTCAAAAATCAAAGCTCCAGAAGACCGTTGCATGCTCCATGCTCAACGTCGCTGTAACCTAACGCCACCTGCACGCATCTATTGTGCATAAGCTTATAGAAAGCTTAGAGGGTGGTGTAAGTGTGTGCGATGCACGTGCCAAGTATACAATAAAGCTCATAAATCATACATCATCGAGATAAGCGGAAATACTGACAAGATCGTGAATCATATGATATCAGAGTACGCAATACGATCAGTTATACAAATGCGAAATCGTAGAGAACTAAATATCAGATGTCTGATGATGCAATGCAATATGTAAATCCTACTAAGTCCATCTAAGCCATATAAGTGCAGAAACATAGCAACCCAAAATGTCATATGCCTACGGATGTAATGCAATATGTGATGTGAATGAAATGACTAAGCTGGAGCGTGAAGTCGGGATGATAGTACGTAGTATCGCAGGCTATGGGGTCCATCACAAGGGAATTCTATCTAAACCAGTCCCATACCTAAATTTGGATAGTCAAACACAACGTGGTAAACTCCTGATCTCAGGTTAGTCGCGCGCCCCAACTGAAATCTTGGCCATTGCGAAGTACACGTAATAAATAGTTGCGCACCACCAACCCGAGTGGATGGTGAATGAATGAATGAATAAGTATGCAACTCCTACTCAGTAGCCTGCCAGCCACTGGTAGCTTGCCCAGGCCTCAGCCCCGCCCACATCACACCCGCCCACATCAGCGCCCGCCCACATGTGCAACAGTGACAGGGTATCATAATATCATGTCACTCCTCATATCAAGTCCATATATAGTACGGTTCCTCTCTGGGAAATCACCGTGTCTATTACACTCCACACTAACTGCCGCCTCCTTAGTCGCACAGGCCAACGAGTGGAAGAGACCTCACTATCCGCCTAGCCAGCAGTCTGTCAATACCTACCCGGCTCGTCTATAGCAGACCCATTTACGAGCTGGTCATACTCAACCTAGCTTATAGCCCCCTCACTCAGGCAGATCAGGCCACACACCCTTCCAACCGACCACGACATAATGGGATACACGGTCTCATGGTATAGGCACCGGCGCTCATATTCCACTCGGTCTAGACGTTGGAGCATCTCCTGGCCTCGGAGGATTCTGGAACTTTCACCCAAGGACATCCTAAGTGCCTACAGTGCTAGAACCAAGTATTTTCGGTATCCCATTTAGCCATCCACAATGTGCCTGTGGAGGCCACGACCCTGATGTCGCTAGGGCGTACAATGATCAAGTCACACATATGCGAGATGTATGAGTCACACTATCTAGTCATGCAGTAATCCTGCACGTACTATGCGCTCATGTGGGTAACTCCTATCAGTGAGTCCCATAAATAATCTGCTCAATAGCAAATGTTATGATCAGTTACTCCTCATATCAAGCATACGTTTGATGCGTATGGGAATGAATCATGGAATTACACTAAGCATGTTATAAGGTGATGAACTATTCTCACAACGAAGATGGGCCTAGACGGCCTACACACAACAAGTATGGGCCTATCAATGGGCCCTAGGGAGAGTCATAATGAGGACATTTAACCAACATTATTCTTACAATGTAGACGTCAAACCATCATTGCTCCCAAGGCACAGCCCGTCATAAACATTATTACACAAACCATAGTGGAATCACACATTGCAATGGGCCTTCGTACATCCCATTGGGCCTCAACCCATGAGCCCCCAATACATCAAATGGGTCGTATCACATGGGCCTCATATATATCAAGGTGGGCCTCAATGGATGGGCCACAAATACATCACAATAGGCCCCAACCCACGGGCCCTAAGTGGGCCTCAACAACGGGCCTCATACACATCAAGGTGGGCCACAAATGTGGCAAGTAGGCTCGCACCTTCCAAATGGGCCCACCAGCTGAACAACATGGATGTTCAACACATACATCAAGTGGCCGCTTGTCCAGCGAACCGGAAGGCGTGGTTAAAACATACATCATGGGCTGGCCTCACACAAAGACCTCATCACCATGTGGGATTCACGGATTGGACAGTGCGGATGAAACTCGCACATCATGCCAAGGCCACGAGGAAGGATGGTGTGAATATACAATGCATCACAAGGCAGGCCCCACCCATCCAGCCTATGGACGGTAAAGATAGTGCACATACATCATGGTGCATTCCACTCGACTGGCAGGTGGATGGCGTGTACAAGACACATACCTCACGGCTGGCCCCCACATGCATGGATGGTGTGGGGATAAAATTCATACAGCAAGGTGGGTTCCACCGTCCAATGCTGTGGACAGTGTGAATAAGACACATACATCATTGGTGGGTCCCACGTGGGGCCACCGCAACGTTTATTTGTCATCCAACTGTTGATAAGGTCACACGGACCTGGATGAAAGGAAAAAACAAATTTCCTAATGATCCAGAGCTTCTGGAATCCAAAATGATTTCAATGGCAGTCGTTCATTCTGACTGTTTCCTACGACGTGGGCCACCTGAGTTCCTAAAGCGGCTGATTTTTGGGGGGCCCACTGTCCCAAAGGGGACCCAACAAATGCACGGTGTGGATGTGGCCATACATCACGGTGGGGCCCACGACTGGGACCGTGGGTCCCTGCCTGTCCGTCCGCCAAAACGCAGCAGCGTTCTGCTGCAACATCAGATGCAGCAGGCGCTGCCTGCTTATATATATATATATATATATATATATATATATATATATATATATATATATATATATATATATTGAGGTTTTTCGTATGTGGGGCCCACTTCAAGAGGATCCACTCCAGTCATTGGACTCTATGGCTCAAGACCGTCTAAATGAGCCCAATATTTGGCACGTTTTAGCGAGTAGAAACATCAAGGTGAGTTTTAACGGTAAAAGCTACTATTTTCAATGGTATGGCTCGCTTGATAATCAGATTAGCGTCATTTTTTGGCTCAACGCCTAAAATGAGTTGAGAAATATGATGGACGACGTGGATTGAATTTATACATCAAGGTGGGGCCTACACAAGTGGCCCTTCCCAAAGGCTTTGAACCAAGCCAAAATTTGTGTATTCAGTTAATGTCCAGCGTCCCTGGACGCTGGACGGTTTGGGCAGACCACGCATAGAAGGTGGGCCCTGCTCAGGTGGGCCACTAAATGATGGATGATGTGGATACAACACCTATATAAAGTGGGCCCCACCTACAAATGGCTTGGATCAAATACATGCTTCATGGTGGGCCACACAACTACATCATTACATAAAAGAAAAGGAGAGAGAGAGAGAGAGGGACACGAGTGATAGAGGGACCCCGACACTATGGGTCCTCTCATTTCATATGGGCCCACCGATCAAAATCAAGGGTCAAGATCCCTTCTCCACCAAAATGGAAGGTCTAAATAACCCCTTTTTAAACTAGAAAGTAAACATCATGATGGGGTCCATGGAGAATGGCCCCATCATGGAATGATCATGATAATCAAGGTGGGCCATCGGCCACATTTAGGGTCCAAAGTGAGATCCATATATACCATCAATTGGTAAGCCTCACTTGGCCTATCATAAAAACATGAAATCTAGACTATAAAAGCACCCACCTTAGATCTCTTCTTCCTTCTTCCACCAATGTATGCTAGAGCTCCAAAGGAACAATTTCAATGGTTGAGATAGTCTTTGGAGGGTGGGATTGGATAATAGGAAGGTCGGCCACACTAGCTTCTCCTCTTGGAAGCCATGGACGTCTACCACATTGGTTGCTTGGAATTTTGTGTTTGGGAAATGAGAGAGAGAGAGAGGGTTGTAAAGAGAGAGAGTGATGGGTGATGGATGTGAGGTGAGTGATGGGTGAGGTGAGAGATTTGTTGACTTTGAAGGTTGCTTGACTTGTAGAGAAAGAAAGCATGGGTTGCTCTTGTACTTGACATGAGGTGATTGATTGATTAATTTGAGTGATTGATTGATGAGACATGTTGTAGAGATTCTCTTGGGATTACAAATGCGCGGTGTTCTCTCGAATGGTAGGTAGGCCCACATCTACTGGCTTGGGTATCGGATCGGTATACAAGACGCGGCGTTGGAACTGCGGTGACAGTGCGGTCGCAATGATACAAGTCTCAGATTAAGCCGACTCATATCTAAGGGATATGACTTAGGTTCGTGCGTAAATGTCGATTATAGGTCACGGGTCACCGGAATTTGTCGGGAAGGATCGCGGGAGTCGACGGAATAGTACAGACTAAGATACGGGTCTTGCAGGTGTACACTCCAGAGGTATTTGACATATTTCAAGAAGAGTATAAGAAACATCTTAGTTATTCAAATTTTAAATGTGGTGAATTTGGCACAGTTGCAGAGTATTGTGTATATAATGATAAAGATGAAAAACGTACTGTTAGATTCGACTCTGTAGATGGTAGAATGATGTGTAGATGGTAGAATGATGTGTAGTTACAAGAAATTTGAGTTTGTGGGGATCCTATGTAGTTATGCATTGAAAGTTTTAGATTTTTATAATATAAAAGAAGTTGATCCTCGGTATATTATGAAAAGATGGAGAAGAGATGCAAAAGAAGGTTTTGGTAGAGATCATACCAGGGTACGAACAAAAGGCGAGCATAATATTATTTTAGGTAAGCGGTACAAATATTGGTGTAGCAAGCTTCATAGAATTGCAGCAATGGCTGAGGAACATGATGAGTTGTTCAAATTCGCTGATAAATATAAAGATAAATTCCACGATGAAATGATGGAACGTATGAAAGGGATGAAGGAACCTCCACTAAGGTCGTCTAAATCTGTTGATGAAAGCGTAGAGATTGAACACGCACACCATGAGCCAACTGAAAGTGAAGAGACTAGACGTGAGCACTCTAGACGAAATGAAAATGTTGATACTAAAGGTGCATGCCATGAGCCAACTGAATGCATAGACATAGAAACAACACACCCATGAGCCTATTGAAAAAAAAAAGTTACTTTTGTTAATAGCCAGAGTTCACAAATTGTAAGTGAGATTAAAGTAAAGCCTCGAGTTGGGGGCAGCCGTCGTGTGTATCAAAATCCGCTGGATAAAGTATGGATGAAAAAATCTCGTACTAAATTCGTTCAGCCATGAGCAAATCAAGAGAGACAAAAAAACTGCTCAAGCACCAAACATAATGCACCCTACTTCATTTCAACCTTCAAATTATTCAATTCCATCTCCTGAACTGAGTCATCTTAATCAGGTCTCAGTGAGAACTTATTTACTAAATCTTGTCATGTCACATGTTTATGCTCTTTAAATTCTTGATTTTTTTCCCTCCATCAGGGTACACATATTGCTGTCATGAGTCCCTCAGAAGTACCGATAGGATCCCATGTAGGACCTGGTCATCATATGGTGATTGGCTACACTCCTGCCTCTAGTGGGTCCATAAATGCACCACTGGTTCAATTTCGATACCAAGCACCTCATTTTGGCATGTTTCAACAAAATCTCTTCAACATTGGACCACAGGTAAAAGTGTGATTTAATTTTGTATATTTCTAATATTAGAGTAACATTTATAGGAGTTGACATTCATGTAAGTTGTGCTCATTAAAGTTTTCATTATTGTGTTTTTGCTATGCTAGACTTCAATTGGTACCAGTTTGAGTCATTTTGGGATACCTAAGATCGGCCCTAGTGGATCAATTAGTGGCCCTTTGGTTGATTGTGGCTACCAACCAAGTACAAACTTGTACAAGCAAATTCCCTCAAGCAACTCGCAATTGGCACATTTACGTGAAGATACATCTATAGGAAGTATTGCATTTCAACAGGTAAAACTGTTAATCTCCATCATTCATAGTATTGAATGAACTTTTTAATTTTCAATACAATAAGACGTCGTATTCATTGAAATTTGAAATCCCTGTATGCAGTTATCATCAGCACCATGTGATAAGAGTCAGCCATTATGGTGTGAAGAACACAACCTACGTTTGAATAAATAGATTTTCTTTCCTCAAAGGTGAGTGTATGTTCTAACTCTTCTTACAAAAGCCAAAAGATTGCAACTTGATTGGTGGAATTTGTTTACTTTCTTTTCTCTTAATAGAACGAAAGAAAAAGAAGAAATTTTGCGTTTTGTGTGCAAAGTTAAGAAATTTTGCGTTTTGTGTGCAAAAGTTTGTGATATTAAGGTAGGAAGGGACCGATGCACCATCCATATCCTTCATGGGAATTTTTGAGGTGGAAAGGATCTGATTTTCACAAGCATGTTTTCTCCACTTATGTGGAATTTTGAGATGGGAAATCAAAAGAGATGTTGATTTGGCTTCTTTGGTGGGAACTCCCATAATGGTATTCAAATGTTCAAGGCATCCATCAGGTGGACTATTGCAAAAAAATAAAAATAAAAAATCAAGGTGGTCCATTTAGAAGGTGAGTTGTGATATAAATAGGTTGGCAAGTTACAAAATTTCAGCTTATTACATGAGCACCCATTTTTCCACCTACTATGCTTATGCTAGCCTTACTAATAGCAAAAAGCCACTTGAAATTATTGAGTCAGAATTTTGTCAATAAATTTGGAGTCAATTTTGTTGTCAAAATTAGTAATTTATGTGCTCGTAATAAGACCTTTGTTGTCAAATTTGTCATAGTTGTCAACAATGTGGGGTCAAAACTTCCATAAGACTTTTGTTGTCAAATTTGTCAACAATGGAAAGTCAAAATTTGTTCCTAAATTTCGTCAAAAATGTGAAGTTAAATTTGTACATTACAAAATGCTGATGCTTGTTTTTCAATAAGACCTTCCAATATTTTCCATTTTAGCCATCCAATAATCATTCAAAAATCTTATTGATGGATAACGAACAAAGTGTAATATTTTGTTCATGATATATCTAATTGAGACATCATAGTTTGAATTACTTGTATTCGTGTATGTAATGTTTAGTAAATTCTAACTGCTTGTGTATCATCCATTATACTTTGCCAATTTGTAACTGCTTTTCTACTCTATTTGCATAGAATGCTTTTTACCTGATGATTTTTTTAGGGCCTGTTTGATTTTCGAATTACAAAGGTAATTATAGGTAAATGGGTAATAATTATTTACCCATGTGTTTCCGGTTGATTTTCCAAGGTGATTTGACCGCCACCTTTCATTTATAGCACTCGTCACGTCACCCGATGAAAAAAAGTTAAATTATGGGGCCCACCTTGATGTTTTTGTATTATCCACACCGTCCATCCCTTTAGCCAACTCATTTTAGGGCATGAGCCAAAAAAATATTTAGATCCAAAGATCAAGTGGACCACACTACTGGAAATAATGGGAATTGAACTCCTACCATTGAAAGCTTCTTGAAGACCCTAGAAGTTTTGGATCAAACTAATATTTTTGTTTCCACTTTATCCATGCCTGTGTGACCTTATTAACGGGTTGGATGACAAATAAACATCACTGTGGGCCCTAGGGAGAAAACAACTTTCAACCATTGACGTTTTAATGATCCCTGTTTCCTCAGGTGTGGTCCACTTGAGCTTTTTATTTTCCTCAGTTTTTGGCTCATGCCTTAAAATGTATTTTTTTTAAAGGATGGATGGTGTGGATAACTAATATATATCATGGTGGGGCCCCCATATTTAAATCAGTAATACAAATGTTTTTATGGACCGATTTTTGAAACGTAATTATTGGCAACTTTCAAATAGGTGTATTAAGCAATAACCAGGTAATTCCGTGTATTTACCAATGGAAATCAAAAATCAAACACCCCCTTATTGTTGATAATGTTGCAGGTAAATTCTACATGTCTGAAATGATGGTACAAGATGTATATGAGAAGATTGCATTGCTCTTTAGCACTTTTGGGTTTTTAAGCTGCATGTGGCTTCATAGCAGGAAGCAGTCGCAGCCCTCATGGCTCTCCATGTAGGACATGATGTGGTTTTCAACAACAGCCCCTGTATGTAGCAGCAGAAGCAACATGTTCTTTTCAAATCAATGTGGCCTTCTTTTGCTCCCTGCGGTTGTCCTATAGCTGATGTTGTGCAAGTTTTGGATAGGAGATACCCTGGTCGTTTTGTCTTGGCTGTTGTGGGTTTGGTGTGGTCTTATTGTGGTGTGTAGCTTGTTTGTAGGGATGGTAGTTGGTGGGTGTCATTGAAGATTTAGATCAACTCTGGGGTGCCAGATTGGTGGCTTGTTTTGTGGGTCTGTTATAATTTTTTATTTTTATTTTTAGCCCTGTATAGTTTTTTGTTTTTTGTTGTTTTGTTTTTTTTTTTTTTTTTTTTTTTTTTTATTTTTTTATTTAAGTGCCCTAAATAATAGGTGTGACTGCTGCCCTTTTTGTTGGCATCTGCTTGAATATTTGTACAGAGCATTTCCACTCAATAATCTTAGGTGGTGTGCTTCCCACCTTTAGAAAAAGAAGAAGAAAGAATGGGTATATATCAACATGGGCAGGATTTGGATTTTGAATATGTGATTTAGATGTGGATTGAATATGTAATTGAATGATTAACAGGTTGAATGTGGATTGCATGTGTAACTGAATGTAAATGCGGGTGATTTAGATGCCGAAGCAAATAGATTTGGATTATTGCCCCTTTTGTTTCGTTGGTGTGATATTTGGGCTATGTTGTCTTTAATGAGCCCCATGATGCAAGCATTCTCGAATGTTGTCCACATGCACTAGAGATCTAACCTTTCTAACATATCTCATTTTTTGTTCTTAAAAATAAAAATAAAAATTTAAATAATTGCAATTCAGTTGCCTTAGCCTTGACAATATGACTAGCACATTGAAATATGTTTCTAGCTGCTCCTTTGTCTGAGTTTTGGGAAAAATCAAATCCTTTTTGTTGCTTTAGCCTTGTCAATATGATGAACACATTGAAATAAGTAAGTGTCCCAGATGTTTATTTGAAGGTAAGCAGGATTGTTATGCAGGCTATGGGTATGTTCTCCAAATAAAAGGGGCCAAACTGCTCACCATATTTTGCAAGAACATTGGAATGCATTCCTTATTCAAGTATGCCCTACATCAACCTTAATAGTCACTGTAAAATATAAAACACCTTTGATATGCTGCACTCTCTTCCTTAAGCTTATATTATGGGACCATGTTTGGAATCTTCATTGATCTGGAGAATTTTTGTGTGTGTGCAATCCACAATAGGCCTAACATATTTGACAGTCTGTATCTTCTGTCAGTCCTATTTATTAATGTACATATTCAAACAAGTGATTCCCGAGATCTTTGGCTTGTATAGATTTATGCCATATTAACAAAGTTCAACTAGTGTGCTCCTCTACCTTTCCTTGAAAGAAACAGAAAACTAGCAACCAAAGTCTAAAATTGCAAAAACCTTATTCTGAGTCCTTAAGAACTGCTCTATAGATCTATAGTTACGGTTCTAGTCCGTAATACGACCGTAGTCGTAGGTGCTAAGGTATAGGTGTGAAACCTACAGCTACGGATTTAATCCGTAGCTATTGCCTACATTTAAAAATAATAATTATTATAATCATTCATTCATTCAATTACCACCTGCATAATCATTCGTTCATTCAATTACAATCATTCATTCAATTCCAATCCTTCATTCAATCAATTACAATTACAATTACAAAATTAGTTTTCTAGTAATTCATGAAAGCATGTGGACTCTACAATATTCCGCAAAAGAAGAAAAAATAGGTAGTCATTTGTTGAACTCTACCCTCACAGCAACAAAAAGGACCATTTGTTGTATTCTTGAAAATTACCAAAAGGAAGATGGCATTGAGATTCCGACACCTTTACAACCCTTCATGGGTACTGCCTTCCTTCCCTTCCAGAATAGCCCAGCGCCAGAGATGAAAGGAAAGAAGTCTAAAGCCAAGGCTGCTACTTAAACATGAGAACCGAAACATCCAGAAGCATGATCGGCTATGTTACCAAAATATTACATTGAGTAATGTGTTGTCACATTTATCTGATATGATCAATTTTTAGAAGAGGGGTTGAATTGGCCCAACACCACCACCACCACCACTACCACCACCTCCTTATGGCTGGTTGTAGAAATTTTTATTCAGTTATTGTGCAACTGTCTTCCTCAAAAATATTTAGTAGTCATTGGCGTGCTTACAGCCACAATTCTTTTTGTGGAAGTTGAAAAAAAGAGTGGATGGTTGGTTTTTTAAAGGAGTCGAAAGCACCTTAGTGTATTTGAATTGTTGTTCGACGTTCCTGATGACAAAACTTCATTCCAAGCACTTGAAGATCCCTTGTAGAAGCTTTGGCTGGACCTCATTCGTCCGTGTCTATGGGAGATTGGAAAAAGTGTATGGTGACAATGACAACCAGGGGTAACAAAAAAGTTTTGCTAAGGCACCTTGCAATTCTCATAAGTAGCTTTGACAATCTCCTTATTTAGCATTCTTGAATTAACTTTCTCCAAGAACTTCAAGTACAGCTCATGAAAATTTGGCTCAATGCTTACTCTGTCAAATATAATGTCCCAGTAAAGTAAAAATCAGCTGATGAAACTAGAAAGTTATTCATAAGATTTTTCTCACCTTTTCACCACCATATACTGAGCAAACCATGGATAGTACTGCTACATCAGTAAATTCTTTTGCTTTCACATCCATATTTGAAGCTGAAATATTATTAATCATAAATAAAATTTTGTCCTGTATCTCTAATGCAGGTTCCTGCGTGAAATAAACAACAAACTCAAAACTGAATTAATGCTCCAAACAACGTTCCCACAAACAAATTTTCAGAAAAGACATGTTGGGCCACACAAGGACAAAATAAATGATCAGTTATGAAAAATTTATTAACGGTCCAAATTCAATATCAAATGGTATCCATGTTGTGTGGCATTAAACTAATTTCATCATCTATGGTCTCATACACGTAGTCACGGATTAGATATTTTCTGAGGTAAGACCTAAATTGGGTGGTGAGATGATGTGGAAAGATTTGATCGGTGGACCTTACACTGTTGGGTATCTATAAGCATGCGACCCTATCAATCAAATCTTGTCATGTCATCTCACCACTGAAGTGAGATTCTCTTTTCGAATCTTTCTGGTGGAAAATGATTTGTAAAGCTTCCTTGTTTCAATTTTTCTAGCTGAGTAGGATTTATAATGTTGAGCCAAATAGTTTTTGTTCCCAAAACATAGAACACTAAGTTCCAATAATTTTGTTCCCAAAAAGTTTGTTCCATAGCCAAGTTATAAAGCATGTTATTGTTAGTGCAAAGATCATGTTTTTGTTACAAAAATTCAACACATGCATATCCAAAAGACCAAAACAAGCATCCAATAAGAACAGATCCACCATGGTTTTTCACAACGCACTACAATTCCTTAAATTGAAAAAAAAAAAAAAATCCAAACAAAGAAATCTCCAAAAAAAAGGTCAATTTCTGAAAATATCGATGAGAAATGCTAGGTTGACTAGCATGAGGAGAGATTGAAGAGGCAATTTGCAGTACACAAACCAATATCAACTTGTGCAACATCTAGACCACTCATAACAGAGGTATTTTACATCTAGATTACAAACATCAAGCCCACAAATTGTGGTCAATCACCTATGATTTGAAATAATGGCAGGGAACTTTTAGATACTAAAAAACAAGATTTGGCTTCTAGGAGTTTACATGTGAAACCTTGTGGTCGAGATTCTCCTGAATAAAAACTTTAAGAGTATCCGGCTGAGTAGATTTTTGGAGCATGTCAGAGTCCATCCACAGTGGAACATAGCAAACCAATGTTCTAGCCTATTAAATCATCAGAAAGGCCATACCACTACTGCTCTCTTATGTAGAAAGATTGGCCTATAGAATTGCATTTTGACCAAATTTCCAACTAACTTTTAGTCCAACCCTAGCCGCTTTCATCTCACTGGTTTTGGCCTCCTCTTGCTTATTTTTCACTTTTGATTATGTGTTCTCCATTAGAGTAGGTGGAGGCTTCTTTATAACCTTCAGCTATTATAGCTACAACTCTGATTGTTGGTTGATTCAGAGTAGCCTTGGAGGAAGCAGCGCAAACATGCTGAGAAGAATCTAATTACAATTCCAGCAAAAAACCAATTGAATGTGCACCCCTAATTTCATCATTAATCAAACAAGAAAAAAAATTACACTACATGAAAAGATACTTCCGAAAAGTGTCAGAATTTAAAAAATGAAATCCATCATGAAAATGATTGGATAAGGAAGTATACAAAACAAATCAAATTTCTTTTTGCCAATAGGAGCCTTGGACAGGGAGCGAAGATGAAAATTTTCCCTTTGGAGTAGACAATTTCCTACATCCTGGAGTTTACAGTTCAAGAAAATCATACTTGTGGTAGCATTATGCAAGCAGGCATGTACATTCTACATACTATGATGATGGATCTTTTATGCAAGAGGGGTAGGGAAGCTCCCTATGCCATGCTAGCTTTTAGAAACCTCTAGACATACAAATCAACTGATGTAGACCACCAACTTTTCATTCCCACAGTGCAAAATCACACTTTTTTTTGGTAGGACTGATTGGATGATCCTACCAATATATTTCCATCATGTATATCAAACAAGAAAAAAAAAAAAAAAAGAATCCAGCACTAAAGCAGCTTCCACACATACATATGAGAATTTAAGGAACTAACAAACATAGCTAAGCATATAGCTGTATGGTGGAGAATTTTCATCCAGTCCACTCATCCACTAGACATGTCACCATATTTTCATCTGGATCTTAAAAATCAGTCTAACCCAAAATTCACTGCAAGAAAGAAGAACATGATTGATTGATTGAATAAATAAAAACTGATATATATGTTGTAGTAATGACAAGCCAATTACTAGGCTCTCTATTTCCTGCTGAACGGCCTGAAATAACAGACTCCACTCATTTCTACTTGGTTTCTACTATGAGTTTAAACAAGTGGGCTATCTGTTTTATGCGGTTTTTCTGACAGAAATCGATCTGTCAGACCACTCTTCCATCACAAATGTCAAGGACAACTTTTTCATGTCCACATGATCATCCTGAAATAAAATAAAAATAAATGTTGATAGAGCAGGCACCTTTAAAACAAGCTCTTCAAAACATTGTTGTACATTAATTCGAGTTTTTGCACTACATTCAAGGAAAAGACATCCATACTCCCGAGCAAAATCAATTCCCTCTTTCTTCATGACAACCCTTCCACTTTCCTGTAAAATTAAACATCAAGATGCATATCTTGTATTTAAATTGTGGAAATCTGTATGATATATAATTCAAAAGAATAAGGTTGTGATTGGAAGTGCACTTAAACCACATTTACAGCATAGAAGTTCTGAGGCCAACCTGCGTTGAAAAGTCCTCTGAGAATGGAGGTATAGTTGTTGTAAACCTTTGTAGGAATTACCTTATCAACTTTGTTTCCAACAAGCATCTTGATGCAATCTTGATTAGTTGAGTAGAGATCGATTTCCTTAGCCCTTATATCCGTAAGATTTGTAAATGTGTCTCGTCTTACTACATCATAAAATGGAAACATTGCAAATAAATTTACCATAGCTTTATGCAAATTTTCCACATTATAGAAAACTAATCATGAGCTGTAAAAGAGTTACCATAGCTTTATGCAAAATTTCCTTCGACCTTACGAGCTGCTCCATGGTATTCAACCATCGGGTGAACGCTCCGAGGAATAACATCAATCACTAAATAACCAATCATGATTTCCCAAAAACTTGGCAAATGTTGAAAGATAAAGCTATCAGGAAATAGGATTATGGTAGCTTACATGAAACATATCCCAATCAGGCTGCATGAATTCTCCAAGGAAAAAGGTGTTGTAGGCAACAGATGCAATATGTATTGTATGTGACGTTGGGACTCTCGGCCAAAAATCATCAGATGCTCTTATCATTGCAGTCCTCTTTGAGCATTTAAAATTTCAAGCTTGCAAAATCCTTTAAAAAAAATCTGCGAGGTGTACATGCATGCACAAAGGGTCACCCTTATATGTTACATACTTCATGATAAGTCAAGAAGACATAATGGTGGGCTCACTGAGTAACTCAGTACGCAATCTGCATCCCTATTGACAGCCTAGCTGCAAATATATATACCTGAACTAGTTATCATCAAAAACATCTACTGCTAAGAAGCCTACCGGGCTTCTTATAGGCTTGTGTAATTACCATCAATACCATATCAAACCCGACCTAACCTCTCTAGGCAGTTTTTTTTCCTTTCATTCAACCTGGATTTCATGATCAGTTCAGGCAGCACTGAAACTAGTACATTAGTGGGAGTCAAGCCCAGGTTGCCCCACTAGAAGGGAGATTTACTAGCAGTTCAACTGACATGCATACATTGGCTGTGTCGACAAGGGAAAACTAGTTTTCAAATCATGTTAACACAAATCAACAATGACGAAGGGTAAAATGAAACATTCCAAACCTCAATTTGTTAGTGTTACAATGTGAAACTTGGTTATAGGATACAACAAAAACCCAATTTCTGGTCTCGAGCAAGTACTCGGGTAAAACGGGCTCTAACGCCGTTTGTAAATGTCATTTCACTTACCTCGATAGGTGTGATGGGACCTACTCTGATGCACCAATGGTAAGGCGCCAGCTATGAGCACCAGCCCAGGAGCTACTGGTGGGGGGACTAGCCAATCCGCGTTCCTGGATTGAACCCCTAGGATTTGAAAACCCCTGGATTTACAATCCTCACAGTGTGTTTGGCAGCCTGGAGCGTGAATCAACTTTAATCCAAAAGTACTTATGCATGATATATTCAATGAGATATGTAATTTTTGAAAAAATGGTTGTGATAAGCCCGCTGAAATATATGATTTGCCTGAAAATGATGAAATTCCAAGTTTCGGATGGGCTACAAGCACAAGGTCATGTTTGAGTGACTAACCAATGATTTTTAATCGTTGATTAACATGGACAATGTTTGAATGGTGCTTGACAATGTTTAGATAGTGCTGATCATCATTAGTGGGCCATGTGCCCGATAGAATGATATTATAGTGATAAACATGTTACACCTGCAACTATTGAAATGATTTCAGGTGTAATCCTATCTCTCGCTGTGGATTGCAAACCCCCTCGACAAGGGGATTCGAAACCCCCTGATTTGAAACCCCAGTGACTTTATGCTGCCAAACAACCAGGGGATTTGAAACCCCTCAAATCCCCTCCAATCCAATCCACGGGGCCAGACGACCTGTAGGGTTTTGGATTGAGCAGTAGCACACTGCATCAACGTCATTACTGCTACCATGATGTTTGGAAGCAGATTGGCTGGTGTACCACACACCAGCTATATAGATGGTGTATTGGTGTCAACAAGTTCTGTGGGTCTCATCATGAGGCATGTGCTATATCTAAACCGTCCATTCATTTGACAATCTTGTCTTAAGGCTTGAGATGAAAAATAAGACAGATCTAACTATCAAGTGGACCACACTACAAAAAACAGTGGGGGATTGAACGTTTACCATTGAAACCCTTTTATGGGTCACAAAAGTTTTGGATCAATATGAAATTTGTTTTTCCTCTTCATCCAGATCTTTGTGACCTTATGAACAAATTGGATAGAAAATAAAGTTATGGTGGGCCCTACGAAATTTTTAATGGTGAAAATCATTATCCCCACTGCAGTCCAGTTGATCTTTAGATATGATTCATTTTTTGGATAATGATCTAAAATGATCTCAAAAAGTGAATGAATGGTGTGGATATAATAAATACATCATTATGGGGCCATGTAACTTTGATCTTCTTTGAATACAACTCGAAGCTCGAGCATCGTCAGTGCCCGTCTTCGCAAGACACGTACCTACACCAGCTATATAGCTGATGTGTGGTACACTAGCCAATCCGCTTCTTGTATGTGTTTTAGCAGGCCATTAGCATACTGAGTTACTCGAGGTAGGCCATGTATGATGGACTGCCCACATTGCAGGTAGGGCCCACACAATGGATAGTCTTATCAAATGTGGGCTCCACATGATGGGTGGTGGACATTGAAGGTGGAACCCACATGATGGACAACTTATTTTAATGGGCTCCACATGATGGATGACCCACATTAAGGTGAGCCCCGCACATTGGATGGTCCACATCAAATGTGTCGATGATGAATGACCCTCATCCAAGGTAGGATGGACGACCACAAGATTGGCAATCCACATCAAAGGTGGACGGACTCGACATGATGGCAGTGAATATTAAAGGTGGCACTACATGAGGACAATTCACGTTGAAGATTGGCCCCTAATGATGAATGACCCACATCCAAGGCAAGCCGTGCCCACTTGATGTACAACCACTTCGAAGTTGGGCCTTGCATGATGGACAATTCACATTAAAGGTCGGCCAACAAGATTGTAACGCTCTGAATTTTGAGGGTCGAGCAAAGGCCCAACTCCCGAGATCCGTCGCATCACTTATGCAACATAGAAAATGATGACTACATGTTGTCCATATTTGTAACGACCCGTAAATTTTCGTACGTTGGCTCGAGTACCACCTCGACCAGAAATCAATTAGGATTAAATCCTTTAGAAATTTAACAAAGTTAACTAAGTGTTAAACTTGATTAGTCATGAAATCCGTTGGGATCGCTTTAAATACGATCTGCAAGACCCAAAACTTGCAAAACAAGTGACTCTAGGTTACCCTAAAGTTTAGAACCAAACTCATTTCCCGGCTGCTCTCGGGAATGAAACGAAACTTCGTATTAGGTCTAGATCGCACATCGGAAGTCCGATTAACACGAAGTTAAGGAACTAGGACCGCCTCACTGGGCTTGACAATCATCTCAAAAATCAGGTCCAGCCGATGTCCCACGGCCATTCGTTTCGATCCGGAGCGAGGGTGTGTGAAAAACACTATTCCCATTCCAAAATAAATATCAGGAATAGTGATCTGGCACCATTCGCTTGCGCGTCAGTATTAAGCAACCTGACCGTCAGAATCAGACCAAATTACACCCTCGGATTAAGAAAAATTTCTGGAACATTTACATGTACTTGAAATTTCAGATCGTGGCCCACTGACCGTTGAACTGAAAGTGGTCCGTCACATGCGATATGGGAATCCGATCGAGTCGAAAACGTAATCCCACATAGATCCATGTGTGGTGAGCTTAAGTCTGACGTTTGGCTCAAGGAGGGCCACCAGAACCTCTCTTTTGAGCCGGAAAAGTGACGAAATGCCTATATAAGCAGTAACCCTTGAACCTGAGTCTGTTTTGGGAAGGTTTTTGGCTATAAAAGGAGCTTAGAACAGCCCCTCTCACAGCCATACGAATTTGGGATAAAACCCTAGAGAGAGAGAGAGAAAAGAGAGAGAAGAGCTTGGGATTTGTCGGAGACCTTCCTCCTACCGCTTCAGACATCACACGGCCTACACCGCCTCATTCCAGGCGCTCTCCCGACGGTATCCACTCCGTTTTAAGGTGAGAAACCCTAACCCTAGGTCTGATTTGAAGTAGGTTGGCTTTAGGTTGTGGAAAGACTAATCGATTCCGCTCTTTAGCCTAGAAAACGCCCGTATACGGAAGCTCAACAACCCTTGCTGATTCGTTGTGATTCCAAGGGCAAAGGTGAGGACTTCAAGTGTATAGGTTACAGTTTTCAACGCTTTCAATGTCAGATAATGATAGATTCATGATCTGCATGCAATTGCACATGTACAAAGTACTTTCCGTTTCCTGTTTCGATTAACGTTGTAGAATATGGAATTTCACATACTCTAGGTATACGTAGAAATACAGTATACGTATTTTTTTTGGAATAATGTTTGACATGTTTATTTAATGTATGATTATACAATACATGGATAAAATACTAGTTTGGCGAAAGGAATCGCCGTAATATATGTTCGCTTGTAAACACTATGTATGTTGAAATTGTGTATTCTAGAAATACCGCATATGTGTAAATTTTGGAAGTGTAATTGTCATGATTATTTGTTGTATGAATATGGTATACGCGGATAAAATAACCGCTTGGAGAAAGAATAGCCCTAATACGTATTTTGCTAACATACGTCATGTATGTTGGAAAAGCGTACTCTAAGTGTTTGTGTAAATGCTTGTGAGTGTAAATGCTTGAGTGTTAGTGCCTTAGATAGGCGCTGATATGGAATTCCCGACTACCTTAGAGACATGTAGGATCCCCTCCATGTGGTGGTTCGCTATAACCACTCACTTGTGATGTGTATGTAATTGTATCCCTATTTGTATAGTACTCTACAACATGCTTACAACATGCTTTACTTCGTGCTTTACAACATGCTTTACTTCACGCTTTATAACATGCCTTATGACATGCCTGTTAACATGCTTGCATTACTTTGTTTATCATGCTTTACTCCACATGCTACGGATGAAGATTGATTGAGTTTGGGACTATGCCCATAATCCAGACATTCGGTATCAGACTTGAGGTTGTGGTTGAGATCCATGTCACCACAAGGGGTGTGTCTGACGAACCCAAGTCGTACTCCGGTTGGCGATAGTGGTTGGCCACACGGAGTGCTTTTGCGCTCCATATCGCCCAACTTGTTGTGCGCTCGAGCTAGTCAGGTTCGCCAAGTAACCCGATATGTTGAATGTGTTTCGCCATGTTTGGTCGCTACTGCTTGAACCTAAGGTACCAAACTTACCAGTGGCGATCCCGTTAACCATGGTACCTCGATCTGCTAAAACGCATGAGCCGGGCATGGTGGTATGGGACACCGTGTCGAGCTGTCGGCCTACGCTGGGGCCATGTGCCTCCCCGTAGTGACCATTGCGCAACTAAACTCGTGAGTCAAATACGGTGGTATGGGACACTGTATTCAAGCTGTCGATACTTACGGCGAGAGCCGAGTACGGTGAGACATGTGCTCGTGCTGACGGGCGACGAGTCCTCCGTAGTATCTTCGAGTATACTCCAAGTGTCTGTGATTGGCGACGAGTCTTTCACAGCAACTAGAGTATGAGTTGAGCCGAGTACAGTGAGATCTGTACTCGAGCTGACGGCTAGTGATTGAGCCGAGTACGGTGAGACCTGTACTTGAGCTGAAGGCCAGCAATTGAGCCGCATACGGTGAGATCTGTATCCGCGCTGACGGGTGACGAGCCCTTTGCGATGCCTTCACTATGCTTCTCAAACCATAATATCGTATGAGATTAGCTAGGATTGACGACCCTAGAATGGATCATGCTTGGGAATGATACAAGGGAGGTACCTTAGTTTCCCAATACTGCTGTTTGAAATGGACTAATAATAACTCGGTAATCATGATCATCATCGCACCGCATGTGCTTAGTAGATGTGGCGCACTGAGGGAGTTAAGCATTCGCGAACGTAAGATGATGTCGCATGAGGGTGGTTTGGCAAGGGCATACAGCATCATGTCATTTCATTCTCGCACTTAACAAGAGTAGTTAGAATTGTTTGATTTATACTGCTTTATCATTACTGCTTGATTGAATTGATAACATGTTAACCTATGCTTTATTGTTCCACTGAGTTAGCTACTCACTCCCACGTTACGGGACGGTGTTTGCAACACCCACCAGACTTTGTCGCAGGTATAGATGGTGCATCGGTTCAGGAGCCGGAGCCCGACTTCGATGAGGATCAGGAGGAGTTCTCCTTTATGCAGTACTCTGACGGCTTCGCTTAGGCCGACTGCATCGCGGGGATTCCAGGGCTTACATACGGAGTTGCATTTTGATTTTTGACTTAGAAACAATACATGTATATTGGTACTCAGTTAGTACTCATACTCTGGAGTTCATAAAATTTTGTTACTTTACATACTTTGAATATAAAATTTCAGTCTTCCGCTTGCCTTTATACAATTGAACTGGAGTATGATTTACTGTTTTGGTATAATCTCATTCATGTCTATTGCTCTAACTCAGACAACATTTAACCATCATTGTGTATGTTGCATAAGTGATGCGCTGGAACTCGGGAGTTGAGTTCATACTCGACCCCCGAATTTCAGGGCGTTACAATATTAGTGCATTAAACATGAATGAGATTATTCTAAATCAGCATATCATACTCCAGAGATGATTAAATTTAGCAAACGGAAGACTGTGATAAATATATAAGGGGTATAAGTGGATGTGAACCACAGAGTATGATCATGTCACCAGGCTGAATAATTACATGTATAGTTCTAAATTTTACAAAATGATAAAGTGTAATGTTCAACTAGTCCGTAACCCTGCAATCCCTGTGACACAACTCCAGGTCTACATAGACCCGTCAGAGAGTTGCATGTAGGAGAACTCCTCCTCATCGTCGTAGAAGACTGGCTCCAACTCGTAAGCCGCATCATCATCTGCAACTACAATAGAGTTTGGTTGGTGTTTTAAAACACCGTCCCAGAGTGGGAGTGAGTGATCAACTCAGTGGAGCTATAAGGCAAAGGTTAACATGTGATCAATTCAGTCAAGTAGTAATGATAAAGCAGTACAACAATCATGTCATAAATACTCTTGTTAATGCAAGAGTGATGTGTATTAATGATGTATGCCCTCACCTGCACTCCCTCTGCAACATCATCTCACGGTTGCACATGCTAAACTCCCACTGTGCACAACACCCACGTCAAAGGCACATGCAATGCGGTGCATGGTCGTGTTAGCCAAGTTCTTATTTAGACTTATTCATACAGTGAGTTTGGGAAGCTAAGGTACCTCCCTTTATATCATGTACCCAAACGATGATCCATATAGGGTCGTCAATCCTAGTTAATCACATACGATAGGCGAGTTCGCGAGTTCACACTATAGGTCGCTACGGTTGGCTCGTCACCTCAGCATAGTCTTAATTCACACTCGAGGTCACTACGACAGGCTAGTCACCCAATTGTAGGCCTATTTTATACTCGAGGTCACTACGGGAAGGCTTGTCACCTTAGTGTAGGCCGACAGCTCGAATACAGTGTCCCATACCATCGTATTCGGCTCACGAGTTTGGGTTGCTCACTAGTCACTACGGGGAGGCTCGTAACCCCAGCGTAGGCCGACAGCTCGACCACGGTGTCCCATACCACCATACCCGGCTCATGAGTCTTAGCGAATCGTGGTACTAGGGTTAAATGGGTTTTTCACTGGTAAGTGGTACCTTAGATTCAAGCAGTAGCATTCATACATAGTGAACATAAATTAGGCCAATCGGGTTACTTGACAAGCTCGACTGGTACGAGCGCACATTGAATTAATCGACATGGAGCGCATACGCACTCCTCGTGGCCTAGCCACTGTCGATAATCACCGTACGACTCGGATTCATCGAACGCATTTGTTGGGGTGAAACTAGTTCGGCCACTGATCGTAAACCGTTACCGATTGCTTGGACTACGTATTAGTCCCAATCATACTCAAACACAACAGGAATTCGTGTGTGATAGTCAAAACAACATTTAACAGCCAATCCAAATATAAATCTCATTTGAGCATTTTAAACACTCACATAGTGCGCATGCTTATCATACATAGGCATTTCATACATGAATCATGTAGCCGAATGTAACTTACATGAAGGAATCTATTCGTATAGATAAGGTAATTGAGAATCTCATCTCAACACCTTTAATAAATGCATTGCATCAACCAATTACTCATTCAGACATTTTATCAAACACTTAGGCTATACATTCAACATACATGTAAGAAATTAGTTATAACATATAATACAGCAAATCCTTTCACTAAGGAGTTGTCACACATACAACAATCATGAATTCTCAATTAGTAATCATGGCAAACACAAGTCATCAATTCCATATTCATTCAATCATTTCAACAAACACATGGAATGCATCATATTCAACATAGTTCATATATATGTGTAATACATGGAAAACATTGTATCTTAGCACATGTGACAACAATCAAGTCAATCATAAATCATTAACTGACATTTAAAGCCTTGAAAACCATAACCTAAACGTTTATAGTCCGCACCTTCCGTCGGTAAACTCGTATCGAACTCAGTTCGAACACTATGTAATACCCTGAAAATCGGGGGTCGAGCATAACTCAACACCCGAGTTCCAGAACATCACTTATGCAACATAGATAATGATGATTAAATGTTGTCTGCATTAGTATATTGAACATGAGTGAGATTAAGCCAAAACAGCATATCATACTCCAGAGACAGTTAAATTGCAAGCGGAAGACTGTGATAGATATATAAAATATATAAAAATTATGGTGAGTCTCCAGAGTGTGATAACATTACCAGGTTAATAAATTTCAAGTACATTTCTAAAATATACCAAATGTGTAAGTATAATGTCTTCTATCCCAAGTACCATTAGCCCCGTCAATATAATAACAGGTCTTCATAAACCTGTCAGAGAGCCACAAGTAAGAGAACTCCTCCTCCACATCATAGTAGTTCGGCTCTGCTTCATAAGCATCGCCATCACCTGAAACTCAACAAATCTGGTTGGTGTGTACAACACTGTCCCGTAATGTGGGAGTGAGTGATCAACTCAGTGGAACAATAAAAGCATAGATTAACATGTTATCAACTCAGTCAAGTAGTAATGATAAAGCAGTACAATCAAACACTCCTAACTACTCTTATTAATGCAAGTATGAATGCAGTCATGATGTATGCCCTTGCCAAACCACCCTCATGCGACACCATCTTACGTTCGCGGCATGCTTTCATCCCTCAGTGCTCCACATCTTTCAGGCACATGCAATGCATGATGAGCAGGATTACCGAGTTGTTATTAGTCCATTTCAAACAGCAGGATTGGAAAAGTAAGGGACCTCCCTTGTATCATTCCCAAACATGATCCATTCTAGGGTCGTCAGTCGTAGTTAATCTCAGACGATGGTATGTTTTATAGGTCACTGCAAAGGCTGTCAGGGCTGTTGCGCACAAAGGTTACACCATTCCCCCATCACCTTTTTAACGATTCATCACTATACAGATACAGGCCTAGTTTTATACTCTATACACTGCGGCAAAACTCGTCGCCTCACCACAATTCAGAGTATGCTCGAGGTCACTACAAAGGGCTGCCAGGGCTGTTGCTCGCATTCGTTGCACCACTCCCCCATCACCTTATCAATGTAGGCCGACAGCACGAATATAGTGTCCCATACCACCATAATCGGCTCACGAGTCTGGTTGCTCACTGGTCACTATGGGGAGGCACGTGGCCCCAGCGAAGGCCGACAGCTCGACCGGCTCATGAGTCTTAGCGGATCGAGGTATCATGGTTAAAAGGGGTTTCACTGGTAAGTTTGGTACCCTAGGTTCAAGCAGTAGCGTCCAAACATGGTGAACATACATAAGACAGATCGGGTTGCTTGACGAGCTCGGCTAGCTCGAGCGCACAACAAGTTGAATGATATGAAGCGCATAAGCACTTCGTGTGGCCAACCACTATCGCCAACCGAAGTACGACTCGGGTTCATCGAACACATCTTACGTGGCAAATGAAACTCAGCCACGAATTCGAACCCGTTACCGACTGCCTGGACTATACAATAGCCCCAATCACATTCAATTTCAGATATTCAAAGCAGTAATGGATCAAAATTCAAATCATACAATCAATTGAGCATGTTATGAAGTACAACATAAGCATGAGTTTGTACATATTCAATTCCTAATCACACAGATATCTAAAGAAATCATACACATAGTTAAAGAAGTTGAGAATCATATCTCAACACCCTTAAACATTACAATTTACTAACTACTACTCATTCAGGCATTTCAACAAACACTTTAAAATACATACATCAACATACATGACATATGTTGATCACATAGGCATTAGGCCAAATCCTTTCACTAGGGAGTTGCCCCAATCATAACACGCGTACACCCATGACGGATAGTCATGGAAAGTAGGAATTCAAGTTCCATATTCATTTAAACATTCTTACAAACACTTGGGCTACACATTTCAACATATATAGCGTATAGTGGCCGTGGCATGATTCAGGGCAAATCCTTTCGTCAAAGGGGTATCGCCAATACAACAATCATATACACAAATGAGAATTCTATACTCATTCAGTCATTTTCACAAACACTTAGAATACACTATTACAACATACATGGTGTATGTTAGCAAAACATGTATTAGGGTTATCCTTTCGCCAAGCGAGTATTTTATCCATGTATAATATATTCATACAGCAAATAATCATGGCAAATACATCTCCAAAATTTATACGTATGCGGTACTTTCTAGAATACACAATTTCAACATACATAGTGTATATAAGCAAAACATGTATTAGGGCGAGTCCTTTTGCCAAATAAGTAATTTATCCGCATATAATATATTCATACAACAATTAATCATGTCAAACATATTTTCAAAATTTGTACGTATACGGTACTTTCTACAAATACCTAGAGTATGTAGAATTCCATATTTTTCATCTTTAATCGAAACGGAAAACAGACAGCACTTTGTACATGCAGATCATGAATCTATCATTATCTGACATTGAAAGCGTTGAAAACCATAACCTATACACCTAAAGTCCGCACCTTTTGTCGTAGAATCGTAACGGAGTCGATAGAATTGCTAAGCTTCTGTATACGGCTGTTTGGTAACCTATAGATCGAAATAGGTTAGCTATTTCATAACCTACAACCTATACAACCCCAAACCAGATTAGGGTTAGGGTTTCTCACCTAGAAACGAAGTCGGAATCACCGGGAAAGCGATGAGAATGGTGCGGTGCAGCTTGTGTAGTGGCAGGGAATAGCAGTTGGGAGATTCTCCCACTTCTCTCACTCTTTCTCTCTCTTTTCTCTCTTCTCTCTCTAGGGTTTCTCTCAAATTCGTATGGCTGTGAGAGAGAGGTTTCTAAGGTCCTTGTATAGCCTAAAACCTCACCAAATTAGACTTCTGGACAAGGTTTACTTAGGTTATAACCAAAGCGAACCTTTTCCAGCTCAACGGAGGACTTCTGGCGGGCCTCCTTGAGCCAAAGGTGGGACTTAAGCTCACCGACACCGGATCTACATTTAGTTAAGTTTTCATTTCTGTCGGGATTCCAGATCGCAAATGGCGGACCAGTTTTTGTTCAACGGTCAGCGGATCTTGATCGGAGATTCCGAGTACATGGATATGTGTATGAAATTTCTCCTGATCCGAGGGTGTAATTTGGTCTGATTCTGACGGTCTAGTTGCTTAAAACTGATCCGCAAGCGACACGTGCTAGATTACTATTCAAGATATTTATTTTGTAAAGAAAATAAGTGTTTTTACACTCTCTCGCTCCGAACTCAAGCGAACAGCCGTGGGACACTGTCTGGGTTTGATTTCCGAGATGGTTGTCAAGCCCAGCGAGGCGATCCTAATTCCTTAACCTCGTGTTATTCGGACTTCTGACGTGCGGTCCAGATCTGATACAGAGTTTCGAGATGCTGCCGAGAGCAGCCGGGTAATGAGATTGATCCTAGATTTTAGGGTAACCTAGCGTTAATGATTCTACAAGTTTTTGGTCTTGCAGATCGTATTTAAAGTGATTGGTGCTAATTTCAAAGGTACTCTAGTTTAACACTGGCTAATTCTCGCCTAATTGCTAAAGGATTTAGTCCTGAGTAATTTCTGTCTGAGGTGATACCTGGGCCTTTGTAGTTTGTATATAAAGTGATCCAAATTATACTACTTAGCTCGTTTAAGATAGCGTCTAGGGTGAAAGTACTTTAGAAAACTGAAAGAACAAGGTGGTGAAGGGTGGGATTTGTGATGGAAATGGGTTAAGGAGCGATTTTAGATTGTGGGATTGAGTTTTGATAAGTTAATAAGGTGTTAGGATCGACCCATTGCCTAAGGACGTCTAATCCCAGGTTGGCAAAAATCTGGGATGTTACACACTATGTCCTGACTACGGCACAACGGCTACCTGAATCCCGAAATAGGTTAGCTATTTCGCCAGTTTCTCTATTTGGATTCCTAAAATAAATTAGGGTTAGGATTTCTTACCCAAGAACGAAGTCAAAACGAATTGTGTAGCATAACAAAGAGGCAATCTAGTGCGTGTAGTCGTACGAGAAGAACACCGCCTCGATCTCCCTGACTTTCACCCTTCTCCTCACACTTTTCTCCTCTTTTCTCTCTTCTCTCACCTAGGGTTTAGGAAATTCGTATGGAATGAGAGAGGAGTGAGTTTAGGGTCTTATATAGGCCCATAAGTGATGTTAATCGCCCCAGGGCCATGGTATACTTAGGTTATAGCCAAAGGTCGTCCGTTTCGTGCTAACGGAGCTCGTCTGGAGGCCCATTACCTACATACGGTCTGAAAAAAGTTTCATGACAATGGATCTATGTCAGGTTAAGATTTCAGTCCGATCAAATTAGTGGATCGACTGTGGAGGACCAGTTTCAGTTCAACAGTCATCGTCACTCGATCAGGGCCACAAGTACACTGACATGTGCATGAAAATTTCCCTGATCCAAACATATAGTTGGGTCAGATTCTGACGGTCAAAAACCTTAAATTTAGCCTGCAAGTGAACGGCCCAATTCACTTAAATCTGAGTTCATTTTTTAAAGATATTTGCATTTCTCACACACTTCCCTCCGGGCTCAAGTTGTGCGTTTCTGGATACTATTTGGACTTTATTCCCGTCATGCTTGTCACGCCCAGTAATGCGGTCATAAGCGTATAGTTTCGCGGTAATCGGACTTTCGACGTGCGGTCCAGGTCCGATAAGAAGTTTCAAGATGCTCCCGAGAGCAACCGGGTTTTGAGATTGATCCTACGTTTTTAGGTAATGTAGATTTAGTGATTCTACTAGTTTTGGGTCTTGCAGTTCGTATTGAAAGTGATTCGAACTAATTCGCCGATTAATTCAGTTTAGTACTTAATTAATTTCCGTCTAATTTCTAAAGGATTCGGTCCTTAGTGATTTCTGCCTAAGGTGATACTCGGGTCTTTGTGCGGATTTTTTTGAGACGTTACAAAGATAGACGGCCCACATCCAAGGTGAGTCCCGCATGATGGTAGCCCACGTTAAAGGTGGGCCTCATAAGGTGGATTGTGCACATTGAAGGTAGGTAACATTGAAGATAAGGAGAAGGTGGGCCCAACGTAATGAGCAGTTCACATCAAAGGTTGGGTCCGCATGATTGAAGTAGATATGAAGGGTGGGCCGAACAAACTTAAGAGATAAGTACTTACATGATGTTGAAAAATAAACATGGTTTTTAACTTTTTTTGACTAATAAGTATATTGTTGTTTACTTGAATTAGTAAAATCCAAAATAAGTTACTCTAAGCATAAGTAGCTTATGTAGTAAAATAACTTACCATTTAAACGCTCTCTTACCACCCAGCCACTACTCAAGTGAGCCAAAATTTACAAAACAAATGTACGGCTTAAGAGATCTTAGCCAAAATATTTGCAACTTGTCAACTTGTTCCTGACATGGTGGGTCACCTGATAGTCTGCAGCCAACTTATGTGACTATGTGTCACTACAAGAAAGGGGGCTTTAGCCTCGGTTCAAAACTGTGGCTAAAAATGTTAAAAACTGAGGCTAAAGCCTTTAGCCTCAGTTTTGCCTCAGTTATCCAAACCGAGGTTGAAACCCCCGTAGCTAAAGGCTTTAGCCTCAGTTTTAGCAGTCGAGGCTAAAATAATTTTTATAGCCTCGGTTCTTCAAGTGAAGCTAAAAGAACCTTTTTAGCTTCGGTTTTCTCGAAATGAGACTAAATCAAAATTTTAGCCTCCATTGATTCCAATTGAGACTAAATCCAAATTTAAGCCTCAGTTGCCTCCAATTGAAGCTAAATCTATTTTTAACCTCGGTTCTCAACAACCGAGGCTAAAGCCTTCAGCCACGGGAGTTGTACTCTCAATTTAGGTAACCGAGCCAAAACTGAGACTAAAGATGGGTTTAGCCTTTGTTGGCATCAACTGAGGCTAAATTCACTTTTTAACCTCGGTTCCCAACAACTAAGGCTAAATCATTTATTTTAACCAATCCACAACATTAATTACAATATTTTAATGGGTTTTTCCTCTCAAATAAAACCCAAGAAAACCAAAAAAGAGTCTTCAATTCTCAATCAAATAGACTTGGAATCCCAATCCATAAAACATGAAAAAACATAAAGAAAAGAAAAACAAAGTGAGCATAGAGTGTCGTGGTAATAATGGAATCCACACCGGTAGTAGACTGAGAGGTCAGAGTTTGATTGGAAGGCGACTGCTTGTGACATTTTGGGGCCTATTGTGTTCTCGAAGGTCATGTCTCGGATTATGATGCCTCAGCCAGTGACTCCTACACCAGGAAATGACATTGATTAAATGGTTAGGATATGAAATAATATTGATTAAATGGTTAGGATTAATTGATGACTAATGATTCTGATTTTAGTGGACCTGATTAATGAACAGTTGAAATTAATAGATCTTGACCGTACATATATAGTGGCCATGATTGACCCCAACATGAAGAATCATACTGCAAAAAATTAGTCCAATCCACTTATTATAGTTGGGTCACTCGTATGGAAATAATGTACCACCAACGGTTTGATTCGACATAGATGTGGACCACCTTGTGAGTAGTTTAGCCTGTTGGACTTGATTGTTTTCTACTGTGAGAATTACTCAGTCTGACTCTCAAAATCCTCAAAAAGACAATCATGTTGCCTCAGATCTAATATTTTGGCAATGGATCTATGCTCCCTGCAACACCCTTCTGAATCATATAGCCCCAAAAATCAGAATGTTCGCTTTCTCAGGCAATTCAACATCCTCAACTTTACCTTTGATCACCTATAATATAAAGAACAAAAACCCTCACGAAAATGAGAACAATGTAGTAACAAGGTGAGTTCGGCAAAGAACTCAAAAAAGTCAAGTATTAAGTTTAAACTGCAAAATAAAATCACACTGTAATCCGTTCTCTCAATGATGGATTCCCAGCAATAAGCCTGCGTGCATATTCTGCCATTTCAGATGCCTCCACCGCATAAACATGTTTAGCACCAGCCTGAATAAATGAACAGATTGTTGGAATCAATTCACAAACTTCACCAAACAGGGTCGCTTGTCATCAGGTAGTAAGTATTTACTAGCTCTGTTTGGGATCAGGGAGACGAAAATATGAATTTAGTAAATCCATGAACTTGTCAAATTCATGGGTTTGCACTGGATTTTGGATTTGGCAAACCTAAAGTCCACAGTTGGAGAACCAAGTTAGAAATCCATGGATTTGGAGAGCATTTATTTATTGAGTGGTTATGAAAGCATTTATTGCAGGGGAATAACTTCTATATTGCTTTTTAAAGAGTCACCAAGTGGATTTGCCAAGTCCTTCACTTTTCTAAGGATTTGAATTCGTACTAAATCCACGTATTTGTGGGCGTGTGGATTTGGGAAATTCCCATGAAAATTATGGAGGACATTTGTCAGACATTTGGCCTCAGTTTCTCACCAACCGAGGCAAAATGGCAGACATTTGGCCTCAGTTTCTCACCAACCGAGGCAAAAGGGTAAACTTTTAGCCTCGGTTGCTCACCAACCGAGGCAAAAGGGCAGACTTTTGGCCTCAATTGCTCACCAACCGAGGTAAAAGGGCGGACTTTTGGTCTCAGTTTCTCACCAACCGAGGCAAAAAATGAACTTTTAACTCCAGTTCCTTTACAACCGAGGCTAAGAAGCACATTTAGCCTCATTTTTTTGAACTGAGGCTAAAAAATTAAGGCTAAAGGCCTACTTTCTTGTAGTGTGTAGATAATTCCCTTGTATGCATTTGTGGGTTTAGCAAGAATCTTCAATCATATTTTTTTATGGGATCATATCAAGTTCCCTTCCTAAAATAAAGAGAGTAAACTAGATATTCAAGGTGGCCTCAGACAATGGAACAAAGGTTGATTCTTTTTTCTAAAACAAAGTTGGATAAGACTGCCTTGATAGTTCACTGTCACTCTCGGTACACGTGGATATTAAATGCAAGTAGAACTGGGCAGAAACGGACCGATTCGACAGATCTGACCCGATCCTATCCGAACTGAAGGTCAAGATCGGGTCAAATCTAGTTGGCCCAGTCAGATCCGATTGTAAATCAGATCGAGTTCGGATCAATAGTCAATCCGGACCGATCCGATCCGATTGGATCCGATTCAATTCGATCCGACCCGATCCGTACAATGTTTATTCAACACTGTTTCTTGTAACGTTGTCCACTTGAAATTGGGATATACCTCATTTTTACTTTATAAATACCATAAAATGATATAAAAACATAGATGGACGGCATGGATGAAATAAAGACATCATGCTAGGGTCCACAAAGCACCGAATATCCACCGTTAGCTGGTGGAAGGAGGAGTAGCCAATCCCTCTACCATGAAATCAAGGCTCGAGGTGCATCGAGCACCGAGCTACACAGAGAGGGGAACAGGTTCTATGTTGTCCAACTCATGGGAAGTAAGAACTTCCTGTGAGGTCGAGTTGTGTGGGCCCCACCGTGATGTGTGTCGAACATCAACACCATGCATTTGATGGGTCCCCTTTAAATTATGGGATATCCCAAAAATCATCCGTATACGGAACTCAAGTGGACCATTCCATCTAAAATCATGTGAAGACATTCCTAATACATATAAAAGCATTTGGTGGGGCCCACCTAAAAGCACTTGTTTTTACCTTCATCTGGGTCTGTTGGACCTAATCAATATATTGGATGTCAAATAAATAGTATACTGGGCCTTAGGAGGATTTAAATGGTGGATATCCAAATATTACTATTGTTTTCCTATGGTGTGGTCCACCTGAGATTTATATCCCTCTCTTTTTTGGTACAAAGCCCTATAATTATCTTTAAAAATGGATGAACAGAATGTATGAAACACTTACATCATGGTGGGGCCCACAGAGCACCGACCATTACCACGGGGTTGGTGGCAAGGGAGTAGCCAATCTGTTTCCAACTGGTTGCATGTGCAAGTGAAACACACCAGCTGTAGTACAGCTGGTGCAGATACGTGTCGCTCGAAGAAGAGCGCAAACGCGCCTCGAGCTCCGCATTGTACGAACGGCTCAAATGAAATCAAAGTTACATGGGCCCCACAATGATGTATTTATTATATCCATACCATTTATCCATTTTTTGTGAACATTTTAGAGCATTTGACAAAAAAATATATCATATCTAAAGTTCAAATGGACCACATCGAAAATAGCAGCAAGGATAATGATTTTCACCGTTAAAAAATTTGTAGGGCCCACCATAACGTTTATTTTCCATCTAGTCTGTTAATAAGGTTAAAAATACATGGATGAAGAGGAAAAAAAAATTTCATATTAATCTAAAACTTCCATGATCTTTAAGAGGGTTTCAATGGTAAATGTTCAATCCCCCACTGTTTTTTGCAATGTGGTCTAACTGATCTTTAGATCTATCTTATTTTTTGGCTCAAACCTTAAGACGAACTCTCCAAATGGATGAATGGTTTGGATATAACACATACCTCACAGTTTGATCCACCGATCCGACTCAGTTTCCCTGACCGAGTTGGACTTAGTTCGGGTCAGGGCAACCGTGCATTGGATCAGTTCGAGTCAAGTGTCCTAGACTCGGTCCCAGATCGGATCGAGTTCGGGTCAGCCCACGTAGATTTCGGACCGAAGCAAGTTGGACCCAATTCGATCCGACTCGGTCTGATGCCCAGCTCTAAATGCAAGCCATCAAGAGAAATTAGTATTTTGCCGGATGAGCTTCAATACCCACAACTAACATGGGAAACACCAATAATTACAATATAAGGTATCCCTTGTATTCATCTATTTACAATTATACGATAAAAAAATTTAACTCTTTTATAATATACTTGGTCGGATGGAATGCCATTTACATTATCAAAATACCTTTTCCAAAGGATACCAAATGCTTGCATGACCACACAAAGTCACAGGGGGGAGTGTTGCCATTCACTGATGTGGATGAGATCTACTCCGTCCTTCAGGGTCACCACCCCAAGCCTTTCCATATAAACAATTTAGATCATTGGAACATAACCAAGATTCAAAGACTACATTCCAACGTATTGGATTGCAAGATGTTGAGATGTATTCGATCAAACACTCTTTTGAAGAGTGCTTTCCATGCGACCACATTCATCAGACTTTTTGTGGTCGCCAGGGATCGTAACTTTTGCTGACGTGGAAGGAACATTTCATGTGGATGAGATCTACTCCAGCCATTATGTGCACCAGCTCATTTTTTGGAGGGGGACCCAAAAAGTAGTCCGTTTCAAAACTTAATTGGCTTACATACTTAGAACATTTGAGAAGAGTATATTGCCACCTTCAAAATCATTCAAATTGTGTGAGTGGTCCAGCGGGGTTTATATATGCCATCTAACCTATTCATCTAACACATCCTACTAAGATGAAGGGATTTTCAGGAGATCGGGACATTCCAACCTCAAGTTATCCACACAACATGAATTTAAAGGTTTTAGGCATGATTTTATACAATTTCTTATAGTGTAGTCCATACCTAGGACTTGGATTAGACTACTTTTTTAGGATCAACATAAATTTAGAGGTTTTAGACATGATTTCATACCATTTCTTGTAGTGTAGTCCCCCTAAGACTTGGATTAGACTAATTTTTTAGGATCAATGGTGGAAATATCCACACAACATGAATTTAGAGGTTTTAGGCATGTTTTTATGTAGTCTACCTAAGACTTGGATTAAACTATTTTTTTAGGATCAATGGTGGAAATATGGCATTGCACCTGATGTATAATAATAGTCAAACCCTTACACCTATGGGATCCTTACTCTTGCACGGGTGGTAGACTCTTAAGAGTTTCAACACCCGGTAAGGGTTCGAGTATCCATAAGTGGCACTGAAATACTATTATGGCCGTGAGTGTGTGGGTGCGTGTGTTAATTAAAAATAAAATAATTTTTTTAAAATAAATAAATAAATAATTTTTTAAAAAAAAGCCCTTATGCCTATGGTAGTCAAGCTACTCTGGTTGGCCAATCAATGATTTCATGATTAGAAAAGTGATTATTACCAAACAAATCTTATAAACCGTCATGAATTTGGATTTTACCAAACAATGCCTCCTCAAACCAAATTTCCCATGCAGTGCTACATGACAGATGAAATTACCACATTACTCTCATTATCTTTGTATACATGGATAAAGTCGAGGGTTATGGTGCCCAAATGTTATGTGGATGACACAACCTATCCAACATAAGCATCTTATTATTACATTCAGTTGAATAAAAAATATGGACCATCGAATCAACAGATGAGCTACACGTGACTTTAGACTATTTGGATAGTATATATTATTTCTTATGGTGTTGGTCATCTTATACTTTGGATCCACCAGATTCTGTTCATCTCATCATCTTCATATGGGATTCACCTGTTTGACAGGTTGGATGTAATATTCATACAACATGGGTCCCAAAATCTGAATTTTATCACTTACATTTGAAAAAACAAATAAGAGCAATACGGTAATTTTATTTGTCAAAATAAATTTTTTTATCATCTCCAATTTTAGAGTCATTATCAGGTAAAATTTGAATTCATGAGAAATTTTACGGTAAAAAACTATTAAAAAAGCAGGGTGTGTTAAAACCGCCGTTTTAGTTATTTAAGTGATTACTTCCACAGGGTGTACAAAAGAGAGTTATAAATTTTGAATGAATGATATAATAAGATGACTAATAGGTGGATAACTATAATTATGCTTTAATTATAGTCGTGACTGTAATTTTACCAATTAAAATCTTCCAATGGATGAGTACGGCTTGGCTGCAAGATGCGGGTGCGACCCTGACCATAGGGGCCCATCTTGATATACTTATGGGATATCCACACGGTTCATTTGTTTCTCCAGCTTATTTTAGGCCATGATAACAAAACCCAACCAGATAAAAAAATTCCAAGTGGATCACAACACAGGAAACAGTGGTTATTGACCAGGAAAAACATTTTGTAAGCCGCATAACCTTTGGATAATCTTATTTGTTTTTATGTTCTTTCATCCAGGTTTGTGTGACCTTATCAACAGGTTGGATAGTCGATAAACATTGCAGTGGACGCTAGGAAAGTTTTCAATGGTAGGCAATCAATGACCGTTGTTTCCTGCATCATGGTCCACCTGAAATGTTCGTCTACTTAATGTCCTTATGTGAAGTTGGCCGTACCGTCAGGTTCTCACCCACGTGGTGTCTGTATTTATAATCCGTCAGCAATGTACATCCAGTTTGACTAGTTCATATGACGTGTACGGATGCCAATTAAAGGGTCTTAACACCTGATTTTTTGTATCTTGAATTTATCCCTCGTCTCCATTGGTCTCCGTGATGTGGTATACCTGAGTCATGGATCTGTCTGACTTTTTGCCTCAGGACCTAGAATCGGTGATAGGATCTGATGGGCGGAATGGATGTTACATATACAACATGGTGGGCCACACAGGGCATAGATGTTTTATTCGCTGCTGCTTAAAATAGGTATTGCAGATGATCCTGGTCCTTGTTTACGACAGTTACCTGAATTCAACGGTTTCAAATGTGAAGACATGCATTCGTCTTCACTATCTAAATTTCTAACAATGGCAAAATACAACGGATAATTTTGGGCCCACAAGAGAGACATTCATTTATGTAAAACATTATTAAATGAAATGCGTCCAACTACCAAACCAAAGAAATTCATCACATGGTTGAGGCCCACACAACTGATGGTGGCCTTTCATTCACAAACGTACAGCTCAGAAAATTGAAATATGCGACCTCATATCTGTAGTAAGTAATTATCAGTACAACCCATTATGCATTGGATGTGAAGTTGAAGTTCTGGCACATGTGGTTTGCCTGAAGAGAAGTGATGAACTAAACCCTAGTCTTGAGGTGGCCAGACTAAACTGTAGAAGATTATCCTCCAACTGATAGCCTCCAATCACGATCGACGTTCTAGCTAGGGTTAGACCCACCATCAACAAATGCCGGATATGGCACGCCATCATTCACAGACACCATCCAATTCGCCCTAAAGATTCTTCAATACACACTCTTGCTCTGCAAACCAAGATCAACTGGCAGAAAAAAGGGCCTCACTTGTGTGCTCCTGATGCTCTTCGAGCTAAAACACACATTGAAAGGCACCACCGTAGTGATGTTCTTGGATTTGGCTTCTCTAATTCTTAACACATGACAACTTGTATCTAGATCCTTAACATATGATAATTTAGACTCTTAACACAGACAACTTGACCCTTAACACGTGACGACTACTTTAACCAAGACAATACATTACAAAATCTTATCTCTCCTTCATTGTCTTTCACATGACAACTGCAATCATCTTTATCTACCTCAAATTTCTTCCGACAATCACTTATCCTCATTACAACAATAACTCATCCTCTTTATTCACATCCAAAAGTGGCTTCCATATTTGAGAAAATATTATTCTTAAAAATAAAAAATAAAATAATAATAATAAATAAATAAAACCTTCTCTTAAAATGTCTTCCACGTATTTAATGACTTATATTTCTAAGAAATATGACCGTCGAAGTAAAAGCAATACTTTTTTAAAGCTTTACAAGTTGTTGGCCATGATCATACACCGAAGAAGTTAATGACAGTAAACATACGCTAAAAAATGTACTTGAAAAAGATGGTGATGGATCTATGGAAAACACGTTTGAAAAGGAAGAAAAAATCACTGGAAATTAACAAAGAAAGGGGAAAAAAAAAAAGGAAGCTCCGTACCAGCAGCATGTTCCAAAACAGTGATATTTTCATCTAATAGTTCTTCAAAAACTGATGAGAATGCTAACTGTTGAGGTCAAAATCTGGTCAGCCCTCTTCCCCTCTTCACATATTCCGAATAGGTGACGGACCTGGTTCCCTGCACGCAAACCGTGAGCAATGGAGACCCTGGCTAAGCCGGGGGACCCTCCGATGCCTAAGTCAGGACACTGGAATCTGGGTCTAAGTTGGGGAGGAAAGGGAGAGTGTCAGATGTTGCGTACCTGTTGTCATGGAATGATGTGATATTTATACCTCTTCATCGCTTGATCCGCATTCGATAATCTCGGCACGATTAGTGGGATTTGCGGATCATGGAGATATTGCCCAGAATCCGAAGATCATGTGTTACGGCGTGCGTATCTGCGGGCGAGATAATAGGCCATATCCATATATGGCAGTTTCTTCACTTAGCGCGTGGAACCTTTATCCTCGGAGGTGGCTCGGCTCGGCCAGACTGAGGACGATGGCATCGCTCCGAGCTGATGATTGGTCGTGCCAACCCGAGCCGAACCTTTATTCGTTAGTAAGTAATGCAGCTAGCCATTCTCGGTATTACGATGGATGTTCGCTCGGAATGGATCGTTCAACTCTAATGTTTTCCCTTCCGACTGCCCTTGGAAAGAAGGCGGTCAAGAATGGGAGCTTCGTCCATCTTAACCCACCTTCCTAGTATTATGCCGAGGCTCGGACTCTCCGCCTGGACTAGCGGATCGTCGATCCCTCCGATTGTAGTCAGCTCGGATCTTCCTATAACAGAAGCCCCCTACTCTCTGAGGTCAGTCATGAGCTCGGAGAGTAATTAATTGGAAGATCAGTCACCTCGGCTCTTCGGTGCGTTTATGGTTCTCGTGTGAAACATCACGTCCTCTGAATTTAGCGACTTCGGGCTAACCGTGAGCGAACACGTGGCAACGGTTGGGATTCCGAATCGTCACCAACCTGTGAATGATAGCCACGTGCACTCGGAGCGTCGTGTCGAGCACTCTTTTCTGCGCTCGGGCGTCGTGTTGATTATCCCATGCGCAACAACCGAGGCGGATGGCGTTACCTTTGACAGGTCTTGGACCAATAATACGACGCCACGTCGGACTCGGAGTCAGCCTACAATGATTCCGTCGCAGCCATTACTGCAGGCCATTTAATGCAGAGTTTCCTCAGTCTATAAAAGGCCCGTCCGGGGTCTTCATTCAGCTTCTACCGTTTGCATTTGAATTATTTATCGGAGGAGGCGATTTCCGGCGAAGGCGATTTTCGGTAGAAGCTATTTCCGACATAGTTTTTACACTCGCTGAAGCAATCTCCGGCGATTGTCTGGTGAGTTCGATTCTCAGCACTACTGTTTCGAGATGTCCTCCGATATAGAAACGGCTAGGGGCTACAATGATGACTCCGAGTCGGGGAGTTCCGATGATGGAAGAGAGGCCTCTGAAGGTCCTTTCGAAGTTATGCCTTTATATCCTCAGCCCCAGAAGTAGACGGTGGCGAGAGCTTGAACTCGTCAGGCCAACAAGAAGGCCAGCAAGAAAGGGACAACACGGGCCCCCAGAGCTGCAGTCACTGATGTCCCAGAGATGCCCCCTGGTGGACAGGCGTCGGAATTGGTTTCAGGGGGCTCTGTAATAACAGAGTCTCAAATGGAATGGATCCGTACAGAGTTTGACATACCACGCTCCGTTTGGATTAGGGCCCCTGAGCCCACTGATGCTGCTGGCGATCCCGCGGTCGGGGAGATAGCCATATTTTTATGCGGGCTCCGCCTCTCGATGCACCCCTTCATCCGAGCTCTGACCGCTTACCTAGGGCTCGCGCCTGGGCAACTTGCGCCTAATACTTGGAGGGTGCTGATTTCTGCTTACATCATCTGGTACCAAGTCGAGAACTCGAAGTTGACACCCGCCGAGCTAATGAGCCTGTACCTGGTCAAGCACGAAGGCAAAGATCCATGGTACTACTTCCCGACCAGAGGTAGCAAGGGGTCAGGGCTCGTCTTGGGTCTTCCGTCCTCGAACAAGGACTGGAAGAACAAGTGATTTTGGGCCACGGGCGAATGGGAGGCGCCGGTAGCGGAGATTGGGGCTCTGTCGACTCGGGTTCCCACCCGCTTCACAATGCCAGGTCGGATCGAGATTTCTTTCACACATCGCTTTTTGCTTCAGCTATGCTTAGAAAAGAAAATTTCTTTTTGTTTTGCAGGTTTCGCGAGGGGCGTGCCCTTCATTACCTCGGACCAAAGGAACCAGATAGCCAAGGCGAGGACATATTCGGAGGAGCGTCGCTGCTTGTCAAATCTGATCACGGCTGTTAACCTTCACCGATCGGGGCTTTGCAAGACGAGGCCGCTCCCTACTTCGCTCAGTGAGTATTCTTGTTTTCAGCTAGTATATTTTTATTGGTCTGAGGTAACGCTATTCTTATTATTCTCCTGCGCAGGCATGGCCAAGGCATCTGGTTCTCGGAGGAGGAAAGTTGCGCTGACTGCAGAGGAGATGCTGAGAGCCGAGCCCCCGGCGAAGGTAGTTCGGAGGAAGAAGGTCGTTCAAGGAGTTCGTCCTTTAGGTTCTGCCTCAGGTGTCGCGGCTCGGGGGGCGGCACCTCCTCCCTATCCCGAACATCTTAGTTCGGGGTACAGCTCCATTTCCTGCCGCAGCACCCTCGGTTGAGGAACCATCTGCATCTGCAATTGTATCCCCAATTCCAATACTACCAGGTGCAGCCACGGTGCCCCTGGTAGGTGTTAATATGGTCGTACCTTTGGGCGGCCCTAACCTCGCCCCTGCTCCAGCAACAGGGGCAACCCCCCCTCCATCCGTCGCCGTTCCCCCCACCGAGGGAGCTCGGTTCAATCCTCCGTTGATAGCTGTTCCATCATCTTCCGAGAGGGAGGAAGCCGTTCGGATGGCCGATGCCATGATTACCCACCCAGGTAATGAGGAGGGGGAGGCTGTACGCGATGCCGAGGGTGAGGCTCAACCCTCGGCTGGTAGTCGGACGGGAGCTGAGGAGGCGACGGGCTCGGCTCAAGTTGGTACGAGCAGAGGAGGGTTCGAGCCGGGTTATCACATGTCTTGTTCGACAGACTGGGCGGCGAAACACGTTACGGAGGAATATATTTCGCGCCTTCTTGATAAACCGGACGACTGCTTCTTGGAGGATTTGGCTGGAGTCTTCTACCAGGTACTTCCTGCCTCTTCCCTTGAAAAAGTTGTATCTGTTTTTGTATTATTATTTTTTCCTCATTTTCTTGCCTTGGATCAGTCTGTTCCGAGGATCCTCCTATGCTGGGAGAGGGTCCGAGAGCATCGAAAAATTGACACTGAGGTCGAAACCCTCAGGAGCAAGGTGGGAGCTCTCCGGGCGGAGACGGAGGTTCTCAAGGCGGAAGCAGGAGTCTTACGGGACGAGGCTTCTATCCTTCAGCTGGAGCGGAGTGATCTGTGTCATCGGCTTGAAGGTAGCAGGTCTGAACTGCTCCAGCTTCAAGGGGTCGCGAAGGACCTTGAGGCACGACGTGATGCAGCAGTAGCCGAGCTGGATCGTGCCAGGGCCCACGCTGACACCCTGGCTGAAGAGACTGTCCGATTGAGCGAGGACCTGGAGAAGATCAAGGCCGAAGCTGCAGAAGAGAAAAGCAGAACCGTTGACACGGCTCTGGAGACTCAGAGGGTCGAGGCTGAGGCCTCCTTGGCAGCGGCAGTTGCTGCGGCAATAGATACGTACAAGACCTCGAAGGAGAGGGATGACGAGGCCGCCAAGTTTTATAACCGTGGCTTTGACGAGTGTCTTGTCGAGGTCCAGAAGTTGTACCCGGACCTTGACCTCGATCCCCTCCTGCCTGAGGACCCTGCCGATGCTGCTGCCGAGGCGACCAGCCAGGATCAAGCCCCCGATTCCCAAGCTCCTCCGACCTCTTGAAGACTCCGTTTCTTTTATTTGTATTCTTTTTGTTTTTTTTTACTATGTACTTCACATTTAGAGCATTTAATGAAAGAACTAATTTTGGATCACCTCCCTTTTTTATTGGTCGTTCTTCCGTATGACTGATGTACTTGCTTACTTGATTATGTAGTCGAGCTGAGTCCTTTATTCGTTCGGATGTTGTTTGGGCCTCGGTCTGATCCTTAAAAGGATCAACTCGCTTCGCTTTCAGCGAAGGGCCTTCCGTGTAGGTGGGACCGACTCCCTTACTGGGGAGTCAGGTTACCCATTGGCTTTATCCTCCCAGTTAAGGGGGATGCCTTTGTAGAAATTGGTCTCACTTCCTTACTAGGGAGTCAGATCGCCTCGTAGCTTTTTCTCCTCGGTTAGGAGGAGGTGCCTTCGTAGAATTTAGTCCGTTTGATCTTTGTTGATGGCAAGAATAAGCCGATCAGATGTGTTTTTATTCATAGCCTTAAAGGCTTGTCGCTCGGGGGCGTACATTTATTGAATAAACCTCAAAGGTCAGTAGGCTGCTCGGAGCGCCTCATTAAGGATAGTAAACTTTCAGATGCTCAGCATTCCACGGGTGGGGGAGTTGACGGCCTTCGAGATCCTCCAAGTGGTAGGACCCGGGCTTAGCTGATCGGACCACTCGGTATGGTCCTTCCCAATTAGGTCCGAGTGCTTCGGTTCCCGGCTCGGCCGTGTTCTGAAAGACTCGTCGAAGAACCAGATCCCCTGATCGGAATCGTCTAATCTTCACTTTAGAATTGTAGAATCTGGCTACTTGATGTCGGGCAGCGGCGTGGAGCTTTGAAATTTCTCGGATTTCTTCAAGAAGATCCAAATTGGCTGCGATTTGCTCGGCATTTTGATTCTCATGGTAATTTTCCACTCGAGCCGTAGGGAGGCCGACTTCAACGGGCACTATTGCCTCCGACCTATAGGAAAGAGAGAATGGAGTTTCTCCAATGGAAGATTGAGCTGTGGTTCTGTACGCCCAGAGGACGAATGGAAGTTCTTCCAGCCAGTTACCCTTTGCTTTTTCCAGTTTCTTCTTGAGGTGGTGCTTGATGACCTTGTTTACTGCCTCCACTTGCCCATTAGACTGCGGATGCCGAGGCGATGCGTAAGCGTTCCTGATACCGAGCCCTCGGCACATACCTCTGAAGTTGTCATTGTCGAACTACCGGCCATTGTCTGAGACGATTGTATTCGGAACTCCAAATCTGCAGACTATGTTCTTCCAGACGAAGTCAATTATTTTCTGTTCGGTAATCTTTGCGACGGGCTCGGCCTCAGCCCACTTCGTGAAGTAATCGACAGCGATGATGGTAAATTTGACTTGTCCTTTTCCAGTCGGCAGAGGGCCGATGATGTCGATTCCCCACTGAGCGAAAGGCCACGGACCGCTCATGGGAGTCATTTCTTCTGCCGGTTGCCTAGGCACGGCCGCAAAACGCTGACATTTGTCACATTTTCTAACATACTTCTTGGCATCTTCTTTGAGGGTCGGCCAGAAGTATCCCTGCCGAAGCACCTTTAGAGCCAGGGCTCGGCCGCCAGAATGGTTTCCGCAGATCCCCTCGTGAATCTCCCGGATGACATATTCCGCTTCCTCGGGTCGAAGACACCTGAGATATGGCTGAGAATACCCCTTCTTATACAGGGTTCCGTTCAGAATAACATATCTTGCTGCTCGGACTCTCAAACGTCTAGCTTCCTGCCTGTCCGAGGGAACCTCCCTTGACTCGAGGTAGCCAAAGATTGGGTTCATCCAGCTCGGGGTGTTATTCACCGGATTAACCGTCTTTTTCTCTATTCGATCGATGCTGGAATGTTCAATGAACTCTACCGGAACGATCCGCGGAATCTTTCCCTCCGCGGCCGACGCCAACTTTGTCAGGGCGTCAGCCCATGTATTTTCTGTCCTCGCAATCTAGTGGATCGTACAGTTCCAAAATTTCTCGATCAGCTTTCTGGCCTCGTCTAGGTAAGCAATTATTTTATTCTCTTTGGCTTCATAATCGGCGGAGATGTGATTCACGACCAGATGAGAGTCGCATCGGACTTGTATAGATTGGACCCCAAGGCTGGCGGCCAATCTGAGCCCGGCTAACAGTGCCTCATACTCCGCCTCATTGTTGGAAGCTTTGAAGCCGAATCGGATGGCGTATTGGATAATTGTAGAGTCAGAGGCGATCAAAACGATCCCTACCCCGGCTCGTTTTGAGTTAGATGATCCGTCCACGTAAAGGACCCATCCGGCTTCTGGAATGCCCTGTGAGCTGTTCGGGAGGTCATGCGGGGTCATCTCAACCTCGTTGTTGATCTGCCCTTCACCTAAAACAGTGAATTCTGCGATGAAATCAGCCACTGCTTGGCCTTTCTTTGTTGTCCTCGGCCGGAAAGTAATGTCAAATTCTCCAAGTTCGATCGCCCATTTGGTCAACCGACCTGAGACCTCTGGCTTTTGGAGAATCTGTCTGAGGGGGGAGTCGGTTAACACGATGATCGAATGAGCTTGGAAATATGGACACAACCTCCGAGCCGAAATGACTAAGCTGAGTTCAAGCTTCTCCAGAGCGGGGTATCTCGTTTCTGCTGGTACCATGGCTTTGCTCACATAGTATACTGGATGTTGTTTGTTCCCCACTTCCCTGATCAGGGCCGAGCTGACTGCTGAGGCTGAGACTACGAGGTATAGAAACAAAGATTCGCCTTCTTCCGGTTTTGATAGCAGAGGTGGTGAGACCAGATATTGTTTCAGCTGTTGGAAAGCTTACTCACATTCAAGCGTCCACTCGGCCTTCTTATGACCCTTCAATTGCTGAAAGAAGGGGAGGCATTTATCAGTGGCTCAGGATATGAAGCGTCCGAGCGCTGCTACCCGTCCAGTGAGGCATTGTATTTCCTTGACAGTCCGAGGCGAACTCATGTCGAGGAGTGCTTTAATCTTATCGGAGTTGGCTTCGATGCCTCTCTGGCTGACTTGGAATCCAAGGAATCTTCCTGAACCGACTCCGAAAGCGCACTTTGCTGGGTTCAGTTTCATTTGATATTCTCGGAGGACTGCGAAGGTTTCTCCGAGGTCCGCCAAGTGATCGAATGCCTTGACGCTTTTTACCAACATATCATCGACGTAAACTTCCATCGTGCGCCCGATCTGTCTTGCGAACATCTGGTTGACTAACCTCTGGTATGTGGCCCCAGCGTTTTTCAGGCCAAATGGCATGACCCGGTAACAGTAGAGCCCCTTGTCTGTGACGAAGGTAGTCATCTGCTCCGGTATTACGATGGATGTTCGCTCGGAATGGATCGTTCAACTCGAATGTTTTCCCTTCCGACTGCCCTTGGAAAGAAGGCGGTCAAGAATGAGAGCTTCGCTCATCTTAACCCACCTTCCTAGTATTATGCCGAGGCTCGGACTCTCCGCCCGGACTAGCGGATCGTCGATCCCTCCGATTGTAGTCGGCTCGGATCTTCGTATAACACTAACCAAAGAATATATTTGAACAGTCAGATTTTTTAAGCTTTGGTCAATACCATAAGGTTAGTACGGTCAAAATTCAAATAAACATTACATTAAGCAGTAGGAAGTTTTTAAACCTGAACGTTGAATCAACATTGTTTTCCTCTAGTCTCCTCCCCTTAGGTTTTTATTTGCCTTATTTATGGGATTACGCCCTAAAATGTATTAAGAAAAGGGATGGACCGGCTGGATAAAGTACATACGTTATGGTGGGCCCACGGAGCTCTGATACCAGCTAGGTAGCTGGTGTTTGGGTCACTATCCAAACTGCGTCCGCTTCCGATATCCCAGTACTAAATTATCCCAGTGCATAACCATAGGTTTTGGTTGACTGCGTAAACGTAATCGCGACTGTAACTCTCAGACGTGCCTGGCCAGCGCTGACACAGACTCGGCCCAGGACCCTCGCAGCGGCACAGCTAAAATCAGAACCCCATTCAGTTAACGACGTGACTCGCGGTAGAGTCCTGTACGTGGACGATTCTTATCCACGAGTTCCCCTGCCACTGAATGTACAGCCCAGCCCTCATCATATAAAGAAGAAATGGTGATTGGTCAAAGTTAAACAACAACGACCCATCCCTTCCCAATTGGCGAGCTGCAAAATCAAACCAGGCCCAACACTAGGGTATAAAAGCCGGAAACGGATTGGCTACTCCCCCTGTCATGATGTATGTGTTTCATCCATGCCGTCCATCTATTTTTATATATCATTATATGGTACTATGCCAAAAATGAGGTACATCCCAATCTCAATTGGACCACATTACAGGAAACAGTGTTGATTGAACGTTGACCATTAAAAACTTTTTGGGGGGTAAAAGTCTTGTATCAATCTTATCTTTGTTTTTTCCCTTCATCTGGGTCTGTATGACCTAATCAACAGATTGGATGTCAAACAAACAGTAGTGGCCCTTAGGAGGATTTTAATGGTGGATATCCAATCACTATTGTTTTCCTGTGGTGTGGTCCACCTGAGATTTATATCCCTCTCATTCTTTTCTCTAATTTATAAAATGATCTATAAAAATAGATGGACGGCATGGATGAAATACATACATCATGGTGAGGCACCCACCACCAGCCATTGGCTGCTGGCAGGGAGAATATATAGCCAATCCGTTTCCCTGAAAGCCTCGTTGACCCCTCACAAGTCACAACACACACGAACACTCCTATAAAAACACTCACTGCTCAGCCTCTAATCCTACACTCTCTCTCTCTCTCTCTCTCTCTCTCTCTCTCTCTCTAAAATGGCTTCTTCAACTCCTCATGTTCACCTCTTCTCCACTATCTTTCTCCTTCTCGTCTCTCTTTCCTACGCCCAAGTATCCTTCCGACCGAAATCGCTCATTCTTCCAGTACTAAAGGACACAGCAACCCTCCAGTACGTAACCCAAATCAATCAAAGAACACCACTCATACCCATAAAGCTCACTCTCGATCTCGGAGGCCAGTACCTATGGGTCGTTTGTGATTCAAGCTATATCTCATCCTCTTATCATCAAGCCCGTTGTGGCTCAGCCCAATGCTCCCTAGCCAAGTCTAACGCATGCGGCGGTGGTATATGTGGTCTCTTTCCTGATAACACCATCACCCGCACTGGCTCATTTGGAGAAGTCAGATACGACATCGTTGCCCTCCAATCAACGGACGGATCAAACCCTGGCCCCATTGTTACTATACCCCACTTCATCTTCACATGTGCCCCCACATTCCTCTTACAAGGACTAGCTAGCAAGGTTAATGGTATGGTAGGTCTCGCACGTACACGTATTGCACTCGCATCACAGTTCGCAGCTGCATTCAGCTTACACCGAAAGTTCGCTGTTTGTCTATCATCCTCAACAACATCCAACGGTGTCATATTCTTCGGTGATGGGCCATACATGTTGCTTCCGAACATTGACGCTTCCAAATCACTTATCTATACTCCCCTCATCATCAATCCTGTAAGTACTGCTTTAGCTTACGTATTAGGTGACTCTTCAGATGAGTACTTCATCAGAGTGAGATCTATCAAGATCAATGAAAAACGTATCTCATTAAATGCATCCCTTCTCTCCATTGATAAAAATGGCTTTGGTGGAACTAAAATCAGCACCGTCAATCCTTACACTACTCTAGAAACCTCCATCTACGAGGCTTTCACTAAAGCTTTCCTTAGAGAGGCCACATCCATGAACATTACTCGAGTCGCACCGGTGGTGCCTTTTGAGGTGTGTTTTAGCTCGAATAACATCGGCAAAACACGAGTGGGGCTTGCTGTTCCTACGGTCGATCTTGTTTTGCAGAGTGAGAGCATTTACTGGAGGATCTTCGGGGCAAATTCGATGGTGTCTATGAATGATGACGTATCATGTTTGGCATTTGTTGATGGTGGGTCTAACTCTAGAACGTCGATCGTGATCGGAGGCTATCAGTTGGAGGATAATCTTCTACAGTTTGATCTGGCCACCTCAAGACTAGGGTTTAGCTCATCACTTCTCTTCAGGCAAACCACATGTGCCAACTTCAACTTCACATCTAATGCATAATGGGTTGTACTGATAATTACTTACTACAGATATGAGGTCGTGTATTTCTATTTTCTGAGCTATACGTTTGTGAATAAAAGGCCACCATCAGTTGTGTGGGCCTCAATCATGTGATGAATTTCTTTGGTTTGGTAGTTGGAGGCACTTCATTTGATAATGTTTTACATAAATGAATGTCTCTCTTGTAGGGCCCACAATTATCCCTTGTATTTTTCCATTGTGAGAAATTTAGATAGTGAGGTTGAATGTATGTCTTCATATTTGAAACCGTTGTATTCAGGTCACTGACCGGATGCTCTGGAATACCTGTTTTAAGCAGCAGCCCATAAAACACTTAAGCTCTGTGTGGCCCACCATGTAACATTCATTCCACCCATCAGGTTCTATCATCGATTCTAGGCCTTGGGGCAAAAATTAAGACACATCCACAACTCAAGTACACCACATCACGGGGAGAAATGGGTATGACGGATAAGATGCCAACAATAGGTTTATGTGTGGAGCCGCCATGTGTATCCTTCGTCAAAACCGATTAATAATATGGAGGGATTTTGACCGTAAATACAGGCCTCCCTGTCAAATTCTTGAAAGAGGTTCCACCACGTTACAACCACGATCTTTATCATGTTATATTGGTATGGTGAAATTTTCAAAAGATATTTTATATATGCCTACCTTTCTACACATGGACTTAAAAACTCCCGATTTTAAACTATTTCCCCATCCAGCCATAGTTCTCACAGTTAGTCATTGCACTGCCCACTGTTAGGGGGTATATGAATAGAATTTTGTATTTTTTTTATTAACCAAACTGCCGTCCTATTGCAGCACTTAATTTCCCCTCAGTACACGATCACATGCCAAGGAGTTTCAACACCCGGTCAAACACCCGGTCAAGGGTTTGAGCATCCATGGGTGGTGTAATTCCACTACGGCGTGAGTGTGTGGGGTGTGCGCGCGTGTTAAAAAAAACAAAAAAAAAAAAAAGAAAACAAGTGCCAACGTAGCCCTAAATACACATGAGCCCGACTTGATATTTGTGACAAATCTATTCCGTTCATCTGTTTCTCCAGATCATTTTCTAAAATAGCCCCCAAAATGAGACCAATCTAAAGCTCAACATATGCTCCAAGACGGACCCAATCTATTTCAATGGTAAGAGTTTAATCCCATTGTTTCCTATTGTGTAGCATACTGGATATTGGTATGGGCCTTTTTTTTGGGCCCATGGCATATAATGAGCTGGAAAAACAGATGGACAAAGTGGATTTGTCATAAAAATTTCATGCCATGCAAATGTTTCAACGGTGGGCATTCAATCCCCATTATTTCATGGGTTTTTTTTTTTTTTTTGGGTTAGCTTGTTAGTACACACCCATGTCAGTACACACCCATGTTAACCACCCCCGCTAGGGATCGATGTTTCATGTTCGTTGTCCCACTTGAAATATGGATCGACCTCATTTGTACGCCCATACCCTAACTTGAGATGAAAATCCGGTGGACGGAATGAATTTATCACAAACATCACTCTTGACTTGAATTTCCTCCCATTGGATGGCACATTGATTGATATGGATTGTCAAGCCAACCTAACCTTGTTCATACGTGGGGCCCACCTTGATGTTTGTTAGAAATCTACCATGTCCATCGGTTTTTCTAGCTCATTTTAAAGTATCTGCAAACAAAAAAAAAAAAAGCCATATCCATAGTTCATGGTGGGTTCCCTCAATGGCCCCAAAATGTTTCAATGGTCCGTGTTCAATCCCACTGTTTCCTATTGTATGGGCCACTTAAGTTTTAAATCTGTTTCATTTTTGGTCCATGCCCTAAAATGATTTGGAAACACAAATGGATATGGTAGATTTGTCATGAACAGTATGTGACCCCATGAATGTTTTAACAACAATCATTCAATCCTCACCTTTTTTGTTCGTTTGGCCCACCTGAGCTTTGAATCAGCCATATTTTTTGGCACATGCCCTATAATGGTATGAAAAATCCAATGGACGAAGTGGATTTGACACAAACATCATGGTGGGTCCCAACCCTCGCTATCTGGACTTATAATGTCCAAAACCTCTGGAATTGTCGTGTCAACCTAACCTCGACTGTCATGCCCCAAATCCGGAAATTGGATTCACTAGAATCCCGATCGTCGAATCCGGTGCCGACAGCCTCCGTAGTACTCCATTCTCGGCTCCTGGCGTCCACACACCAGATTCCAATCCTGGGATCCTACAAGGAGGATTTTCCAATGTACATTTAACTCGTAATAAGCATAACCACAAGTATACCCAAATCATAAAGGCAATATTATCATCACATATCCACTAATATAATCCTTTGAGTACAATGCTGAAAGGAAATATATAAATCGAAAATCAAGCTCCAGAAGACCGCTACACGCTCCAAGCTCAACACTGCTGCAACCTAACATCACCTGCACGCATTTATCGTGCATAAGCTCATAAAAAGCTTAGAGGGTGGTGTAAGTGTGTGCACAAGGTAAGTGCCAAGTATTCAATGCAATGTCATAATCAGACAATGTCAAAATAGGCGCAAGATCATGAATCATACGTTATCAAAGTAAGCGAAAATACTAACAAGTCTATGAGTCAAGCAATATCAGAATACGCAATACAAATCAATTATACAAATGAGGAATCATATAGAGTCAAGCAATATTAGAATACGCAATACAGATCAATTATACAAATGAGGATAATATAGAGTCAAATATCAGATGTTGTATCTAAACCATATAAATGCAGAAACACAGGTAACCCAAAATGTCATATGTCGCGAATGTAATGCAATATGCGGTGCGAATGGAATGACTATGCTGGAGTATGAAGTCGGAATGATAGTACGTAGTATCGCAGGCTATGGGTCCATCACAAGGGACTTCTATCCAAACCAGTCTCATACCCAAATTTAGATAGTCAGACTCAATGTGGTAAACTCCTGATCTCAGGTTAGTCGCGTGCCCCAACTGAAATCCTGGCCATTGCGAAAGTTCACACAACAAATAGTTGCGCACCACCAGCCTGAGTGGATGTGAATGAATGAATGAATGAGTATGTAAATCCTGCTCAATAAGTCCACATATCAGTACGATTCATCTCTGGGATCATCACCGGGGTTTTGTACACTCCAAATGGCACTGTTGCTCTCCCAGCCGCACAGTCCAAGTGAAAGTAAGAAACCTCACTAACCGTCTGGCCAATAGTCTGTCAATACCTATTTGGCACGTCGATAGCAGACTCATTCCTCGAGATGGTCAAACTCAGCCTAGCAATGCCCCCTACGCTCGGGCGGGTAAGACCACACTCCCTCCCAGCCGACCACGACACAGTGGAAGACGCGGCCTCCTGGTATTCGGCACTCGGGAGCTCATGTATCCACTCGATCTCGACGTTGGGGCGTCCTCTGGTACCAAGAGGATTTTAGGGATTTTCACTTAGGGACATCTATGGCAGCCTGATGCTAGAATAAATTTTCGGTGCCTCGTCTGGCCATCCACGATATACCTGTGGAGGTTACGGCCCTGATGTCGCTAGGGCGTACAGTAATCATAATGCAAGATGCATGAGTCATATATCCAGTCATGCATCAATCCTGCGCATACCATGCACTCATGTAAGATAACATCAGCCTATCAGGGAGTCTCATAACAACATGCTCAATGACATATGCAATGATCAACCACATCTCATAACAAACATGCAGATGATGTGTATGGCATGTATCATGATGTTATGGAATCACATACTCATAATCGATATCAATAACCGGCATCGACAATCGACCTCGACAATGTGGACACTTAACCAACATTGCCCCCAAGGAATGGCCCTCATAGATCCTAACATATAGTGGACCCATGACCTCACATAAGGGCCAAATATACAACATCATTGGCCTCACTCAAGAGCTTAATACACATCACGATGGGCCTTTCACATGGGCCTAACCTACATCACAATGGTCTCCATCGCCTGGCCCTCAAATGCACCACAATGGGCCTCATCACATAGACCTCATATTCATCACATTATGCCTTAAACATGGGTTAAATACACACCACAATGAGTCTCAAATACGAGCCGCATATACATCACATTGGGCCTCAAACACGGGCCGCATATACATCACACAAGTCTCGACAATCGAAATCGACACTCTGAATCGGCCTCGACAATCGGAGTCGGCCTCGATACTAGGCCTCGACGATCGGAATTGATTGATAATCGGAATCGGCAAATCGGTCATAACAATCGGGATCGATCGATAATCAGAGTCAGCAAATCGGTCACGACACTCAGGATCGATCAATAATTAGAAACGGAAAGTCAGTCACGACAATCGAGATAGATCGATAATCAGAGTCGGCAAATCGGTCACGATAATCGGGATCGATCGATAATCAGAGTCAGCAAATGGGTCACATCAATCGGAATCGATCGATACTTAGATTCGGCAAATCGGTCACGACAATCGAGATCGATCGATAATCAGAGTCGGCAAATCGATCACGACACTCAGGATCGATCGATAATTAGAAACGACAAGTCAGTCACGACAATCGAGATAAATCGATAATCAGAGTCGGCAAATCGGTCACGATAATCGGGATCGATCGATAATCAGAGTCAGCAAATGGGTCACGTCAATCGGAATCGATCGATACTTAGATTCGGCAAATCGGTCACGACAATCGGGATCGATCGATAATCAGAGTCGGCAAATCGATCACATCAATCGGAATCGATTGATATTTAAAATCGGTAAATCGGTCATGACAATCGGGATCGATCGATAATTGGAATCGATATATCGGTCACGACAATCGGGATCGATCGATAATTAGAATCGACAAGTCGGTCACGACAATCAGGATCGATCGATAATCAGAGTCGGCAAATCGGTCACGACAATCAGGATCGATCGATAATTAGAATAGGCAAATCGGTCACGACAATCGGGATCGATCGATAATCAGAGTCGGCAAATCGGTCACGATAATCGGGATCGATCGATAATTAGAATCGGCAAATCAGTCACGACAATCGGGATCGATCGATAATCAGAATCAGCAAATCGGTCACGACAATTGGGATCGATTGATAATTAGAATCGGCAAGTCGGTCACGACAATCGGGATCGATCGATAATCAGAGTCGACAAATCGGTCACGACAATCGGGATCGATCGATAATTAGAATCGGCAAATCGGTCACGAAAATCGGGATCGATCGATAATCAGAGTCGGCAAATCGGTCACGACAGTCGGGATCGATTGATAATCAAAATCGGCAAATCGGTCATGACAATCGGGATCGATCGATAATCAGAGTCGACAAATCGGTCATGACAATCATGAGGATCGATCGATAATTAGAATCGGCAAGTCAGTCACGACAATCGGGATCGATAGATAATCAGAGTCAGCAAATCGGTCACGACAATTGAGATCAATCGATAATCAGAGTCGGCAAATCGGTCACATCAATCGAAATCGATCGATACTTAGAATCGGCAAATCGGTCACGACAATCGGGATCGATCAATAATCAGAGTTGACAAATCGGTCACATCAATCGGAATCGATCGATATTTAGAATCAGAAAATCAGTCACAACAATCGGGATCAATTGATAATCAGAGTCGGCAAATCGGTCACATCAATCGGAATCGATCGGTACTTAGAATCGGCAAATCGGTCACGACAATTGGAATCCATCGATAATCGGAGTCGGCAAATCGGTCACATCAATCAGAATCTATCGATATTTAGAATCGGCAAATCGGTCACGACAATCGGGATCGATTGATAATCAGAGTCAGCAAATCGATCACATCAATCGGAATCGATCGATACTTAGAATCGGTAAATCGGTCACGACAATCGGGATCGATCGATAATCAGAGTCAGCAAATCGATCACATCAATCGGAATCGATCAATATTTAGAATCGGCAAATCGGTCACGACAATCGGGATCGATCAAGAATCAGAGTCAGCAAATCGGTCACATCAATAATAATCGATCGATATTTAGAATCAGCAAATCAGTCACGACAATCGGGATCGATCGATAATCAGAGTCGACAAATCGGTCACATCAATCGGAATCGATCGATACTTAAAATCGGCAAATCAGTCACGTCAATCGAAATCGGCAATCAGCCATGACAATTGGAGCTAGAATTGACCTCAACTATCGGCCTCGATACTCGGCCTCGACAATAGGAATCAGCCTATACGATCGGTCGAACAAGGCCTAAGGAAAGGTCACAATGTGGACATTAAACCAACATTGCTCCCAATGAGTGGCCCACATAGGGCCGAACATACGGTGGGCCCATGGCGTCATACAAGGGTCTATTATACATCACAATGGACCAAATACACAGGCCTAGTATACATCACCATGGGCCACGACCCATGGTCCTCAAATACATCATAATGGGCTACGACCCATGAGCCTTAATATACATCAAGTGGACCGCATTAATGGGTCTCATATACATCAAATGGGCCATGTACCTAGGCCTTAAATACATCAAGTGGGCCACACATTATGGGCCTAATACATGTCACAATGGGCCTCATATTTGTGCTGCATATATATCACTATGGGCCTCCTAACTGGGCCTCAAGTACATCACGATGGGCCATAACTCGTGAGCCTCAAATACACAATAGGTGGGCCCTACACATGGGCCTCATACACATCGGGTGGGCTGCGTCAATGGGCTACACTAATGGGCCTCACAGATGGGCTACGAATATATCAAGGTGGGCCTCACAGATGGGCCACAAGTATATCAAAGTGGGCCTCTCAAATGGGCCACAAAATACATCAAAGGTGAGCCTCATGGATGGTTCATCAACACATCAAAGGTGGGTTTCCACAGTCCAGTTCACAAGGAAGGTGCGGATACAACACATCTTCAAGGTAGGGCCCATTATAACGTTATTTTCTATCCAACCTGCTCATACGGTCACAAATACCTGAATCCAGAGGAAAAACAAATACTATATTGATCCCGAACTTTTGTACTCTTAAAAGAATTTCAATGGTGTACATTCAATCTTTACTGTTTCTGCAATGTGATCCACACTTGATAACTAGATCTGTCTGAATTTTAGTCTCAAGCCTGGAGACAGACTCACCAATTGGATAGACGGTAGGGATACATCACATGCATCATGGTGGGGCCAGTCGTCAATGGATGGATGGTAGGGATACAACACCTGCTTCATGGTGGGACCGTGCATGGCTTACATCACGGTGGACTCCACCCTCAAAATGGATGGACGGCATGGACGTCAAGCTTGCTGCACCGTCCAGCAGCTGGATGGTGCAGATATATACATCATGGTGCGGCACACGATGCAGATGAAACACATGCTAGTAAGGTGGGTCCCACGGAACTTGCTGACATCCGTCAGCCAAACAGATGAACGGCGTGGGTATCAAATAAATGCACAGAAGGTGGGTTCCACCGTCTGAGAATAAGGCACATACATCACCTGGACTCCACGTGCACCGTCAAAATGGACGGTGTAGGTACATACATCCGTGTGAGGTCCACAGAACTTGTCGGTGTCATTACACCGCTGATGGGAGGTGGGGTCCACATAAATGGACAGTCTGGGTGATCAGACCCAGACGTTAACGTCAATACACCAACTAACATAGCTAGTGCATTGTAGACCAGCCAATCCACTTCATGCAAGTGGGTCCCACGTGGGGCCCACATAATGTTTATCTGTCATCCAAGCCGTTGATAAGGTCACACGGACCTGAATCAAGGGGAAAAACAAATTTCATAATGATCAAAAACTTCTGCAACCTAGAAAGGGTTCCAATGGTAGACGTTCAATCAACACTGTTTCCTGTGATGTGGGCCACCCGAGCACCACATATGGCTGATTTTTGGAGGGACCCAATATATATATATATATATATATATATATATATATATATATATTATATATATATATATATATATATATATATATATAAACCCATCAAATGCACGGTGTTGATGTTCAACTCACATCATGGTGGGGCCTGAGGTGGGGCCCACTAACCCTGTGCCAACCCAAGCTGCACAGCATCCTCTGGATGCTAACAGCAGCAGCGTCTGCTATATTTTTTTTTTTGTAAAAATCTATTTTTTTTGAAGATTTTTATAGGTGGGGCCCACATCAAGGGAATCTAGTCCGTCAGCTGGATTCCTTAAGTCAAGACAAGTCTGACAAGCCTGATATTAGGTAAGTTTGATGTATAGAAACATCACAGTGGGCCCTATCAATTTCTCATTATTAAAATAATTATTTAGACGGTGTGGCCTACTAGAGTTTCGGATTAGCCTCATTTTTCGGCTCAACGCTTAAAATGGGCTGAGAAACAAGATGGACGGCGTGGATTTAATCCATACATCATGGTGGTGCCTGCATGAGCAGTCCACACATCACTGTTAGCCACACCACGTCGGTTCACACTTCACTATGGGGCACGTCCAGCGTCCTTAGACGCTAGACAGTTTGGATACCACACAGCATCATGGTGGGTCCCACATGTACGTGGCCCACATGATGGTATAATATACATATAATATATTTATTATATTATGTTTAAAAGAAATAAAAAGAGGATGGCTGGGTGGTGCACACTCCACTGTCAGTTCTCACTTCTCAGTTAGCTACACCCCACTGTCAGTTAACACTACACTATTTGTCACGCCCCGAACCTGGAGACCGGGCTCACGAAATTCCCGATCGCCGAATCCGGCGTCGATAGCCTCCGTAGTTCCCCACTCTCGGCTCCCGGTATCCATATACCAGGTTCCGATCCTGGGATACTACAAGGAGGATTCCTGATAATCCATTTGATTCGTAATGAGCATAACCACAAGCATAACCCACGAACAATAACCACAAGAACACCATCACAAAATCCACTATGAACAAAAACTTTAAGTACAATACGTCTAAAGGGAAATACAATATACGGAAGGAGATAAAAACTCTGAAAGCTCAGCTGCTCGCTCCTGCGCGGCACAACTACGGGCGACCTGGCACTACCTGCACGCATCAATCATGCATAAGCTTATAGAAAGCTTAGAGGGCGTTGTAAGTGTGTGCGAACGTGCTCAGAATGCAATGCCGGAGTAATGCGGAATCATGCTGATGAGTACGAAAATGCAACCAGCCGTACCAAGGCTATGCAGTACAAGATGTGAATGTTATCGGCCATACCAAGGCCATGCGATGCAATATGTAAGTCAAGCATGCCAATCCTCATACCAATACAACTCCTCACAAGAGCATCAAATCAGTACGGTTCTCAATCTGGATAATCACCGGGGTTCAGTACACTCCAAATGGCACTGTCTCTCTCCAAGCAGCACAGTCCAAGTGAGCGTAAGAAACCTCACTATCCGCCTGGCCAATAGTCAGCCAATACCTATCCGGCACGTCGATAGCGAACCCATTTCTGAGCTGGTCAAACTCAGCCTAGTAATGCCCCCTGCTCTCGGGCGAGTAAGGCCACACCCCTTTCCAACCGACCACGACACAATGGGAGACGCGGCCTCATGGTATTCGGCCCTCGTGCGCTCATATATCCACTCGGTCTCGACGTTGGAGTCATCCTCTGGTACCATCGGGTTCAGGGACTCTCACCCAGGGACATCTATGGCACCCCAATTGCTTAGAACAAGATTTTTCCGGTATCCAACCAGCCACCCACGATATATCTGTGGAGGTTATGGCCCTGATGTCGCTAGGGCATATCACAATCACACAAATGCAAGTGCATGTATCACACTATCAGTCATGCAACCATCCTGCGTGAAGCACGCGCTCATGAGGGCAACTCCGCCTATCAGGGAGCCCGCAAACAGTCTGCCCGAAGGCATATGCAATGATCAGTCCTTTCTCACATCAAGCATACATATGATGCGTATGTGTATGGTCATGAGTCATGGATCTGTAATAAACGTGTTACGTAATTATGGGCTCTGCATAAAGGAAATGGGCCTAGACGGCCTAAGAATTCTTAAGTATGGGCCTAAGGGGAGCGGTAATGCGGACATTTAACCAACATTGACCTCACAATGTGGACATCAAACCAACATTGCTCTCAGGGTATGGCCTACCAAAAGTACACATACCAAACGGGCCTTACACATTACATTGGGTCTCGACCCATGGGCCTTTGAAACATCAAATGGGCCTCAAACCTTGGGTCATATACGTATCAAGTGGGCCTCAATAATGGGCAACCAATCCACCAGGATAGGCCCAGTCACATGGGTCTCATATGCATATCAGAGTGTCTCAATATCGGACCACAACCACCAAGATGGGCCTAGTTGCATGGCCATAAGAACGTTAAGTGGATCACACCAATGGGCCCTAAATACATCATAATGGGCCACCTAACATGGGCCTCATATCTATCAAGGCGGGTCTCAACAATGGGCCACCAGTACGTCAAGATGGGCCTCATGTGGAGTCCACCAAAATGTCTACTTTCCGCCCAACCTGTTGATATGGCCACACATAAATGGAGGGGCCCACCATACTATTTACTACTCATACAGGCTATTCATAAGATCACATGACTATGGGCCCACCAACAATATCTATTTGCCATCCAATCGGTTCATAAGGTTACTCAAATCTGGGGGCCCACAGAAATGTTTATTTTCCATCCAATCTATAAGCCCATATGGACCAGGAGGTCCACCACAATATTTATTTATTTTTCATTCGACCTATTCATAAGGTTTCACCTACATGGGCCCACCAAAATGCTTATTTATCATCCAAACGGTTCATGGGGTCACAAGACCGTGGGCCCACTGTACCGTTTATTTGCCATTCAACCTGTTTATTAGGCCACATGGCCAGGGGCCCATCGTGATGCTTATATGACATCCAACCTGTTCAGCCAGTCACATGGACCAGGGGCCGACGGTATTACTATTATTATTATTACTATTATTTTTAATGGTCCCTCATTCAACACTGTTTTCTGAAACGTGGTCCACTTGAGATTAGGATGTACCTTATTTTTGGACTCAAGCCTTAAAATGATCTGTTAAAATGGATAGATGGCGTGGATGACACACATACATCATGGTGGGGCCCACGGCTGGGACCGTGAGGCCCAGCCCGTCCGCCCGTCTCTGTCAGCGGCAGCAGCAAGCGGCTGCTGCTTCCTTTCTTCTTCTTCTTCTTTTTTTTTTTTATTTATTTGGGGCCCATCGAGATGTGATTCACAATCCAGTTCACCCATTATGTATGTCCCACTTGTCTGACCGTCCAGAACGAGTTTCAGCTGCATCCAAACATCAGGTAGGTCCCACCAAGTACTTTTATATGTTCTGGCATGTCTTCACATGGTTTTAGAGGGTATGGCTCACCCGGTGATCGGATCACCTCAAGACTTTGGCTCAACGCCTAAAAGGATATGGAGAAGAGGAGGGACGGCATGGATTCAACATATACAACAAGGTGGAGCCCTTATGAACAATGCCCAAAATTTTTTTTTTTTTTTAAAGGAGCCTCTGTTTCACGTCCAGCGTACAGAGACATTGGATGTTAGGATTTTTTTTTTTTTTTTGTTGGGGCCACCGAGATGTGATTCACAAATCCAGTTCACCCATTATGTGTGTCCCACTTGTTTAGCCGTCCAGACCGAGTTTCAGCTGTATCCAAGCTTCAGGTAGGCCCCACCAAGTACTTTTATATAATCTGGCATGTCTTTACATTGTTTTTGATGGTATGGCCCACCTGATGATCAGATCGCCATAGAATTTTGGCTCAACGCCTAAAGTAGACTGGAGAATAGATTGGACAACGTGGATCACATACATACATCAAGGTGGGGCCTGCATTAGCAGCCCACAAAAAAGTAACCTTTTTTTTTTTTGGTTAGCCATGCAGTGAGCCTACGTCCAGTGTCTCTGGACGCTGGACGGTTTGGATAACACTGCCTCATGGTGGGTCCCACACGTGAGTGGCCACGTTCATCAAGGTAGGTCCCACATAATCATGGCCCACCATAATATTTAAATATTAATAATATATCATTTTCTCTAAATAGGGGGGGTGGATCTCTCCTAAAATGAGGTGGGCCACCCTATTTAATGGATAGAGTAGATATAACATATTGGTGGGGCCCACTTCATTCTAAGGAAGAGAGAAAAAGAAGGAAAGAGAGAGAAAAGGAAAGAGAAATAGAGAGAGATACATGGTGAGATAGAGGAGGGACCCCGCCACTATGGGCCCTCCATTTCATACATGCATACATCAAATGGGTCCCACCACATGTGGCCCAAAAATATGAGAAATGACGGTGGGTCACCCACCTCTTGCACTCCTTGCCTCCTTGCACTCCAATGCTCCTTTGCTTGACTTTTAATGGTGGATGATGGACTTTTGATGGTGTGGATGAGAGGTGAGAGGGGTGGGGAAAGTGGGCCACACTAGTTGCTCTTGGAAGGCTTGGGAATGCTTGGGACGTGTGAGAGAGAGGGAATGAGAGAATGAGAGAGGGAAAGAAATAAATTAAAGGAAGAAGGGATGGAGGGAATGGTGTTGTAATTAATGATGTATGGTTAGGTTTGAAAATGTGAAAAAGGAGGAATGGTGAGGGGAGGGAGAGTTTGACTTGTGGGAAAAGGGAGAGAGGCCACTTGTACTTGTTGTTGGGTGAGGTGGCATGGAGGTAAGGTGGTGTACTTGACTTGATTGATGGGACATCTCATAGAGATTCCCTCGAGATTCGCAACGTGCGGCGTTTTCATCGAATCGAACGCAGGCCGACATCTTCTAGCCTGGGTATCGGGTCGGTGTGCGAGTCGCGCCGTTGGAACCGCGGCGACGACGCGGTCGCCAAGGTATAGGTTTCGGTTCAAGTCGACTTTGGCATGCAGGTCTCGTCTTAGGATCGTGCGCAACGTTGGCTTTAGGTCGAAGATTGCCGGAATTCGACCGGTATAATTGCAGAAGTCGACCGAATGGTACGGTTTAGGTTACTGGTCTTACACTATTAACCACCACCATTGACGGACGGAGTGGCATATACCTCATCAAGGTGGGTCCCACATAGACGTGACCCACCTGATTTGAATCAATCTGATATTTGTGTTTTCCACCACCATGAGGTAGGGTCCACATGACTTGGACAATTGGATAAAACATACATCAAGGTGGGGTCCATCCGAGTGGGCCACACATCACACAAAAATGAGAGAGAGAGAGAAGCACCCACCTTTGATCTTCTCGGACTCTTCCTTCCACAGATACGATCTAGAGCTCCAAGGGGTAGATTTTAACGGTTGAGATGGACTTTGGATGGTGGGGATGGGAGATAGGAAGTGGGTCATACTAGCTTCTCCCCCATTGAAGCCATGGACGTGGGTTGCTCTCATGGAGCTTGGGAGAAAATGACAGAGAGAGATGAGAGAGATGATGGGAGAGGAGTGATGGGGTGTGTAAGAGATGGGATGGAAAGGTTGACTTTTGGGATGGTGTAGTGTACTTGGGGGATGGGATAAGGTACTTGACTTGATGGGTGTACTTTGACAAGTGAAGTGATTGATGTGATGGATTCTCTATGGATTTGCAACACGCGACGTTTTTCTCGAACTGAACGTGGGCCCACATCTCCTGGCCTGGGTATCACCTCGGTGCGCGAGACGCGACATTGGAACCGCGGCGACGGCGCAGTCGTTAGGGTACAAGTCTTAGATTGAGTCGACTCGAGTTAACGGCGCGTGACTCAGGGTCGCGCGCAAATACTGGTTAAGGGTCGAAGGTTGCCAGGATTTGACCTGAAAAACCGCGGAAGTCTACGGAATGATACAGTCTAGGATACGGGTCTTACATCGACCGTGCGAGGCCTACCTTGAGATTGTGAGAAATCCACATCGTCCATTTATTTTGATAGCTCACTTTAGGGCATGGGCCCAAAAAAGAAAGATCCAGTGCTCAAAGTGAGCCTCATGATGGCCCAAAATGAGTGTTCAAGCCCACTTTTCCCTTACGTGTTTCCCGTGATGTTGGCCTCAGTTTTGGACCCATGTCATAAAATGGATGGACCATGTGAATTTCTCACAAGCATCCCGTGCCCGGTGAATTTTTCAACTATGGACGTTCAATCCCCACTGTTTCTAGTCATGTGGCCCTGTTGAGCTATGGATCTACCTCATCTTTTGCCATGATTCCATGAACCGGAAGCAGCAGTGATAATGATTATTTTTTTAAATGTGGACTCATGCCACATATCATTCATCAACGCTGAACAAATATACAGACTTTCGGGCGGGGCCTGACAAATATCACGGGCCCCCCTATCGTGTAACAAGAAAACACCCAGGAACCAACTGTTGGGGATTTTTGGCCTGCGGAATCACACAGATCTAGATCTAGGATAGCAATCCAATGGCACCAAGCACACACACAAGAAAAGAGAACACACAGATTTAACGTGGAAAACCCTTGCGGGAAAAAACCACGGCACAAAGTGACAGATCACCACTATGAAAGCATCAATTACAAAGAGAAAGGACTTATCCGATTCGAACAACCTCGAATCTCACCCTTGCTACACCCTTTGATAACCCTAGAACCCTTTTGAATACCTTTAGGAAGTCTTGGAATAATATTAGAATAGCCCTAGGGACCCAAATTTATAGTTTTGGCAACTTCCCTTTCGTATCCCGGTTGCGAAAGGACTTGCGACACGAAATCCGCGAAACTCCTTTCGCATCACAGTTACGAAAGGACTTGCGACACGAAATCCGCGAAACTCCTTTCTGCATCCCAGTTGCGAAAGGACTCAGATTTAAGACATCTCGCAGCAGTCTCCACCATGTCTTCAATCTTCAACCGTGTAGCTTCTTGACCTCTTCTCTTATTTCTGCATCACATCATAGCTCAAGATTACATTGGCCAACCAGCGCCAATCACGGATCTGATAGATACCTGCTATACCATCGGCGCAAATATCTCTGAGAAGCCGATCTCTTCTCTCTGAGAATAACCACTCGCTACCAACCTCGCCCTGTATCTATACTGTATCCTCCTGAAGGTCCACCTGCATCCAACCGCTCACCGGCCCACTGGAAGCTCCATCCGCTCCCATATGTCGGTCTGGTACAACGAATCCATCACATCGCCCATAGTCACCTTCCACTTCTCAGCACCAGGCTCACCAAGAGCCATCAGAAAAGAAGATGAATCCTCTGCGATATTAGAGTCGTCCATGTACCACGTCGATATCCTGCGATCATGCCGCATGATTTTTCACACAGGTGGCTGCTCCACCTGCTCTGTATCCCTGTCCGCACGTCTCAGCCTTCCTGCCCTGTCCGCTCATGTGGCCATGCCCATCATGCCACACATGTGCAGAGGTGAAATCCACTACATCCACTGTAGCTCCACCTTTTGAAGTGCTCCCGATCAACCTATAAACATGATCGAGTCGTTGCGCTTTCGTGATTACCCGTGCCCCCTTAGATACTTTAAGAGCACCATCAATACTTGTGTACTTGCATCCTTTTGCTTCAAGTACACCAAGAGAAATCAAATTCTACTTCAAATCAGGAACGTGCCTCACATCTGTCAAGGTACGCTTCACCCCATCAAACATCCTGATGTGCACCGTACCAACAGCCACAACATTACAGGCAAAGTCATTACCCATAAACACCTGTCCACCATCGCACTCCCTGTAGCTGGTGAACCAACTCCGATGAGGAGTCATGTGAAAAGATGCCCCTGTGTCTAGCATCCACTCGTCCTTACGATCACCGTATGACCATCTGAGCGAAGACACAGATAAAACATCACCATCACATCCACTCGATTCATCTGACATGGCAGTCACTACAAGAAAAATGGGCAAAGGCTACGGACTAGATCCGTAGCAAAAGGGTTTTTGCTACGGATCTAGTCCGTCCCACGTCCGTCTCAATTGGTGGGGTAGCTAAAGCCCTAGCTACGGATCATATCCGTAGCCATAGATGCATTCGCTACGGATTCTGTCCGTAGCAATAGAGAGTATTAGCTACGGATCCTATCCGTAGCAATATACACCTATAGCTACGGATTATACCCATAGCAATAGATACCTATAGCTACGGATCATATCCGTAGCAATATTAGCTACGGGTTATATCCGTAGCAATAGATGCCATAATCCGTAGCAATACATACTGATATCTACGGTATTTCCAGCCCTAGATAAGGAGAGCTACGGATATTATCCGTAGCTATAGGTATAGCTACGGATATAAGCCGTAGCATTAGATACCAATAGCTACGGATATAATCCGTAGCAATATATAGCAATAGCTACGGCAAAAAGCTGTAACTTTGCTACGGATTATATTTCGTAGCTATTTTCCCTGTTTCCATTGCAAGAACCTGCTATATTGATAACTCATCTAAGCTTAATACAATCAGAGAAAAAAAATTGATGCATTTATTACAATAGCAATCAAATCTACAATGCATCCTACATTCACATTTCTAAATAAACAATACTTCGCTTTGCTCAACCTATCAAAAGAATTACAACTAAGGCGTGCCCTCATGCAGAATTTTCTTTCTTCAGACTGTCAAGTTCAGCAAACACAGAAGATAGAGCTTCTTCTTTCCTTGAAACTGCATATGTAACTTCTGTAGACTTCGACACAAGATCACTTTCAAGTTTTAAAACCCTTCCCTTGAGGAAATGAATTTCATCATCCACTGACTTCTTTAACTTGTCAGCCTGTATAAAACAATAATTGTAGACACAATCAAACAAGCATGCCTTTGTACACATCTCAAAAGGAAGAAAGACCAAAAAAAAAAGAGCTGAAAAAAAACAATCATATATAAAGAAATAAAAAATGTACCTACAAATTTTTTAAACTATAGCAAAATCCATAGGTTAGGTTATCGGTTATAAGTTTAGGTTATAAGTTATAGGTTAAGGTTTAGTTTATAGGTTTAGGAAATCGGATTCGGGTTCAGGATCGGGTTTAGGTTTGGGTTTTCAAGTTTAGGTTTAGGTTTAGGTTAAGGAGTTGAGATTAGGATTAGATGTAGGTTTAGGTTTAGGGATTTGAGAATACATTTAGGTTAAGGTTTAGAGAATTGAGAATAGGTTAAGGTTTAGGTTTAGGAAATCGGATTCGGGTTCGGGATTGGGTTTAGGTTTGGGTTTTCAAGTTTAGGTTTAGGTTTAGGTTAGGGAGTTGAGATTAAGATTAGGTGTAGGTTTAGGTTTAGGGATTTGAGAATATATACATTTAGGTTAAGGTTTAGAGAATTGAGAATAGGTTAAGGTTTAGGTTTAGGAAATCGGATTCGGGTTCGGGATTGGGTTTAGGTTTGGGTTTTCAAGTTTAGGTTTAGGTTTAGGTTAGGGAGTTGAGATTAAGATTAGGTGTAGGTTTAGGTTTAGGGATTTGAGAATACATTTAGGTTAAGGTTTAGGGAATTGAGAATAGGTTAAGGTTTAGGTTTAGGAAATCGGGTTCGGGTTCAAGATCGGGTTTAGGTTTGGGTTTTCAGTTTAGGTTTAGGTTAGAGAGTTGAGATTAGGATTAGGTGTAGGTTTAGGTTTAGGGATTTGAGAATACATTTAGGTTAAGGTTTAGGAAATTGAGAATAGGTTAAGGTTTAAGTTTAGGAAATCGGGTTCGGGTTCAAGATCGGGCTTAGGCTTTGGTTTTCAAGTTTAGGTTTAGGTTTAGATTAGGGAGTTGAGATTAGGATTAGGTGTAGGTTTAGGTTTAGGGAATTGAGAATACATTTAGGTTAAGGTTTAGGGAATTGAGAATAGGTTAAGGTTTAGGTTTAGGAAATCGGGTTCGGGTTCAAGATCGGGTTTAGGTTTGGGTTTTCAGTTTAGGTTTAGGTTCAGGTTAGAGAGTTGAGATTAGGATTAGGTGTAGGTTTAGGTTTAGGGAATTGAGAATAGGTTTAGGTTTAGGTTAAGGTTTAGAGAATTGAGAATAGGTTAAGGTTTAGGTTTAGGAAATCGGATTCGGGTTCGGGATCGGGTTTAGGTTTGGGTTTTCAAGTTTAGGTTTAGGTTTAGATTAGTGAGTTGAGATTAGGATTAGGTGTAGGTTTAGGTTTAGGGATTTGAGAATACATTTAGGTTAAGGTTTAGGGAATTGAGAATAAGTTAAGGTTTAGGTTTAGGAAATCGGGTTCGGGTTCAAGGTCGAGTTTAGGTTTGGGTTTTCAAGTTTAGGTTTAGGTTTAGATTAGAGAGTTGAGATTAGGATTAGGTGTAGGTTTAGGTTTAGGGATTTGAGAATACATTTAGGTTAAGGTTTAGGAAATTGAGAATAGGTTAAGGTTAGGTTTAAGAAATCGGGTTCGAATTCGGGATTGGGTTTAGGTTTGGGTTTTCAAGTTTAGGTTTAGGTTTATGTTAGGGAGTTGAGATTAGGATTAGGTGTAGGTTTTGGTTTAGGGATTTGAGAATACATTTAGGTTAAGGTTTAGGGAATTGAGAATAGGTTTAGGTTTAGGTTTAGGAAATCGGGTTCGGGTTCAAGATCGGGCTTAGGCTTTGGTTTTCAAGTTTAGGTTTAGGTTTAGGTTAGAGAGTTGAGATTAGGATTAGGTGTAGGTTTAGGTTTAGGAATTTGAGAATACATTTAGGTTAAGGTTTAGGTTTAGGTTCGGGTTTAGGCTATAGGTTTTGGTTTTGGTTTAAGTTATAGGTTTTGGTTTTGGTTATAGGTTATAGGTTTAGGTTTAGGTTTTGATTTAGGTTATAGGTTACAGGTTTAGGTTAATGTTTAGGTTTATGTTATAGGTTTTGATTTAGGTTTCGGTTTAGGTTAAGGTTTTGGTTTAGGTTATAGGTTTTGGTTTTGGATATAGGTTATAGGTTTAGGTTATAGGATTTGAGAATGGGTTATGGTTTAGGTTATAGAAATCGGGTTCAGGTTCGGGATTGGGTTTTAGATTAGGTTTTCAAGTTTAGGTTTAGGTTTTGGTTAGGGAGTTGAGATTAGGTTGGGTTTTCAAGTTTAGGTTTAAGTTTGGGTTTTCAAGTTTAGGTTAAGGTTTAGGTTTAGGTTATAGGTTTTTGGATATGAGAATGGATTCGGGTTTAGGTATAGGTTTTGGTTTTGGTTTAGGTTATAGGTTTTAGTTTAGGTTATAGGTTAGAGGTTTAGGTTTAGGTTTTGAATTAGGTTATAGGTTATAGGTTTAGGTTGAGGTTTAGGTTTAGGTTTAGGTTATAGGTTTTGATTTAAGTTTAGGCTATAGGTTTTGGTTTTGGTTTTCGTTTAGGTTATAGGTTTTGGTTTAGGTTATAGGTTATAGGTTATAGAATTTGCGAATGGGTTCGGGTTTTGGTTTAGGTTATAGGTTTTCGTTTTCGTTTAGGTTATAGGTTTTTGTTAGGTTATAGGTTTAGGTTAAGGTTTCGGTTTAGGTTATAGGTTTTGGAATTTGAGAATGGGTTCGGGTCTAGGTTATAGGTTTTGGTTTTGGTTTAAGTTACAGGTCTTGGGATTTGAGAATGGGTTCGGGTTTAGGCTATAGGTTTTGGTTTTGGTTTAGGTTTTAGGTTATAGGTTATAGGTTTAGGTTAAGGTTTAGGTTTAGGTTATAGGTTTTGATTTAGGTTTAGGCTATAGGTTTTGGTTTTGGTCTAGGTTATAGGTTTTGGTTTAGGATATAGGTTATAGGTTTAGGTTATAGGATTTGAGAATGGGTTCGGGTTTAGATTATAGTTTTGGTTTTGGTTTAGGTTATAGGTTTTGGTTTACGTTACAGGTTTTGGGATTTGGGAATGGGTTGGGTTTAGGTTATAGGTTTTGGTTTTGGTTTAGGTTTTAGGTTATAGGATTTGAGAATGGGTTCGGGTTTAGGTTATAGGTTTTGGTTTTTGTTTAGGTTATAGGTTTAGGTTAAGGTTTCGGTTTAGGTTATAGGTTTTGGAATTTGAGAATGGGTTCGGGTTTAGGTTATAGGTTTTGGTTTTGGTTTAAATTATAGGTCTTGGGATTTGAGAATGGGTTCGGGTTTAGGCTATAGGTTTTGGTTTTGGTTTAGGTTATAGTTTATAGGTTTAGGTTAAGGTTTAGGTTTAGGTTTAGGTTATAGGTTTTGATTTAGGTTTAGGCTATAGGTTTTGGTTTTGGTCTAGGTTATAGGTTTTGGTTTAGGATATATGTTATAGGTTTAGGTTATAGGATTTGAGAATGGGTTCGGGTTTAGATTATAGGTTTTGGTTTTGGTTTAGGTTATAGGTTTTGGTTTACGTTACAGGTTTTGGGATTTGGGAATGGGTTTGGGTTTAGGTTATAGGTTTTGGTTTTGGTTTAGGTTTTAGGTTATAGGATTTGAGAATGGGTTCGGGTTTAGGTTATAGGTTTTGGTTTTTGTTTAGGTTATAGGTTTAGGTTAAGGTTTCGGTTTAGGTTATAGGTTTTGGAATTTGAGAATGGGTTCGGGTTTAGGTTATAGGTTTTGGTTTTGGTTTAAGTTATAGGTCTTGGGATTTGAGAATGGGTTCGGGTTTAGGCTATAGGTTTTGGTTTTGGTTTAGGTTATAGTTTATAGGTTTAGGTTAAGGTTTAGGTTTAGGTTATAGGTTTTGATTTAGGTTTAGGCTATAGGTTTAGGTTATAGGTTTTGGGATTTGAAAATGGGTTCGGGTTTAGGTTATAGGTTTTGGTTTTGGTTATAGGTTTTGGTTTACGTTATAGGTTATAGGTTTAGGTTAAGGTTTCGGTATAGGTTATAGGTTTTGGGATTTGAGAATGGGTTCGGGTTTAGGTTATAGGTTTTGATTTAGGTTATAGGTTAACGGTTTAGGTTAAGGTTTAGGTTTAGGTTATAGGTTTTTGGATTTGAGAATGGGTTCGGGTTTAGGTTATAGGTTTTGGGATTTGATAATGGGTTCGGGTTTAGGTTATAGGTTTTGGTTTTGGTTTAGGTTATAGGTTTTGATTTAGGTTATAGGTTAACGGTTTAGGTTAAGGTTTAGGTTTAGGTTATTGGTTTTTGGATTTGAGAATGAGTTCGGGTTTCAGCTATAGTTTTGGTTTTGGTTTAGGTTATAGGTTTTGGTTTAGGTTATAGGTTATAGGTTTAGGTTTAGGTTAAGGTTTTGGTTTAGGTTATAGGTTTTGGGATTTGAAAATGGGTTCGGGTTTAGGTTATAGGTTTTGGTTTTGGTTATAGGTTTTGGTTTAGGTTATAGGTTATAGGTTTAGGTTAAGGTTTCGGTATAGGTTATAGGTTTTGGGATTTGAGAATGGGTTCGGGTTAGGTTATAGGTTTTGATTTAGGTTATAGGTTAACGGTTTAGGTTAAGGTTTAGGTTTAGGTTATTGGTTTTTGGATTTGAGAATGAGTTCGGGTTTCGGCTATAGGTTTTGGTTTTGGTTTAGGTTATAGGTTTTGGTTTAGGTTATAGGTTATAGGTTTAGGTTTAGGTTTTGATTTAGGTTATAGGTTTAGGTTAAGGTTTAGGTTTAGGTTTAGGTTATAGGTTTTGATTTAGGTTATAGGTTATAGGTTTTGGTTTTGGTTTTGATTTAGGTTATAGGTTATAGGTTTAGGTTAAGGTTTAGGTTTATGTTATAAGTTTTTGGATTTGAGAATGGGTTCGGGTTTAGGTTATAGGTTTTGGTTTCGGTTTAGGTTATAGGTTTTGGCATTTGAGAATGGGTTCGGGTTTAGGTTATAGGTTATGGTTTTGGTTTTGGTTTAGGTTATAGGTTTTTGGATTTGAGAATGGGTTCGGGTTAGGTTATAGGTTTTGGTTTCGGTTAAGGTATATGTTTAGGTTTAGGTTATAGGTTTTGGGATTTGAGAATGGGTTCAGGTTTAGGTTAAGGGTGTGGTCCCTGCAAATACAGATATAAAAATGGCCTGTCCAAATGGCCAGGCCCTTCCAATGCTGTCCATAGGAAATGGACAGCTTCATCATGGTCATAACAGCGGTTCCCACCTTCCAGGGACCCCCGCTCATCCGGATAGCTCCGACGCACATCCGGGTCTGCTCCATTAATTTCGAGCAAATACACAAACACGGCCTGTCCAAATGGCCAGGCCCCTCCAATGCTGTCCATAGGAAATGGACAGCTTCATCATGGTCATAACAGCGGTTCCCACCTTCCAGGGACCCCCGCTCTTCCGAATAGCTCCGACGCACATCCGGGTTTGCTCCATCAATTTCGAGCAAATATACATAAATACGGCCTGTCCAGATGGCCAGGCCACTCCAATCATGTGCATTCTTGACAAGAGACGTACCAGATACTTGAGTCTGAAATATGCAGCTCCAATCCTCCCACATGCAACATCCACCTGAAAGAATGCGCATAATTGTCATACTTGAGTAATCAATACAGGAATCTACAAGTAAGGAGTGATGAAAACTAAATACAAGGAAAATATAAAACTCCCCTGATGTAAACTGTATTTAAATTGACCTTGAGTCGATTGGATACTCATAGAATAGAAACATGGACTGAATATGAAAAAGTTGCTCCATATTCCACTGCAATTGAACATGACACTAACACTTGCACGCCGTAACACGAAGCAAAGTTTAAAAGGAAAAAAAAAATAAAAGGTTTAGAAACTTGAGAGATTATTCTACTTTCGACTTGAGTTGACACAGTCTCAATCAAGAGTCAATTATACTGAGGTTTTTAAAGTTTTCATTTATTTCAAGAAAATCTCAGGCCTTCTTGAGTCAAAAGCATTCAGAAAAGAAGAAGAAAATATAAAGTGTATGACAATCAAGGAGAAGAGAGAGATGAAAAGCATTCAGACTGTTCATCTAGTAGGCCTCTTGTGAATGGGACCTATGGAAACATTTGAATTGTTTTTTTCCCATTTGTTCAAATGCATTGATATGCATATCATGGTTTATAACTGTCCTTTGTATGTATGCTTATGATATTGAAGAGGTAAGCGTTTCACCATGTGAGATCGGTTCCATTGATGTATTTTCTTTACTAATGTGGATCTGTCTTGGTGTATTTCATGGTACAGCAAAAAACAGGATTGACTCTATCTTGCTGTATTTTCTTTACTAATGTGGATCTTTGTTGTATTTTCTTTACTAACTGTATATTGTATTAGCTCATAGTAGCATAAATTGGGAAAATGTACTAAAATAAAGAAAAAAATTAGTTGCCCAGCAAGCCAATCCCCCAAACACTCCAAATTCATATCAAACCCCACATCCATTAAATCCAAAGCTGAAAATCCAAAACCCATATCCTATTTTCTCATAATTTCCTTTCAAACCCATCGATAAATCCCAATTCAAATCCCAAACCTCAACCACACCACTAATCTCAGTTCCCCTCAAATCCACCATAACACACCACTCAAATCCATCTCACATTCTCCACTTATTTTCTACATCAACATGCCTCAATTCAAATTCCAAACCTAAATTCAACCCAAGAAAAAACTCATTTCACACCAACATCAACTCACACTAAAAACTCCCAAAATCAATCAAATTAAAAAGAATCAAACCTCAGAACCATCAAATTCAATCCTCACCATCCAAAACCCATTTCCCAGTTTTCCCTACATTTGGGCCCGATAGCTGACTGCAAAGAACAACTTGGTAATGATGCAGTATTTTCTAGAGCTATTCTTCAGAGTCGTATTTCAGATAAGCTCGCCAAAAATGCTACAAGTTCTTCTAGAGTTGTCAAGAAATTTGCAGTTGGGCAGAGTTTGGGAATGGCCTGAAATTTGGTGTGAATCCTCATCCAAGTGAGGATTTGAAATCCTCAGCCAACAAACCCCCTGTTTGAGGGGATTTGAAGCCCTCATTTTGAAATCCTCATTTTTCTTATATAATAAATGCCATCCAAACAACTTTACGGTGCCAAGCATTCCAGGGGATTTGAAATCCTCATTTTTCTTATATAAAAAATGCCATCTAAACAACTTTCCACGAAAAACCATTTCATAAAAATAGTTGGATAACAACGTGCGGCGCACTGTCCTTTGTGCAGCGGTGAATGCATAAAAATGGTTCACAGAGAGAGAGAGAGAGAGAGAGAGAGACTAACCGTTCTTCTTCTCCTTCTTCTCCTTCTTGCAGCAAAAGGGGGTTTTGAAAACCCTAGCAGAGAGACAGAGAGGTTGGGAAACAGAGAGAGGGAAATGAGGCTGAGAGATAGAGAGAGGGTGAGGCAGCGCGAGAGATCGAGAGAGGGCTGAGTGCGAGGGAGAGAGAGAGAGAGAATGCGAGGGAGGGGGAGTCGCGGGCTAGCGGGCGAGAGCGAGTGCGAGAGAGAGAGAGAGAGAGAGATAGGATGCCCTTTTGTGAAATGGGGTGCGCGGGAGAGGTGCGCGGGAGAGGTGCGCGGGCGGACGGGATTTTAGGATGGAATTATTTTAGGACTTGTGGGGCCCACCATTGTGTATGTTAACTATCCACTCCGTCCATTCACTTTAACGGCTCCTTTTTAAAATAAATCCAAAAAATGAGTTAGATCAAAGATTTAGGTGGACCACACCATATATTAACGATATAAATTTATGTTTTCCTTCTTTCTCATGGTGTGGTCCACCTAAACTTTTGATCTTTCTAATTATTTGGCTCATGCACTTAAATAATATTTCAAAATTTATGGACGGATTAGATAAAAAAAATATATTGCAATGGGCCTCATGGAGCCCCTTAAGCATCATCATTCTCTAATAAAGTCATATTTGGAGGTATGCATTAGCTACAGATTAAGTAAGTTTTAGCTACGGATTATATCCGTAGCTAATTAGCTACGGACTAAATCCGTAGCTGTAAACCTCTATAGTCCGTATCCTTTGGTCATTTTTTTGGTAGTGAGTGTTAGCCTCCCTGCATGAAGCCTCAGAATCTTCCCTCTTAGATTTAGAATTTTCACAATCCCTCTTCACATGTCCTTCCTTCCCACAATTCCAGCACTTTACCTTTCCTTTGCCATTGCCCTTGGATTTAGATCTAGAACCTGAAGAACTTGTACCTTGTTCAGAATTCCTACCCACTGTAAACAGTGCATCAGAAGATGTCCCCATGTTGCTGTCTAGCTGTCTCATAGCCTTCCCTTGAAGGGTTGAGATAACAGTGTCGACACTCAGGGTTTTATTCATGCTGCACATAGTGTCCTTGAATGACTCATAGGACGCCGGGAGAGAATTCAGCAACATACATGATTGTTCTTCATCTTTCATCACTTCCTCCATATCCAGCAATTTACAAACCAATTTATTAAAGTTGTTGATGTGAGCCTCCAGATCTCCACCCTCTGCCATCTTGAAGTTATACCACTAGGCGATTTTCAGAGGATTTCTTCGCATAGACATCCTCTAACTTCGCCCATAACTTAGCCGCAGTTTTCTTCCTCATGACGTTGTAGAGAACCTCATCCGTGAGACATAAACGGATCGATGATAAAGCCTTTTTATCAAGAGTATTCCAATCACCATCAGTCATAGTGGACTTCCGCTCCTCAAGAGCACCATCTTCGCCTTGTTTGATTAAGGAACTCATCATCTTGATCTTCCATAACTCAAAATTATTTTTCCCTGAGTACTTCTCAATCTCATTCCTAGCGCTCGCCATTATTACTAATCCCTCAGATTCAAATCTGTGCCCCAACCGAACTCAAGCTCTGATACCACTTGATGGGGATTTTTGGCCTGCGGAATCACACAGATCTAGATCTAGGATAGCAATCCAATGGCACCAAGCACACACACAAGAAAAGAGAACACATAGATTTAACGTGGAAAACCCTTGCGGGAAAAAACCACGGCACAAAGCGACAGATCACCACTATGAAAGCATCAATTACAAAGAGAAAGGACTTACCCGATTCGAACAACCTCGAATCTCACCCTTACTACACCCTTTGATATCCCTAGAACCCTTTTGAATACCTTTAGGAAGTCTTGGAATAATATTAGAATAGCCCTAGGGACCCCAATTTATAGTTTTGGCAACTTCCCTTTCGTATCCCAGTTACGAAAGGACTTGCGACACGAAATCCGCGAAACTCCTTTCCGCATCCCAGTTGCGAAAGGACTCAGATTTAAGACATCTCGCAACACTAACAACACCCTGACAAGCGAGATAGGATCTCCTCCTCACCCAAACCAAACCACCACAAAACAGACCCCGAAGAGAGAGAGATTGGAGATCCCCAGGGGATCATGAACCAGAGAACGCTAACCAGGGGCTCTACTTGCTCTTGAAGGATGGATCCTGCCTGAAGAAGAAAAGCTGCCAAAGCACCCAACACAAATCTTGAGCCTCCACTTAGATGATGCACTCTTGAGTATCCATGACAATGACTACCTCTACTTCTGAAGCCTGGACTCGAGGAATTTGGGTGCAGAAAAAAAGCGGAGCATGAAGAGAGGAGCAGGAGAAAGCGGCAGAGGCCTGAACCAAGCTAGAACCTCTCTGCTGAAAACAAATCCTGCTCTACAACCACTTGGGCAATCTGCAAGACAAAATTCTCCTCCGCTTCCTCTTGAGCAAGCTACATAACAAAAGACTCCGCCTCTTGCCTTTGATTACTCTCCTACCTCGCTCGATTAAATGGAAAAGAGGCACCTGCCTTCAAACCAAAAGCTGCACAGAAAATTTACAGACCTTCGGGCATGGCCAGACAAAAAATTGAGGCCACACCTATCTTGTTAAACATACTATTAGCTAATCCACTACCAACCACCCTGACCCAGACAGAAATAGAAGAGAAGCCGCTGACTGGGTAGGACTCCACTGCTAACCAGGGGACTCTCTGACAGAGCCAATGCCTACTTTATCTAGAAAGAGCAGACCACGAACCAGTGGAGGTAGGTCCCGGATATCACCGAAAACTTGAGAATACTGCTTCTGACTGCCGTCCCTGGCCATACCGTCGGCTGGACCATTTCCTTCTCTGGGGATCGTTGAAACTTTGAAACTCCCGATATCACCGAAAACTTGATAATGATTCTCACCTTTGAAACTTTTCTAGGGCCCACCATGATGTTTATTTTCCATCCAACCTATTCATAAAGTTACATGGACCTTGAAGAGAAAACACAAATATCAGCTCCATCCAAAACTCCTGTGGCCCCATGAAGTTTTCAACGGTAAGAGTTTAATTCCCATTGTGTATTCCACTTGAGCCTTGGATATGCCTCTATTTTTGGAATATATCCTAAAATAATACTAAAAAATGGATGGACGGTGTCGATAAGATCATACATCACGGTGGCCACTCAAAGCTCCTGCCCGTTCCCAGCTGGAGACGAGCGCAGGTAGGACGCAATCCGCTTCCGTCTTGAGCGGACCCTAAAGGTCCACATATTGGGCCCAGGCATGCATCTTGAGGTCCAATAACTAATTGGTCCAGACCTGTGCTTGCATATACATAAAGTCACCCTAGATTTAAAATCAATGTTATCAGGCTGGGTACCTGTCTAAAGGACTGGGCGGCTGTAATAAGGGTGAAATGCACCAAGCTAGGTCAAGCCAGGATTGACCCTGGCTCAGCCTTAGCCCCTAATTAAGCCGCAGCCCTGGCCGTAATTGGCCTAAAAAGGAGGCCTTACCCTGGCCCAGAAAGGAAAATAGTGAAATAACCAAAGGCTTAAAATGGTCCAATCCCATTATATTAATGATATAAAAACGCATATTACGGCTTGAGAAAATGAAAGTCTTAGACAACAACACGAAAAGACAGATCATCAACTACAATAACTTGCAAACAAACAAACACAAACACTAAAGAAATCAAACCCTAGATTGGAAATTAAAGTTCCCACAAGTAGTCCTAAAGAAAAGCAATGTAGAACTAAACCCAATCCTCTGCTTAGCAAGATCAAACAACAAGAAATTATCCTCCATCTGGAACGACCCGATCACGGCCGCTTGTTCGGCTTTAGTACCTCCATCAACGACAGCCAAGCAAGCCACATCATCACTTACTTGCTTCATCGAGTTAGATCCAAAAAAAGTCCAGTTCTTCCCATTAGTCAGCATCACATCTATCTGTGGAACCGGAAGCCCCACCCTTGTAGACCCGAGCCTGCTAGTATTTAAACATAGATCGAACGGGTGCACCTTTGGAGCACGTGGTATACCCCTCGTAGCCCATGCAAATGCCTTAAGAAACGGCAAATAAATATGGCTCATGAGTGTGGTGTAAGGGACAACTGTACTAAGCTTAACCCCACCATGCCCTAGCGAATCAAACATCAGCACTCGATCCAGGAATCGAACCATCTCACCATTAATCGCGACCGCTTTCACATCGATGTAGTAATCGTAGTTCATCTGATTTCTTAGTAACGGTGCATAGGATAGGATGCTTGTGATTTCCAAACCTGGTGGGGGTTGAAGAAAGAATGGCCCACTCCCAAACAAGGCCACTCCATGGGCTGTGCTGGAGCTAGGCAGGCAGATTGCAAAGCTTCTCTCGACTGAGAGACTCGACGCGAGCTGTGTAGGAAGTGCTAGTCTCGATCGAGCAAGACCTGCCATGCCGGATGTGAGAGCTGGCAGAGATCTTAAAAGGGTCTTTGGTGTGCATGATGAAACGATGTTTGGAACTGTGATTGGGGTGATTGGGGTCCAGCCGTCTGTTCTGGAGATTGAAAGGTTGGTGTAGGTTAAGTCACCGAAGGCACACGTTTGGGTTACTGTGTTGATTGGTGTGGCTACACAAGTGCATGGACGCTTGTTTACGGTTATGATTGGAGGACAGAGTGGGGATTGGAAGGAGTGGGCCATGGTACATTTATGAGATTTGCAAGAGATTAAAGGGTGGTTTTGGGGACATTGAGACCATAGCAAGTTTCCTGTTATATCTAAGACAAAAGACTGGTTGTTGTTGAGAGTGAGACTGTAGAGGGATGTGAGGGTGTCTTTGGTGATGGGTGCAACAAGGGCCCTTAAATGGTGGGGTACAGCTGATGAAACATAAGGTGAGATGGTAATGAATGTGAAGATGATGAGTTGAAGAAGCTTTTGAGTTTGAGCCATTTGTGATTTGGGTGGATTGGATCTTGAAATGGGGGTTGAGTTGAATGAATATTTATAAGGAAAAGAGAGGGTTGACTCTTTTAAATGAATTGAACACGTAAAAAATTGCATGGGAGAAATGTACGTTGATTTGTTGTAAGCACACATATCAATGTGTTCTGAGCCCTTGGATTAAGGTGGTCAAGACATTTTTAGTCTACTCCACGTTCGTCGATTATATTATATTATTCTAAAGAGAGAACATCTTACTCCTTCCTATGGTAGCGGATTGGCTGGTGTACCATGCTCCACTGCCCTGGGTGGTGTGTTGACAATACCAAGTTTTGTGGTCCCATCATTAGGTATATGTTATATCCAAACCGTCCGTCAACCAGGAGAGTTAGTATTAAATCTTGATCTGAAAAATAAGGCATATATAAAGATCAAGTGGGCCACATTGAAAAAAAAACAGTGGGGTATTGAATGTCTACCATTAAAATTCTTTTGGGATCACAAGAGTTTCGGATCAATATGATATTTGCTTTTCCTCTTCATCTAGGTCTACGAAAAACTTAAAGGTGAGAATCATTGTCCCCACTGCTACTTGGCAGAATGGATGAACGGTGTGGATATAATAAATACATCATTGTGGGCCCACGTAACTTTGATATCTTTGAGCCGTTCCTACCACTAGGAATCGAGGAGCGTCAGTGCTTGTCTTCGCCCGACACGTACCCACACCAGCCAGGTCGGTGGTGTGTGGTACACCAGCCAATCCGCTTCCCCTTTCCATTCACCACTTGAGTAAGAGAAAAACCAGTGATGGTCGGTACGCATTCATACCGCCGTTATGAACAGGGAATCCATTTGTCTGAATCCAAACCGTTGAAGTTATGGATCCTGATTTAGATTTGACACAGCCGAAAAATCAGATTGATGGGACCGTTGTAACGTATGATTAATGGACTATTCTTTTTTCTTTTCTTTTTTTTTTTAACACACGCACACACACCACACACTCACGCCATAGTGAGATTTCACCACCTATGGTACTCGAACCCTTGACCAAATCTCCCGAGAGTGTACCACCGGTGCAAGAGTAAGGACCCGACTTTTCTTTGTTGAGTTTAGACAATATCTTTCATTTGAACCGTCAATTTGAGGGCCATCAATCAGAGATTTAGAATCATTTGTTCCCTGGGTTTTCCTTTATAATCCGTCTTCAATGGAGCCAGAGATTTGAATGGCTTGGATTGAGAAGGACTCTGCCATGTTCCAATTCTACCGGCTAAACACGACAGTTATTTGAGTTCGCGGCTTCCGTGGATCTCTGACTTTGGCCCCACTTTGATGTTTGTCTTATATCCACACCGTCCATCTTTTCCCAGCTCATTTTAGGGCGTGAACCCAAAAATTAAGCAGATTAAATTGTCACGTGTACCACACCATAGGACCAAAAAAAAACGGTGATAGACCATTAAAAATTTATCGTAGGCCACAAAAGTTTTGAATCAAGCTGATATTTGTGTTCCCCTTTAATCCAGGTCTTACTGACCTATCAGAAGGTTGGATGGAAAATAAAGAGCTAATATTTGTGTTCCCTTCATCCAGGTCTGTCTAACGTTATCAAAAGGTTGTGTGGAAAATAAACATACGGTGGGCCTTAGAAAGTTTTTAATTGTGGCCGTTCAATCAGCACTATTTCCTATGGTGCGGTCAATCTGAGAATTGGATCTGCTTCATTTTTGGGCTCTTGACCTAAAATGAGTGGAGAAACGTATGGACGGCATGGATACAAGACACCTGCACCCCACAGGAATACACAGACCTAGGTAGATCCCCAAGCTGCATCCGTTATTTGATACTCTTGCAAAGTGTGACAGTTAATACTCATGCACTCTGCACTTGTACGAGTTACATGCGTTTAACTCAAATTAAACCACAGACTATCAGAATCACTTTAGATAGGCCATAAGCCTGAAATTAGATTGATTACTCAATCTTCCTCTTTGATTAATGGACATTTTTTTTTGTTAGGTTTGGACGGTTGAATATTTCATTTTAACCGTGAATTACATCTTTGCCATTAATCGTTTACTTAGGCCATCAATTTACCGTAACTGTTGTTTATCACCATCTACTTTGAGATCGACAGTTTAGACGGCTTGATTTTAGTGACATGCACACATGTACACTTTAGGGGTGAAAAGCATATGAACTACCACAATTTATCAGAGTATAAAATAACTCAGGTGATATATATACATAGAGAGGCCAAGCATTTAGTGGTGGATAAAAATTTGCTTGAAGCACGTGCACTGCACGTGATTTCCTCCACCATATTAGAATGGATAAAACGAGATTAGTTGACGTGATTCAAAGGATCAAATGTTTGACCCTACATATATGGCAGACCATCGAGGACCAGATAACCATTGCCCGATGATAACGCTGATTAGACGGTCCTGATCGTCTGATTGGAGGTCGAAGATTAGAAATGGACATAAAACAGACATCGATCGACCAACCGTTGACATTCATTCAATGGGTAGGGAGTACTTACCTCGGGTAATTCAGTCTGTCTGACCTGTGTATTTTTTGGCTGCGACCATGCATGGTCGGACCCACTAGATGAACGGTGTGGATGTCATACAGATGTGCCATGTATAGGAGACAAATTGCTTGGTATCTAAAAAAAAAATATTGCCGCAACTCCGGATAAAGCCGGGGGCAGTCAACCAGCTGCACTTGGTCCAGGCCCAGTTTCCAGCATTGCCCATAAATTAAAAACTAGCGGGAACCCAGCCTTTTTCACAAAATTAATAAAGCTCCAGATGCTGCTAACCATTAAATCAGTTGCTATCCATCGTTGTTGATAGTGGAAAATTAATGGGATCAATGTTGTGGGAAAACACCCACACATAATTAGTATTATATATGAACTGAGTCAGCTCGAGTAAGTCGCTCGACTTGTTGGGTTAAAACTCAACTTGACTTGGCTCAAAATTGGATTTACACTAAGTCGAACTAATTTTTGGGCGTTCGAAAAAAATCGAGTTGAGTCTGACTTTGACCAAGCTCGACTCGAGTCGATTCGCTGTTGGGCTCAAACCAGATTCGGTCCCCCCCCCCCTCTCCATCACCTGGCCAGCCACTCTCCTATCCGGTGAGCACCGAGTAGGCAAGCAGCCGAGCACCCATCCTCCACATCTCTGTCTCTGAGCAGCAAGCAGATAATCTCTCTCTCTCTCTCTCTATAGTATTTACCGCCTTCTCTTTCTTGGTCAGCCCTTGTCAATGGCTAACAGTGGCAGCTCAGATGGTTTTAGACTTTTAGTTACAGTGTGTGTGTGTGAATTAAAAATTTATATATAATATATATTTACATATTTATATATTGTAGATTTACATATTTATATTATAGCTCAAACTCGGCTCGAAAGCTCGAACTTAAACTCGACTCGAGCTAGCTCGAGTTGCTAACCAAATTGGGTCGAGCTGGACAATCATGCTCGATGACCGAGTCGAGCCGAGCCAAGCTTTGCCCAACTCACTTGGTTCAGCTCGTGTACAACTATACACACAATCAATGCAGTCAAAACCATAAGAAAAATACAAACTAAAAGTTAAAAAGAAAATTATAAGACACAATAAGTACAAAGATTTATGTGTTTCAACAATATGACTATGTTTACAAGATAAAACATGAGACTTTCTTCTTCACTAAAACAAGAGAAATCAAGACTACACAGCATATTATGTGTTTCAACAATATGACTATGTTTACAAAATAAAACATGAGACTTTCTTCTTCACTAAAACAAGAGAAATCAAGTCTACACAGCATAATTTTATCTCTCTATCAGTACAACAATCTTATATAAAAAAAAAAGCTACGAAAGAACACATTTGCTCTCTATCTATAATCCCCTTATATTGATTAAACACATAGAGAAAAAGTACTATTTCATGAAGCGTAAGAAATTACGTGTCATTATACGTACCAGAAAGAGAGAGACAGTGGAGGTTTTTTTTCTTGAAAACAAGTTTCTCTAATAACATGAAAAATACTTCTCTAATAAGAATTGCTTAAACATCACCAATCATTAATAAGTTACAACAAGCGCAAAACAAGTCCTACACCAAAAAACATTTTCTCTTACAATAGGCTTCGTCAACATAACACTATATTTTCATTAATGTAAATCTTTGATAATGAGATATACACATCTTCCAATATGTGCCCAAAACAGCATGACCAACCACATCTAAACTAGATCAAGTTAAAAAGATTGAAACCTTAGAACTCAGAAACATAAACCCAAGAAATCTAGATTCACAAAAACTTGTTAGAGAACTCTCTCTATCTTAAACCCACTCTGCTTCCTACTCAGTATCCTCCAGATAGCATTGTATTAAGGTATAATGAAATTACGTCAGTTTTCTAACACGACACCAAACTACATAAAAGCTTACGGAGCTTAGAATTATGGTTAAGACCTAGAGGGGAGTAATTATGACTAATTTAAAATTATTCAATTAACAGCATAGTTGTCTACTTAAATAATTCACCAATTAAAGCTTAATGAGGGAAATTAACACTAAGGCCTCTAAGAAAAAGTAGGTCCAATCATATAGACTACAAATGATATTCCAATTAAAGTAACTAGTGTATAAAACAAGATAGTGATCTTGTGTGTGAGATGCCCTGACTATTCAAGACCTAACATACATCTAATTATGCATACATAATTCATCAAATTAATTTTACAAACATAATTAAAAATACGCTTAAATGTCAATCCCAAACACAAGCATGTATATTGGTTCGGTTTTCCTCCTCTACTCCTGGTAGACACACTTTCCTTATGTGAATCGATATTCACTATTAAAAGTTTTTAATCGGATTCACCTCTAACCTTTACAAGTGTGCATACCCACCAGAGGCATACAGAAGGACTTACCCACATATTCACCCGTGTCGATGACTTACATAAGGATTTACCCATGTACACACTTATGTCGGTGGCCTGCACAAGGACTTACCTATGTACACACCCGTGTCGGTGGCCTATACGAGGACTTACATGTGACACTCACCCGTGTTGGTGGCGATATGGTCCTACACAAGAACCTATGCGAGTTTTGATCATAAACTTTATAATCAATCCTACACAATGAAGGAGCTGTTGAGAAAAGTCTTAAATCTAAGGTTTTGAGGTCGTTCGACCGGTCGTGGGAAGCTTCGACTGGTCGTAGGAGACACTCGACCGGTCGTAGGTTCGAGCCCTTGTACGACTCAAAGTCCAGCAAGTTTTTTTGTTGTTTTTTACTGTAGCCAGGACTGGTCGAATGACAGCTACGACTGGTCGAAGGTGGGCTACGACCAGTCGTAGGAGAGCTACGACTAGTCGAAGGTTACGCAGTTTGTTCCGCGATTTTGCGCGAAACTGCGGATTTGAGTCCTTTCGCAACTGGGATGCGGAAGGGAAGTTTCCTAAACTATAAATAGGTATTCCTAGGGTTTTTCTAGGAAGTTGTGATGAATGCTAAGGCTTTCTAAAGGGTTCCAGGGTTTCTAAAGGGTGTAGCAAGGGTGAGATTCGAGGTTGTTCGAATCGGGTAAGTCCTTTCTCTTTGTAATTGATGCTTTCATAGTGGTGATCTGTCGCTTTGTGCCGTGGTTTTTTCCCACAAGGGTTTTCCACGTTAAATCTGTGTGTTCTCTTTTCTTGTGTGTGCTTGGTGCCATTGGATTACCATCCTAGATCTAGATCTGTGTGATTCCGCAGGCCAAAAATCCCAACAAGTGGTATCAGAGCAATCGGTTGGGACACAGATCTGAATCTGAGGGATTAGTAATAATGGCGAGCGCCAGGTATGAGATTGAGAAGTACTCAGGAAAAAATAATTTTGAGTTATGGAAGATCAAGATGATGAGTTCCTTAATCAAGCAAGGCGAAGATGGTGCTCTTGAGGAGCGGAAGTCCACCATGAAAGATGATGATTGGAATACTCTTGATAAGAAAGCCTTATCATCGATCCGTTTATGTCTCACGGATGAGGTTCTCTACAACGTCATGAGGGAGAAAACTGCTGCTAATTTATGGGCGAAGTTAGAGGATGTCTATGCGAAGAAATCCTCTGAAAATCGTCTGCACTTGAAGCGGCAGTGGTATAACTTCAAGATGGCGGAGGGTGGAGATCTGGAGGCTCACATCAGCAACTTTAATAAATTGGTTTGCAAATTGCTGGATATGGAGGAAGTGATGAAAGATGAAGAACAAGCATGTATGTTGCTGAATTCTCTCCCGGCGTCCTATGAGTCATTCAAGGACACTATGTGCAGCATGAATAAAACTCTGAGTGTCGACACTGTTATCTCAGCCCTTCAAGGGAAGGCTATGAGACAGCTAGACAGCAACATAGGGACATCTTCTGATGCACTGTTTACAGTGGGTAGGAATTCTGAACACGGTACAGGTTCTTCAGGTTCTAGATCCAAATCCAAGGGCAAGGGCAAATGAAAGGTGAAGTGCTGCAATTGTGGGAAGGAAGGACATGTGAAAAGGGATTGTGAAAATCCTAAATCTAAGAGGGAAGATTCTGAGGCTTCATGCAGGGAGGCTAACACTGTCACGTTAGATGAATCGAGTGGATGTGATGGCGATGTTTTGTCTGTGTTTTCGCTCAGACGGTCATACGATGATCGTAAGGACGAGTGGATGCTAGACACAGGGGCATCTTTTCATATGACTCCTCATCGGAGTTGGTTCACCAGCTATAGAGAGTGCGATGGTGGACAGGTATTTATGGGCAATGACATTGCCTGTAATGTTGTGGCTATTGGTACGGTACGCATCAGGATGTTTGATGGGGTGGAGCGTACCTTGACTGATGTCAGGCACGTTCCTGATTTGAAACAAAATCTGATTTCTCTTGGTGTGCTTGAGGCAAAGGGATGCAAGTACACAGGTATTGATGGTGCTCTTAAGGTATCCAAGGGGGCACGGGTAGTCATGAAAGCGCAACGACTCGATCATGTTTACAGGTTGATCGGGAGCACTTCAAAAGGTGGAGCTACAGTGGATGTAGCGGATTCCACCTCTGCACGTGTGTGGCATGATGGGCATGGCCACATGAGCGGGCAGGGCAGGAAGGCTGAGACGTGCGGACAGGGATACAGAGCAGGTGGAGTGGCCACCTGTGAGAAGAACCACATGGCATGATTGCAGGATATCGGCAAGGTACATGGACGACTCCAATATTGCAGGGGATTCATCTTCTATTTTGATGGCTCTAGGTGAGCCTGGTGCTGAGAAGTGGAAGGTGACTATGGGCGATGTGATGGATTCGTTGTACCAGACCGACATATAGGAGCTGGTGGAGCTTCTAGTGGGCCGGTGAGCGGTTGGATGCAGGTGGATCTTCAGGAGGATACGGCATAGATACAGGGCAAGGTTGGTAGAGAAGGGTTATGCTCAGAGAGAAGGGATCAGCTTCTCAGAGATATTCGTGCCGACGGTATAGTAGGTATCTATCAGATCCGTGATTGGCACTGGTTGGCCAATGTGATCTTGAGCTATGATATGAAGCAGAGATAAGAGAAGAGGTCAAGGAGCTACACGGTTGAAGATTGAAGACTTGGTGGAGATTGTTGAGAAAAGTCTTAAATCTAAGGTTTTGAGGTTGTTCGACCGGTCGTGGGAAGCTTCGACTGGTCGTAGGAGACGCTCGACCGGTCGTAGGTTCGAGCCCTTGTACGACTCAAAGTCCAGCAAGTTTTTTTGCTGTTTTTTACTGTAGCCAGGACTGGTCGAAGGACAGCTACGACTGGTCGAAGGTGGGCTACGACCAGTCGTAGGAGAGCTACGACTAGTCGAAGGTTACGCAGTTTGTTCCGCGATTTTGCGCGAAACTGCGGATTTGAGTCCTTTCGCAACTGGGATGCGGAAGGGAAGTTTCCTAAACTATAAATAGGTATTCCTAGGGTTTTTCTAGGAAGTTGTGATGAATGCTAAGGCTTTCTAAAGGGTTCCAGGGTTTCTAAAGGGTGTAGCAAGGGTGAGATTCGAGGTTGTTCGAATCGGGTAAGTCCTTTCTCTTTGTAATTGATGCTTTCATAGTGGTGATCTGTCGCTTTGTGCCGTGGTTTTTTCCCGCAAGGGTTTTCCACGTTAAATCTGTGTGTTCTCTTTTCTTGTGTGTGCTTGGTGCCATTAGATTACCATCCTAGATCTAGATCTGTGTGATTCCGCAGGCCAAAAATCCCAACAGGAGCGTGGATGGACTCTACAATTGACACTTGTCAGATTAAGCTCTTTTGTAGTGTCTTGCTTAAGTTGCTTTTTTAAAGCTCTTATGTGCTTAAATCCGCTCCTCAAATACTTCCCCGATCGTTGACATCGATGCTTCAGCTCTTATGATTAATTACCTAGCATATGATTCTCCAAGAGGTGACTAAGGTGATGGGAAGTTGGTTTGAATCTCCTTCAACTCATGTAAATGTTGTAATCCTAAAGGATTCACCTAAATGGGTAATGTAGAGAGTTCAGACCATAATTTGATGATAAGCATAGTATCTAATCTCTAAAGATGTGGGAGTTCATCCAATACTTTGAATACGAGCATGGAATGCTTATTGGAGTGAATAATCACAAGAAGATTGGCATGAAACTCTTTATAATAGAATCTACGATGTGTGGTATGAGTAAAAAAATATAGCCTCTAGTTACACTAAAAACTCATCCAAATACCCAAATGTTGTATGCCCTTTGTGAAGGAATCGAATTCCAATAATTAAAAAAAAAATGAGCAGAAAATGGGTCTATCGATAGGATCGAAAAGGCCCTTCGATGGGATCGAATATCCTTTGATAGGATCGAAGGTCCTTCGATGGGATCAAGCATACTATCAATCCCATCGAGAAACTCTAATAATTTTTTTGTTTAGTTTCTAAACTGTTTCTTCGATCAGATCGAATTGGTCCTTTGATGCCATCGAGACCCATCGACAGACTGTCAATCGGATCGAAGACCACTTGAAAATTGTTGTTTGGGGCAGATATGTTTACAGTAGCTATACATCTCTTTTAACCTTACTCATCATGTATCAATTTAGCTCCGAAAGCTATGTGATGATCAATCAATATTTACCTATAAAAGTTAGGATCATCTAGAGGCTAAGATTGTTTTGTGTTTAAGGGTTAGGATCAGTAAAGCACCTAATTTACTCGTTCTTCACTTATTGATGATTTTTGCTCTCTTATGTATTCGATCTTCAGCTTTCAACGGCTCAACCAACTACATGACACATAGACTTATGTAATTGACAAAACGGGTGCACAAATAAGTACATTAAGATATAAAAGATCACATTCCAAGTTATGTCGAGATCGAGATTAGTATGGTGGTTCTCGTACACGAAGTGACACTATTGTTGAGGCAAGCTTTGAGTCAAATGATCACATGCCAAATAATTCCCAATCAAGGTGATTCATGACTTATTGGAAAGGTGATCAAATTATCTTTCCAACAAGCCTAAGTTTGTTCCAATCCGAGTTATAATGAGGAAGATCTAATCTGTTTATTACATGTTGTTGATTTTGCACACCAAGATACAAAACTACAACAACTTTGGGCCATCTTTTGACAGGTCAAATGGTTTTCAATTGAAGTTATTCTTATCTTATTGGAAAGCTTTTCAAATTATATACATTTCGAACAAGCCTAACATCACAAAAAATGGACATGTACTGAAAGAGATACGGGCATTTTGTCAAAATCACCCATCAACTCATGCTTGGCCTGTAGTGTCATAAAGAATTTTAAAAGTAAAAAAAGACCCTTTTACTACTATTTTTTAATATCAAAACACTGGCATCTATTCATCAGCTCCTGAATGGTGACAGTCCACTTAGCTTACTTTTGGTTTCTAAAACTATTCTGACACATGTTGTTTGTGAAACCAAAAACATGAATAGGTGACATCATCATCAATCGGTCATTAGCCAATGATGAAATATCAATATATAGCTTGCAACAACTGCCATTTTAAGCATGAGGGTTCTTTCTGGACATACAATTTGTTCTAGAGATTGATAGAGGGTACTAAGGGCCAGAGAGAGAAAGGTAGTAAAGCCATAGAGAGAAGTGAGAAAGGTGTGTATGATGCTTTGAAGTAAGAGGGATAAAAGAAAAGAGAGGGAGGAGAGAGAGTTAGAGAGAGAGAAGCCCAACTGCCCATCTCAGTCATACATCCAACTATGCAAATCCAGATTCTAGTCAACTTGAACTTATTTAATGATCAAATTTGATGAAATAGTGATGAAATTTGAAATATTTAATCATCTCTTCCACACACATAAAATATTAAGTTTGTCTTTTCCTCTCTTACATCTCCATAGGTGCAGTCGCCCAGTGTGGTTTTATTATGATATTCCACTTACTTATTCTAGCAACAACATTTATTTTTAATTTCACTTCCTAACTATTCTCTTATTTTATTTTTATTTATTTATTTACTTTATTTATCTGCTCGGAACCCTTAGCTCTCTAGTTTGCATTTTTCCTTATTTGTCTTCCAAGAGTGTCTAGCTCTTTAAAGTAAAGCTGAATAATTTTCTTCCTTATTACTTACCCAGAGATATAAGTTTTGTGAAATAAGGTCAAATGTTGTACATTGAAATTCTACTGAATCCTCAAAAAAATATAAAATCCTGTAAAATAAAGATTGCAAGTTATACGGGTGAAAAATAATGCCTAATCACATTCCTTTCTATCACTGAGGCCCTTAGAATTTAAAGTCACAAATTAATTATAGGAGTTACTTAAGTTGGGGAACCTCACGATTCCCCAACTTTTAAGTTAGTCTATGATTTTTAGTTGACTATAGATTTTAAGTTACATTTAACTAGTAATGACTCGAAATTATATGCATTTTTATATCTGAGTCAATACGATACTCCATTTGTGCAATTAAAAGAAGTGGGCGCGTGCTCCACAACATTCATATTGGTGAACAAAATGATACCGAATATCGATGTATTTGGTTTAAGCATGAAATATTGAATTATTAGCCAAGTGTAATTGCTCTGTCATGGAATCACTACCACTTTCTTCTTGAATTTCAATTCTTACAACAATATTTTCAACTAGATGTATTCCTTGCATGCTTTTGTACCTGACATTTCATATGCGTTTCTATAATAGGTAAGCCAACCACTAGCAACAATCTTGCCATTTAATTAATCTCACCATTTGCCAAAGAGAAAATGTAACTATGGTAGATATTTTATCTTGATACCCTATATAATCTACATCCATCAACCTAACCAACTCTAAATCTTAACTACTATAGTAATGTAACACCCCGTACCTTCATTACACGAGTGTTACCTTTTAAACCCACATTAACCTAAAACAGATTAGGTTAATCAAAAAAAGTTGTCTCGACATACACAGGGTGGGGATTCTGGTCGACATTAAAGTCATCCCTCAGGGTCTCCAAGAGTCAGAACATGCCCTACAACAATCGGGAAGGTGAGACTACTCGCACATTATAAAGTTGAAGTTGTTATGTTAGTTAATACTATTGCAAAACACTTGTCACCAACACTTGAGAATTGGTTGGTGACAAATGAAGCCTTCATCACAACTAATACCCTATATTAACCATTGAAAAAGTCTATCAGGCCCACCTGATCAACGGATCATGACGTATGAGCTAATGATGGCCTAAGGATGGGTGTAACGGGCCACCTGGACCTCACCATCGACCCAAAGTGTGCCAAGGTCTCTGGGTAATGTCCCCCAATACAAATGAACGGAATAGATTATAATAGTCACATTTCAGTAGGCCCTCACACTATGCATGAGCACTAAGAGTACTTGTGCACGAAGTGCACTAAACCATTTGCTCGGTCAAATTGGTTTTGACCGAGCACCTCTCGAATGAGATTGAAATATCTTCTTCCCGCCTTTCCTCTGTTTTAAACCGACCTACTTCAACCCTATAAGTGGGCCACCACGATCGCTTTCCAAGCATTCTGAATCGTTCAAATCCTTCAGGGGACCGACACGATCTAAATGGTATAGCCGTTTGATCACTTGTGATCGGACGAAGGAGATCGAATGCCACCATCCAATTCATGTTAATGACAGCCTGACGAGCGCCCGTGGGAGGAAAGGAAGAGAGAACCGCCCTTCCTCTTTGGGGAGGACAAATCTCAACCGTCCATTGGGGAAAACAATCTCAGTCGTCCCCTCCCTCTATAAGATGGGCCCTGTAGCCCTAGGAAATTTGAATCGAGAGAAGAAGAAAGAGAGTATAAGTGAGAGAGAGAAACAGGGAGTCGTCTCTCCTATTGTAGCTCGAGTGCAGGGCCGAAGGCCACCCACCTCAGGTGATCTTTCTTCTTCCCCCTCCTTAGGAGTTTTAGCAAAGATACTCATAGCATTGTCTAGGCCAACATCATGCCAAGAAATAGCTGAGAGTCGGCCTAGCAATTGCAACGTTTGGAGGGTTGAAGCTAGGACCAAATGATGGCCATGCAAAGGTCTGTTTTGAGCTCTCTATAGAGCTTTGAAACAGCTCAGGGTGCAAGCCAAACACGGTAGCAGCAGGCTAGGAGAAAGACTCCATTTTAGTTCGGAACCTGAGCCAAGCAATGGTTGCACGGTGGACTGAGAACACCGTTGCAATGAGTCCCTGTGTTCAGCCTGAAGCTGAGTCAATCAATGACTCTGTTTTGGTCTAGGATCGGACCCAAGTGCAGGTCATGTTTCAGGCCAGGACCCTGCAAACAATGGCCTTGTGTCAGGCCACGAGCAGGTAGAAATGAAGCTCTGTTTGAGCTATAAACAGACTGAGAGCGGAGTCATTCTCGAAGCCATAAATCAGTTGGAACAGGGCCTGTTCTCACGTTAAAGAGATGGTGGGCCCTGTACAAATGTCATGGGCCACCCTGCTGCATATCCGCACCGCCCACCTAGATAATCATGCCTCAAAGGCAGCCGAACGATTTTCTTTCGATCGCCGTAGAGACCACGTGATTGTGCATGGCCAAGAAAGGTCAACATGGTTCCAAGGGGTTTTCCTCCCTCTACCTGATGAGTGGTTCAAATCCACCTTTCACTCAATGGTGGTGGCTTGCAAGGAAAAGACGGAACCTCTGCTCTACCAGAGTCGACGCACATCCACTCTGTGTAAGCACGATGGCTGCATCAGTTGTGGGCCACGATCTGGACGTGGGATCGAGCCTCGAGTAAACCTTGGTTCCAGTCCATGCACGGGTCCGGTCGGTGCCAGAAACCGAGACCGGCGGTGGCTTCAAACAGCAGCAGTTTCTTTTCCTTTTCCCTTCTTTTGCATTACAGTAAGTGGGCTGTCTACCCGCCTAGGCCCTGCAAATTGTAGGTGGGCCTCACTTAAAACACCAAGGTGGGCTACATGGTCGGGCCATCTCACATGGCAGCTGAGTCCCTGGCCCCATGTGGAACCCACGTGTGGATGGGATCCACCTTGTTCTGCATACGTGAGGCCTACCAATCACATGGGACCCACCTGTGCAGAAAATACACGGTGCATGAAAGGGACGCTCGCCTGTCAATCAGTCCACGTGAACTAATTGCAAAATGTTGAGATCTCATCATGACTGATGAGTCTGGAAGATCTGAACGGTCCACATGGAGCAGGACCTCATGAAACCCCCTGGTTCCAATTTTTACTTCGAACCAAACTTCGGTAGGCCCTAAAAAATGTAAACAGTTTCTTCCCTTGATTTAAAGTTATCTTTGCTATGACCCACCGGAATCTTAGATCAGGGTGAAGATTTATCCCCTAAGGTTTCTTGGGATTCCATATCTTATGGACCGTTCGGATTCGACACCCATGCTCATGTGGGACCCACACACTTGTGAGACCACCTTGTACTCGTAGATATATATTGTCTAGGGGATGGATGTATTACACCTAGACACTGGAGTGTGTATGCATGTTGTATATATTGATATGTTGTATATATATGCTATAATATACATGTTGTATAAGTTGAAAATGTTGGGAGATACACCCACAGTGTATATAACGTATATATGAATACCGTATACATAAAGTACACCTAGATACACTATGTGATGTATAAATAATAGATTTAGTGTGCTAACCCATCCATATGGCGGTGGGCCATGTACGGGGGTCCCACCATCATATAAATGCTTATCTGCACGTCTGTGTCATGGACCCCACCAACTAGGTAACTGTATATTATGCCCACTCATTAGGACAAGTATTGATGGGCCTAGGCTCCTCTCAAATGAGGACTAGACCATCATGATTTGGGCCCTTCGACCAACCATGGCGTCCTAGAATCTAAGAACTTATCAGCTAATGCAAGGAATTTCTCTAGGAATCTGTTCAAGTGATGCAGAGATGCTAGCTTCTCGAGAGGGCTCACACCAAAGGACACCCTACAACGTATCTAGTGATGATTCTTTCCCCTTAAACTTTTCACCCTTAACTAGACCAGAAATAACAACTTGATTATGGCTAGCTAGACTAATGATAATTGTGTGTAGACATAAGCTGTATTCACTTTATTTATTTGTTTAACATGATAATTCTCATGCTTACTATTGATTCTTGATTTTCTCTGAACTGCTTAAGTGAATAATCTAGTCCTTTATGTCATATAAATTCAGTTGTTGTATATTGATAGGAATACATGTGTCGTTCCTTATTCCCCTTTTTATATCATAATATATGTTGCTATGATACACATACCACTAAAATCTCTCTATAGAAAATCCTAATAAATGAGAGTCCGTGCTTGGGGTGTAACTAGATTGGTTGTGACATAAGCAGGCTCCTGATATGGAGGTTTTGGTTGTGGTGCTTAACCATAAGGTTTACCATCCATGTGTGGTTTCACCTAACTGACTTGGGATGGACTCCATAACCCTTCCAAATACCGTTGTTTTATCGTTTTTGAATCATTCATGCCGACATGTTTAAATCGCCACTTTTGGTAGTTTCAACATTTCACCCCTAGTCAGCATTAGTGGTAGCCCCTTTATGTTGAATTGATTGACCACATGTTAGTGGGTGCTACACATACCCTAAGACGATAGTCTCATGGGCCGGGGATGGTGGTAATGGGACACTATGCCCGAGCTGTCGGCCTACGCTGGGTCATGTGCTCCTCGTAGTGACCGTGAGCTTACTTAAATTGGTTGATTGCAAATGGACTAATAATGGGCTGACAAGTCATGCATACATAGCATATTTCGATGACTTGGATCACTCTGCCCTGCGATTACGCTAAATGTTGCGCTTATGACCAGTCATTCGATTGTTATATTGACTCGGATTATCATGTCCTGCGATTACGCTGAATTTTACGCTGATGACCAGTCTTATCCCTAGGTGACGACCCCCATGTCCGTCCGGATGTTTTTCCCGGGACATAGGCCGTCTGGATGTTTTACCCGGGTCGACGATTACATTCATACATCCATGCATTTAAAAAGACTGCATTTACTGTATTTTGGATTGTCTGTATGCTTTTATGTTATTTCTTGTTTAGGGCAGCGGTGTGTAATCTTAGCGGGAGATCACACTGAGTTGGTCACTCATTCATCAATATTCAACCGTATAGAGGGAGCAGGTACAGGACACGTCGAATACGCTACAGACCCGGAGACAGTGGCGACCGAGGAGGAGCCGTACTAGGAGGCAGCTATTTATTTTGGATTAAATCAGTAGTTTACTTGCTTATTAATATTTCAATTCGTTTTGAGAATTAAGGTTTTGTATATGGGCCCCAGCTGAGTGGCCCAGGATATTATTATTGTTCGGGTTTTATCTATACTATACTTGGTTCCGTTAATCGCACTTTGATTTGAACTTGATTATCCTTTTGCTTATCAGTTAACACCTGAGTTTTCAAGAGACGAGTGATATACTCGGGTCTCGAAAACCGGGGCATTACAAGTAAATAGCAACCTCAAAAATACCCTTCATGTAACGAATGATCCATAACAATCTAATGATATCTGTTGAGATTCACCATATATTCATTGACTACTCCTATTATTTATGTAATATCCAGTCTAACACAAACCATGAAAAACACAAAGCTTTCTATTGCAAATGAATGTAATACTTGAGATATATTTACCTTCTCCACTTATATGATAAGGTGTTGATCTGAAGACGATTTTTAATTAACAAGGAAAGAAGTACTTGATTAAAATTTTGTGTTTTATGCGGCATAAAACTATTTCAATATAACCTTTGTGAATTACTCAAACTTTTTAATTTTTTATGTCTCTAAATATAATCATCTCAAGAATTTAATTGGTGGCACCTGAATACTTTATATCAAATTCCCTAACTAAATGAGAATTTTAATGTTATAATAAATTATCATTACTTGTGCCTGTAATCAACATGTTGTCAATATACAATAACAAGATAATGAAATCACCATTACTATAACTATGAATATGAGTATAATTATTTGTTTCACATCTTAATATCTAATTCCGTAATAAAATAATTAAACTGTGTGCTAACACTTTGCGACCACTTTAAACCATAAAACGATATATTCAACCAATAAATGATATTCTTATTTTCTTCAATAAAGTTTTAAATTAAGTCATATAAATTTGTGTCTAAAAACTTCATATTTATATCCAACTACTCAAGCTCTAAGTTAAGCATCGTGTCATACTCAACACAATTTGAATAGTACTCAAACGGACAACTGGAGAGAAAATCTCAAGAAAGTTAATACCTAATTTTTTAATATAGTAATCTTTTATCACTAATCGAGTTCAATATCTTTCAACATTTTCATTAATATCTTTTTTCAGCCATGTAAACTCGTCTGTAACCAATAACTTTCCATCTTTAGGTAATTCAATTAATACTCAAGTCTTACTTTTATACAGAGTTTTCATCCCCTCTTCCATAAATGTTCTTCATTAGTTAGCATCCATAAATGCGCATGCCTCTTTATATAAATAAAATTTACGCTCTTATATCATGCAAGCATATCCTTAACATACTCATTAAGCTAAATAGAAGGTTTTATAGCTCTTTTCAGTTGGCCTTAATCACTTTAAGTTTCAACATCTAGTATCTTTTCAGATATTGTTCCTCAACTTTATCTTCAACGATCTTGTCAACGTATTGATCTTTTGAATCAATAAGTTAATTTTAAACTTTATTTAAAGATTTTAATTTAATTATCTCTCATGACTTTGAGCCTAGTGATTCTTTCTCTTTTTTTTTTTTGCATTAAATCTTTATTAAAAATGATGTCATAGCTAATAACCTATTTATGAGTAGTAGAGTTTTATAATCTATACTCCTTTGTTCCATTTGCATATTTTAAAAAAATATATACTTCATAAACTTTCCATCTAACTTAGATTGTCACTCTTTAAAAATTCACATATAAACTTTACAACCAAAAGTATAAATTAACAAATGATTAACAAGTTTTTCAAACCATACCTTGTGAGGAGTCTTGCAATCTATTGCAGTCATATAAAAATGGTTCACTAAGTAATGCCTTTAACCCAAAAACCATTATTCGAGCCTAGTCGAACTCAGCATGCTCCTAATATAATCCATAAGCATACAATTAATATATTTAGTGACTTCATTATAATGTAGAGTATCAAATACTTATTTTTTTTCTTTTTTGATTTTCAAATAATTCTTTAAACTTAATGAAATAGGTAAAAGCATTACTCTTTAGCACATAAACTTATACCATTTTTTAAATCATCAATAAATAAAATAAAATACTTGAACCTCTTAAAGATTCAATAATAACCTCTAGGTGCAAGGATGATTTGAATCTAAAACATCATTACTTTTAACAATAAACGAGAGAAAACAAGCTCTATGAAGCTTTCTAAATAATCAATCTTCAAAAAAACTTAAATTAATAGGCTTTAAAGCATGAAAAATAATAATTAAAAAGTATCTTTAATCCTTAGTTGCTTACATAACCCAATAGCTTATATCAATTTGTAATGAAGTCTGTTACAACATTATAATAATAGTATTGTCAATATAATATTTCTGATTAACCAATACAGACTACCTATTAATTCTACATTCACAACCACCATTGCCCATATTATGATCTTCAAATGGCATTTCACCAAAAAAATTATCGCCATCTTTGTTAGATTCTTTCAATGATAATAAATAAATAAATAAACTAATATAAGTCTGATACGTGATATACACCAGAAAATGTACATATAATACCATTAAACATAGTCATTCTAACACTTACAATCCACATGTAAATTGTACTACCATCATATAATTGATATTTAAAAATAATCCTTATATCGTTATATAAAATGAAGTGTCTTAATTTGAATCCATTGACAGTTTAGATCATCTTGTGAAATCACAGACGATAACGCTTCTCTGTTCTCTGATAAATTGTCTTCTCAACTAGATTTTCTTTGGAACCCTTTAAATCTAATCTTGTCTGCACATTATATTTGAAATTTTCCTAACATGCTTTCTTAAGTTACAATCATTAGTACATTTATTTATACATATTGTTTATCAATCACGTGAGTCATTGTGTCAGGGAGTCGATTGAACCCTTGAAAGCTAAATACAAAAGCCATAAATGGACATGTCACGCTCCAGACTCGGTAACCGGACTCACAAGGAACCCGATGGCCGGTTCTGGCCGCAACAGCCTCCGTAGTACCCCTTCTCGGCTCCTGAGGCAGGTTCCGATCCTGGGATCCTACAAGGAGGATTTCCATAATCGTATGATCATTTTTCAATATGAGCATACCCAAGATCACAGCAAGTACATCTGAGAATAACAAAGAGCACACATCACAAAATCCACTAAGAATTTGAACTTTTACAAGTTTAGATCAGGTTCAAAAGAACATACATAAGGTAATAAGAAAAGAAAGAGAAATCAGCAACACTGGAGTCCTCACTGCTCAACTCTACTCCACTCTCTACTGCTATGACGCCTGCCTAGAGTCTCCTGCATGCATCAATCGTGCATAAGCTTATAGAAGCTTAGAGGGTGGTGTAAGTGTGTGACAATGGTGCATAGAAGAATAGTAGGAGGTATAAGGAGAGAAACATGCTCAATGAGAATATCACTACCTTACCAAGGCTTATCATGAATACGATGCAATGAGTGTTGGGTATCATACCAAGGCAATGCATGAAGGGGTTTGCACAACCAATGCTAATGCGATGCAAGTAATGCCAGTGCTCATATCCAACCCACATGTCAAGTACATTTTCAATCATAAGAAATCACCGGGGTCCGTTACACTGCTGAATGACTACCACTCTACAGACCCCGCACAGTCAAACGAGCGTAAGAGACCTCACTACCCACCTGTGGACAGTCAATCACCAACGAGGCCTGAAGATAACGGACCCATTTACGAGCTGGTCAGATTCAGCTTAGCAATACTTCCTCACACCAGGCAGGTAAGGCCATACCCCTATCCAACCGACTACACGACAATGGGAGTCACGGCCTAACGGTATAAGGCCCTCCTGCGCTCATAGTTTTCACTCGGTCACCGCGTTGAAGCAGATCCTTAGTACCATGGAAGTTTTGAAATTTTCACCCATGGGCATCTTATGTACCCGGTATGCTCAAATAATATTTTTGATGTCCACACATACGGCCATCCACGAACGTCCCTGTGGAGGCAGGGCCCTAATGAAGCAAGAGCAGTATCATCATAAAATGCGATGTCAATGCATAAGTCACACATATAGATCATGCACAAGCTTTAGGCACTCAACGTACACAAGAGGAGAAACTCCGTCCCTTTATGACCACCATACAATGAAATCGATTCACACAAATGATGTGTATGGGTCATGTAAGTGTGCTACCTGTAGAATACGAAATCCTCTGTCCTACGGAGGGACCAGGTCTAGGCACATAACAGGTGTTTTGAGGAGAAGAGAAATCCTTTAGTGAGGGCCCAGTACTTTGGGATGGCCCACAAGCTAAAAGAGTCGTGATCCTAAGGAGGAACGGTTCTAGCCAAGCCCAAGGTGGGCCTTCAACCACCTATAAGGGCCCCTATGGGCCTACCTTAGGGCCACCAAGGAGGACATCCAACCTCAACTGGGTCCCAAAAGGTAGCCTGCTACGTATGTAAAGAAAAGTCCAAGGCCCAATCAATACATGGCCTAGTGAGCCATACACTAAGCCCAATACATAGGCAACCTGGTAGGCCCTTAAGCAAGGTTAGGGCCCAACCATAAAGGTCATGAATTCACTCATTGTGGTGGGTCTAATAGGCAGCCCATTATCCCAACATATGGGAAATCCTTATATTTAACACAAGTAAGTTGGGGCTCACATCTCGGTCCAAGTATGGATTTATTATAGTGAGCAGGCAAAGGCCTAACAACTTGAGTATTTGGCTCATAAGACCCATCACAATGGCATGGTAAATATAGGACTCAAGGGTCCAACGGGCCTATCAAAAGTTCCAGCCCAACCAAGCCTATAAGGCCCATTAAATAACTAGAAAACTAGCCCAAGAAGAATCCAATTAGAATGGGCCTTTAATCATGCACTAATTAAACCCAAAAATAAAATTAAGATGGTAAGATAACTGACTTAAATCCTTCTCAAATCTAGTGGGCCATACTGTCCCAAAACAACATTTATAGGCAACAATTATTGGGCTCATTGCCAAATTCCAGCCCACCCATTTTCTGGGTTGTTGGAGTTCAGCAATTTAATTAATTTATAATATATTTATTTTCTGATGGCTCACATACATCACTGTGGGTCCCATCATATGAGATGGGGATGCACAACACATATTATAAGTGGGCCATGCTGCTGGAATACAGGCCCAGCAACAGCCCAAGGTAGGGGCGTCCCATGGTGGGTAGTCCTACTGGCCTGGGTATCTGGCCCAAAACTGACCCAATGTGTAGGCTGTACCACAGTCAGATCAAATGTCCGATGGGCCTAAAGTTTTGTAGGGTGACACTTTCATAGGTGGGTCACACCTTCACAAAATTTCAGAATTTTTGGATATAATTAAGCATTTTAATTAATTTAAATAAAACAGTTTATCCAGAAAATCGGACTGACCTGGATGTCCCAACATAGTGGGCCAGTCTGGCCCTTGTCACAATGTGCACAAGTGTCCATTGGCCCCAAAAATTTGTAGATGGGTCATACGATGTGTGGACCACTTCCTTGTAAATTTTCATAATTTTTGAATACTCAAAAGTATTTTAATAAATTCTGGAGTTACAATCTGTCCAGTGTGAAATGTTGCTAGAAATAACTGTCATGAATTTGGTCCATCCAAATGGGTGGGTTCTGGGCCTCAAAAATTCCTGAAATTTGGACCCAAGGTTTCTCATCAATTCTACAACAATGTGAGACCTAGAAATATGGCCCAACTTCTGAGAAAATATTTTTAAAATTTTCTTTTTATGAAACTATGCTGTTGGACTGCACAGCAAAAATTTCTGGCAACCCATTATGTTGGCCCACCCCTTTGGATGCACAAATGGGATCCCTTGCCCCTGAAATTTTGTAGGTAGGTCCTACCATGGGTGGGACACTCCTCTGCAAAAATTTAGAATTTTTGGGATAGTAAAAATATTTTATTTAACTCCTGAAATTTATGGACAGCAAGGTCCAGATTTTTATTTTCCTGTTGCAGTAATGCTATTGTCCCTGACTTTTGCACCCCATTAGAGTGGCCCAAGTCTATGTAAATTTGAAAAAATGTAAGGAAAACCTTCCTATACAAGTATACAGCAAGGTGGGGTCCACAAAGGTGGCCCACCATTTCAAAATCAGGCTGATATTTATGATTTTCCAGCAAATAGTGTGGCTAGACAGTCCAGAAAATCTGGACTGTCCACCCTCCTTGGCCCACCCTTTTGGGTGATCAAACAAGGACAGATGAGGATGAAATTTATCATACTTTTAGGTGGGGTCTACACCTCCATAACTAATCAAATAGTGGAGGTAAAACATCCTCCAAATCAGTCCATAGACTATGCCAAAAACAATCCAAAAACAGTCTAGAATTTTTCTGGATAGCAAGGTATGTCTTGAAATAACTAATCATAACCACTTATTTAAAGGGGAAAATACCCCACAAAATTTGTGTTGTGGTCCACCTTAGTGGGCCCCACAAACATCCAGGCCATACCCCCCTCATAAAATTCATTGCATGTAATCAAAATGGAGCAAGTGAGACGCCAACGTCCATAGAATGGACAGCAAGAGGCGTCCACCTTACTTGGATGGTCTGGATATTCCAGGGCCACTAAGTGGGCCACACACATCAGGAATCAAAAATAAAATAATGAAAAAATAAAATCCGGCCATGGGGGTAGGGCCCCGCCACTAATGGCCCCTCCCAAGAGTCAATCTCAACCATACAACAATGTTACTTGAACATGCAACATTAAACTAATACATGCATGATTTTTGACTAGAATGAGTGGTTAGGATGCCATCCCAATATGGCTTCTAGGGTCTAGATGCCCTTGAAATAAAGTGGATGATACAATATATCATGATCGGGTCCATGGAGAATGGCCCCATCATGTTTCATGATATGCATGTAGAATGGGCCAAAAGGCCACATCCATGGGGTCAAATGGGGTCCCCACTATGGATTGGTGGGTCTCATATGATCCAACTAGAAAGAAAAAGAAGATCAAAGGGTATAAAATAAAATCAGAAATTATAATCACCCACTTGCAAATCAAGCCTCCAAACTCCTACACCATGAAGGTCTTGAGCCTAGGAAGAAGTTTTAATGGTAGAGATCTACTTTTAATGGAGGGAATGGGAGTATTTTGAGGATTAGGGGGCTGGAGAAGAGAGGAAGATGGAAAGAAAGTTGCTGAAAATTCTAACAATGGAGGGAAATGAGAGGGAGGGAGAGAATAAAGAAAGAAAAAAATGTCATCATTATTTTGTAAGAGAAGTCATCATAGCATAGGGAGGAGATTACAATGTTTAGACTTTTAAGCTAGGCTTGGGTGGTGTTTGTTGAGATAGGTGGTGTTTTCATAAAATTTGTGTGGTGTGTGTGTAGTGTGCATGGGGACTTGTGCCATGAAGGTGGTCCACATGCATTTGCACAAAAGTGGGCCACATGATCAAGGGTCATACAATGTAATGCTCATAACTTTTGATCCATAAGTCGGATGAACGCACAAGATACGTCGTTGGAACCGCAACGACGATGCGAATAAGGTGGCATAGGTCTCGGGTCAATCTGGGTCAGGTCTATGTGACCGAACTCAAGGATGACCGCAAATACTACCTGAAGGTCGCGGGTCACCGGAATTTGACCGGTAAGACCGCGGGACCAAAATGAACGAAATGCATACTCACACACACACATACACACATGCGAACTCAGGTCAGGTCTCACAGGACATGAGCTTAAGGAGTAAAGAGCAGGTAAATGAAGTGCCTTGGTGACCATAACCCTTGACTCAAAATAAGTCATTGAACCTTTAGATGATCCTAACCTTATGAGTAAAATCTTTTTTTAATCATCAATTAGCCTTTGAAGCTTAATTGAAACATAATAAGTAAGGCTAGAAAACGTGTTAAGTTACTATGAAATCGTATGCCTAAAACACCAGTTTCTGAATGTTTTCTGATCTCATCAACATGTTGTCGATAAAACTCAATCCAATCGAAGATCCACTTGATCAATTTGAAAAATGAGTCCAACAACCATATAAAGATAATTATGTCGATCCTACCGAGGACCTTCGATCCCATTAAAGGATTTTTCAATCATATCGAAAGAATTGTTAATTGCCTGTTTTATAGTCATTGCAAAACTGTTTCTTATAAAAAGGGCATTCCGTTCTTAGGCACTATGATGGATTTTTGGTGTAATAGAAGCCTAGGTGATTTCATATTCATCTCTCATCTTAAGCTTCTAAACCAATAAGTTGTAAGGTCATCTTTATTAAGATTAACACTCTAATGAGGATTCGAATACCACCTTTAAGATAAACTTGAAGTCTAACACTTTCTAGAGATTAGAACCAACCTCAATTGAAATACCATTTGTCTAAATCCTCCAGAACACTCATATAGGTGAATCTTTTAGGATTACAATATTTCATCAGTTATAGGAGATTTACCCAACCTCTCATCACCTTAGTCACCTCAAATCAGCACTTCATGTAAGGTATTTGATCTTAGAGTTGAAGCCTTGACAAAGCATCAGCATCATAATCGAGGGAGAAAAAAGAGAGTTGATTGAAGCATGGGATGAAATCGATCAAACAACCCAAGACGGCGCATCAACTAGGCTCAATTTAACAAATGTCGTTAAGTGAGTCCGTGTACACTCCTTCCTTATATAAGATTGAATGTAAGAGTTTGATTGCCTAACTCGATTAGATTTTATATAGGATATTAGTTCTTATGTATGACCTAAATCAATTCCTTGTGTAGGCCACCAAACACAGTGTGTATGTGTTAGTATCCATGAGAGCCTCCAACAGGAATAAATTAATGTAGGTCCTTAGACAAGGATCAAGGTTCGTAGCAAGCCTATAGAAAACCACATAAGTTTTTGAGGGAGCCGATCCTTATGAAAGATTGCAAATGTTAGAGATGAACCTAATTTAAAACTTTCGATAGTGAAATATGGTACACTCATGAATTAAGTGTGTCCGTCGAAAGTGGAGTAGGAGAACTAAACTACTATACATGCTTATGTTTGGGACTATATTTAAGCACTAGATTAATTATGCTTATGTGATTAATTGATGAATTATATATGCATGATTAGATGAATATTAGGATTTGATAATTAGCACATCTCATACACACATGTACATTATTATCTTTATAAAATAGTTGGTTCATATGAATATGATTTATAGTCTATGTGATTAAACCATCTATTGGCCTTGGAAGCTTTAGAGTTAATTATCTTACTTAGTTAAATTTATATATTAGTTTTAGTTAGGTAATTGTGTTTTAAATTACGTAATTTTTATTTGGTCCTAATCATCCCTCTGTAGGATATAGCCTTTATTTCGTAGCTCCTCTAAGCTTCCCCACATATAGACCACAGGCCCACCGCTGTGCACAATTTCAACAATTTTTACATAAGTATCCATTCTTTTAGTAATTCTAACAATTTTTTATTTTATGTTCTTTTAACTTAGATCTCATCTGATCTCTCTCAATAGTGTTGGGATTTTGGCCTGCGGAATCACACAGATCTAGATCTAGAATAGCAATCCAATGGCACCAAGCACACAAGAGAACACGCAGATTTAACGTGGAAAACCCTTGGAGGAAAAAACAACGGCACAAAGAGACAGAATTCCACTATGAAAGCATCAATTACAAAGAGAGAGGACTTACTCGATTCGAACAACCTCGAATCTCACCCTTACTACACCCTTTGATAACCATAGAACCCTTTAGAATACCTTTAGGAAGCCTTAAAATACTTTAGAATTGCCCGAGGGACCTCTATTTATAGTTTAGGAAACTCCACTTACGCACCTAGTCTGGAAAAGTCCAGAAACCACCTCAAATTTACGTAGTCCACGTAGGATCTGCGTAACCTCGACTAGTCGAGCCGAGGCCTCGATTGGTCGAAGGGCACACTTGACTAGTCGAGCCTGACCCTCGATCGGTCGAGCAGCTCGGACACCCAAAACCTGTGCTCGCTGGACTTCAAGTCAAGATGGCCTCGACCGGTCGAGTGGACCCTCGACTGGTTGAGCCAGTCCCTCGACCGGTCGATCAGTGCAGAATATTGAAGACATCAGTCTTCTGACAACAAATAGTACCTTTCTGTAACGCCCCGACTTTTCAGGACCCGAGTACACGACCCGTTTCCCAAAAACCCGAGTGTTAACCTTAAAAGATGGTCAAAGTCGAGTATATATTTTCTTTTATCTTTCATCAGAGTAAGCAGATGAGTGTAGAACAGACAAGTAAGCATAAAAGAAAAATTCCAAATTTCATTTAGAATATACAAGTGCTGCCCATAATGACTTATACAAACCAATGTCCTTATTCTTACAATTACAAAATGAAATAATATTACATGTGAAATAAAGTAAATTACAACAAATTTGAGATATGAAATCCTATAGCAACTCTTAACAATCACAATCATGCATCCCTGTCAAATGTAGCTTGCTCCTCGACAATATAAACCTGAATTTCACCTGTGCTACCTGTACGTTTATATATTTGATGGATGAGTGGCCAACTCAGTGTGAATTTCCCTCAAGATTACACACCGCCGCATTAAGTAAGAAATAGTATAAAACATTCAGACAACCAAAACAGAGTAAATGCAGTCTTATTAGATGCATGGATGTATGAATGCAATCGTCGGCTCGGGTAAAACATCCAGACGGCCTATGTCCCGGGTAAAACATCTGAACAAACATTGGGGTCGTCACCCAGGGATAAGACTGGTCATCAACGCAACATTCAGCGTAATCGCAGGGCATGATAATCCGAGTCATTATCACAATCGAATGACTAGTCATAAGCGCAACATTCAGCGTAATGGCAGGGCAGAGTGATCCAAGCCATCGAAATATGTCATGTATGCATGATTTGCTAGCTCATTATTAGTCCATTTATAATCAGTCGATTTAAATAAGTTCACGGTCACTACGGGGAGTGCATGGCCCAGCGTAGGCCGACGGCTCGGGCATAGTGTCTCATTCCACCCTAGGATAAAGCCCTAAGTTCTACATCAAAACCCTAAAAATGAGCAATCCAAACCTTAGGTTGTATTGGTCTTGACCATAGGTACTTGGTAGAACATTGATCTCACATACAACTTCACCATTCATGGTAGGATTCAGTTTTAAGGGTGCACGCGCTCACTAGCAACATCAGTTGGTGATTCAAAGTGTAAGGTGATGATTCTTCCCCTTGAGCTTTCCATCTTCTCATTAGCTTAAGTTATAGTTTTTATTTAAATTCATAATTGACATCTCCCTTTATAATCACATGTGTTAGCTGGTGGAAATTGAATACATTAGTGAGAAATTTTCACATATGAATGTACACCCATACTTGGGATGTAACTCGACTAGTTGTGATCGTAATGGACCTTCGACTTGGTGGTTATTGAGTGTGGTCTAGATGGATCATTGATGTGGGCCTACCATCCAGGGTTGTTGTGTCCAATGGTTTTCAAGGATGGTCTTTTATCGCATGGTTCTGATACTCGCCCTATGTGGCCTACTTTGATATCGCCCTATGTGGCTTTGTTTTAGTATTTTCCCTATATGGGTTAGATGTTTTATACTATGCAACCATGCGATGGTAAGCCCCATATATTGTAATATGATTGGCCACTAGTCGACGGGGTACCATTAAACATCCTAAGGTAGTAGTCTCATGGGCCAGGGATGATGGAATGGGACACTATGCCCGAGCAGTCGGCCTACGCTGGGCCATGCTCTCCCCGTAGTGATCGTGAGCTTATTTAAATCGGCTGATTGTAAATGGACTAATAATGGGCTGGCAAATCATGTATACATAGCATATTTCGATGGCTTGGATCACTCTGCCCTGTGATTACACTGAATGTTACGCTTATGACCAGTCATTCGATTATAATAATGACTTGGATTATCATGCCTTGCGATTACGCTGAATGTTGCGTTGATGACCAGTCTTATCCCTGGGTGACGACCCCAATGTCCGTCCGGATGTTTTACCCGGGACATATGCCGTCTGGATGTTTTACCCGGGCCGACGATTGCATTCATACATCCATGCATCTAATAAGACTACATTTACTCTGTTTTTGTTGTCTGAATGTTTTATACTATTTCTTACCTAATGCGGTGGTGTGTAATCTTGAGGGAAATTCACACTGAGTTAGTCACTCATCCATCAAATATATAACCGTACAGGTAGCACAGGTGGCCCAGGTGAAATTTAGGTTTATATTGTCGAGAAGCAAGCTATATTTGACAGGGATGCATGATTGTGATTGCTAAGAGTTGCTATAGGATTTCATATCTCAAATTTATTATAATTTACTTTATTTCACATGTAATATTATTTCATTTTGTAATTGTAAGAATGAGGACATTGGTTTGTATAAGTCATTATGGCCAGCACTTGTATATTCTAAATGAAATTTGAATTTTCCTTTTATGCTTACTTGTTCATTCTACGCTCATCTGCTTACTCTGATGAAAGATAAAAGAAAAATATATACTCAACTTTGACCATCCTTTAAGGTTAACACTCGAGTTTTTGGGAAACGGGTCATGTACTCGGGTCCTGAAAAGTCGAGGCATTACACTTTCTTAATAGCTCTTCCTATAGCCATCATGGTATCACTAAAAGTCATATGTATGATTTTTATAGAAATCCTTGATAAGAAACATAAACATGGCTCACTCCATACTGAGATATGGACTGTCTAAAAAATTCATATCAAACCATCCCATGACATTGGAATTAAACAAAGCAAAAGTAAATTATGTTTTCATGATCAATTTTCACATTGATTGTTACCAATACACTAATTAAAATATTAAACTCATTTAAGTGTTCTTGCAAATAAAAATCTTCTTTTATCTTTAAGTTGTTACAGCTGTCGTTGGAAAAAAATCTTGTTTGACATCAATTTTTCTTTGTATAGGTTTAACAATTTATCTCACTAATATTTAATAATGGTTTGATTAAACATGCTTAACAAAACTAAATTATCTAGAGTAAAAGAAAGATCCGTTATGGCTAACTAACTTTTTTCCTTAAAAACTCAATCATTTATCTCTCCAAGCTTCTTTCTTTCATTCGATTGCAGTTATACAGTTTTTTCACTAACACCACGTTCATCTTTAATCTCCATAACGTATAATTGGTTCCATCAATTTCTGGCACAGTAAATCTAATAAAACTCAATTTAGTCATCTGAACACAAATTTTGACACCAATCTTGTGCTAAGAGACTTCTCAACTTCTGACTTTGATATCATTTTTTATATAAAAACATTTACATAAATCGATGCAAGTATTGCAAAACCATTATAAAAAATCAAACTAAATTTTAAAAACTAATGAAAAAATAAAAGGTAAGAATCACAAAACTTTATATAGTTTGCTAAGATGTATGTATTTATGAAGAAGTTGTTGGCTGTACAAGCCAGATTTTATTTGCTTCAAAATGATAGAATTATTGGATTTGCAAAGCCTCAAGACAACTCAGAAAAAAAAAATATGATTCTATAGAAGGAAGAGAGAAAAGAAAATAAACAGAAAACTCTTTTTTTTAATTTTCAAATTGTTTTATTGTTTTACTTCTTTCTTCAACTGTATACACAAGACCCATTTATATAAACTTTTGCATGAGAGGTGAAAAGACTACAATACCCCTACTAGGAGCTTCCAACATTTAATATTTCTAGAGACCTACACAACCTTTGCATCTTCCAAAACATCTCCTTAAGGACTGCTACAGCTGCATTGGAAGTTCAACAGACACCAATTGTTGCTGGAAATGGGTTTTGGTTTGTAACTCCAATACTCACCTTCAAACAAAAAACGGTTTCATTCCGAGTTTCTCCCTTAGTCGTCAAAATACTTCTACCAACAATGACTTGGTGAAAATATCTGTCACTTGTTCAATAGTATGACAATATTCTAATTTTATTGTTTTATGCTTTATATGATCTCTTAGAAAATGATATCTGGTATCGATGTGTTTACTCCTTCCATGTTGCACTGAATTTTTGGTTAGCTCGATTGTAGATTTGTTATCCACGTATATGACTGTGGATTCTTCTTAAGGATGTCTTAGCTCGTTTAGCAAGTTCTTTAACTAGATTACTTCACAAATGGTAGACGATGCTACCACATTTTCAGCTTCACATGTGGATAAAGCGACCACGCTTTGCTTTTTTTTTAATTCTATGTGAAAGTTGTCAACCTGAATAGAACACATACCCAATGGTGTTTTTCCTTTCATCTTGGTCACATCCTCAATCGCTGTTTGAGTATCCATACAATTTTGTTTCATCATTATATGGATAAAATTGGCCGAATTCCATGGTTTCTTTGACATACCTGAGGATTTTTTTTTAAGACAGTGTGATTCTTTTGGTGTTTCCATGTACCTGCTTAGAAGCCTAACACTGTAAACAATATCTGGCCTTGTGATTTTGAGGTATCCTAGGCTTCCAATTAGACTCTTGAACAAAATCAAGTTCACATTTCTTCATTCACCTTCTCTTGTTAATTTCAAGTCTGTTGTTACAGGCGTATTTACGATATTGCAGTCGGTCGTCTTAAACTTTTCAATAAGTTCTTTTGCACATCTTTTTTACAATATAAAGATGCCTTCAGGTTGTTGTTTCACCTCGATGGAAAGAAGAAGGTCATAAGTCCGCCATCAGTCATCTCAAATTCCTTGAACATAACCTACTTGAATTCATGGAACATCTATTGATTATTCCCTGTAAACAATAAGTCATCAACATATATGCAAGATATGAGCATATTTCTATGAGCATTTTCTTGATATAGACCGCATGCTCATATGGACATTTGGCGAAGCCATTTCTTTGAAGATGGTTATCAATACGTGCATTCCAAGCACGTGGGGCTTGTTTTAACCCATATAGGGTTTTCTTCAAACGATAACCTTGTATTCTTCTCCTTTTACAATGAAGCCATCAGGTTGGTCAACATAAACCTCTTCGAATGCGGACTTCACATCCAGTTGCTAGATTTTGCAACTTTGATGAGCAGCAAGAGAGATTATCATCCTTATGGCGTCAAGTCGAGCAACTGAAGCAAAAACTTCTTTATAGTCCATGCCATACTTTGTTTATAGCCTTTAGCCACGAGCCTTGCTTTATAGCGATCGATCCTTCCATCAGCTATACGCTTGATCTTGTACACCCGTTTGACACCAATAGTTCTTTAGCCTTGAGGAAGTGAAGTCATCTCCCAAGCGTCATTTTTCTCAATGGTATAAATTTCTTCTTTCATGGCAATTCTCCAGCATTGTTCTTTTACAACTTCATGGAATGTAAGGGGCTTATGATCCGCATACAAGCAGAAAAGATTGACTTCTTCTGTTTGTTCATAGATTTCTTCTAAACTCCTCATTTTGATAGGAGTCATGGATGAGGAAGAGCTGGCAGAACTTCAGGCTGATGAGGTACTTCTTGGAGAGATGAGCTGTCCATCTGGACTTCTATATATTGATGATATGGTCGAAGAGGGAGTTGCAGTTGTCTGCTCCTGACTTTCAGGCTTTTCTTATTGTTCTTCTGCCACGAACCAGTTTTCTTTAAAAGTTTCTTCTTCATTCCATTTTCATTCATCTTCCTCACTGAAGACTACATCTCTACTTACCACTACTTTGTTGGTTAGTGGATTATAGAGCTTGTAAGCTTTGAATACTTCACTATATCCAATGAAGATGCACTTCTCACTACAATCGTCGAACTTCTTTCTTCTCGCCTCTAAAACTTGAGTGTACACAACACACCCAAAAATTCTTAAGTGCACCACGGTTGGTTTGTAGCCGCTCCATGCCTCCTGTGGTATCATGTTCTTAACACTTTTCGTAGGGCACCAATTGAGCAGATAGGCAATACAACCAACTGCCTCTACCCAGAAATTCTTTGACAGTCCTTTTTCTTTCAGCATGGTCCTTGTCATGTCGAGTATGGTGTTATTCTTCCATTCCACTATGCCATTTTGTTGTGGCATGTAGGCTATTGTGAATTGTTGCTTAATAACTTGTTCCCTGCAATAGTCCCCCAAAGCATTTAAGGTGTACTCCCCACCTTTATCAAATCTGAGAACTTTGATTTTGAATCTACTTTTAGTTTTAACATGAGCTTTAAAATTTTTTAATATAGTGAAAACATCAAATTTTTTTTTGATACAATACACCCATAGCTTTCTGTTAAACTCATCAATAAATATAATAAAGTATTTTTTACCTCCAAGAGAGGGTGTTTCAAATGGTCCACAAATGTCTATGTAAACCAACTGCAATGGCACTTTTGCTCTTCGTAACACTCCACTTGGGAATGAGTTTCTTTGTTGCTTGCAAAGTGTGCACGCTTCACACACATGTTTTGAATCTTTAATGGGTGGAAAGCCATGTATCATGCTTGATGAAGACAAAAGCTTCAGGTCATTGAAATGGAGATGCCCAAAGCGAAGATGTCATCTTCATGATTCATTCATTACAAGACCATAGATACACTTTTCAAGTCTTGTGTTGATATGAAGCGGGAACATGCGATTTTTTGCCATTTGGACTTGAGCAATAAGTCTCCCATACACATCTCTCAAGGAAAGAGAGAAGTTCTCCATGTGTATGACATACCCTTTTTCAAAGAGTTAGCCGATACTGAGTATGTTTCTTTTCATGTTTGGTATGTAACACACATTGGAGATGTAATTTGGCACGTCATTCTTTTGATAAATTTTGATTTTTCATTTTCCTTTCATAGGTACCTTTGATGAATCATCGAAACTCACATTACATTGAACTCCGTCTGTGAGTTTCATGAATAACTCTTTGTTGCACACATATGATTGCTTACACCAGTATCGAGATACCACACATCTGGTCGGTCACATATGCATTTTCTTATGCAAGAAGAAGTGTGGAGTCTTCTTTTTCATGATTAGATGCTTCGACATAGTTGGATCGTTCATCATGACTCACTTTACTCCAACAGTCAGAGGCATAGTGGCCAATCTTACTGCAATTGTGGCATTGTACATTTTTGTTGATTTTAAGCATGGCTTTGATGATATTCGTGTCATCTGCCTCTTACAAGATTACTATTGGCTTGGCCACCACGATAATGGGAGCTTCCACGACCACGACCGGTCTTTTGTTCATTTAGAGTCAAATCTTGACTCCAAAGCTTGCTCCAAACTTGTGGAACTAACATTCTTTTGTATTCTTTGTTCATGAACTTGCAGTGATCCCATTAGCTCCTCAATGGAGAGCTTTTCAAGATCTTTTGATTCTTCAATGGCCACAACCACATGTTCAAACTTGGTTATGAGGGATCGAAGTACCTTTTCAACCACACGAATGTCTTCGATCTTTTCACTATTTCTTTTCAAGTTATTCATGACTACATGTAATCTTGAAAAATGGTCATAAATGTTCTCACCTTCCTTCATGTGTGCGGCTTCGAACTCGGCTCTAAGAGATTGTAGGCGAACTCGTTTCACACGATCAACACTTTTGAAGATGGTGCTCAGGATCTCCCAAACTTGCTTGCTTAATATTGCTTTGGCAATCTTTTCAAAGGTTGATTCATCCAAACCCTTGATAGAAGAGGAACAAAGCCTTCTTGTCTTTCTTCCTTTGATTTTTTAGGGCGGTCTTTTCCTCATTGGTGAAGGCAGCTTCTTCCTCCGTAATGGGTTCTACATACCCATCAGTGACGATATCGCATAAATCTTGCAACCCGAACATCGTCTTCATTTAGATGCACCAATTTTCATAGTTGTCTTTTGACAACTTAGGAACTTGTGGCTAAATTGTAGTGGTCATCTTTACACGAACAAGCTTTATGGGTTAGACGAATTGGCTTTACTAAGCCTCAAGCCAACCCAAACAATTTGATTTTTATTTTTTATTTTTTTGAAGAAGGAAAGGCTAATTTTTGGAAAAGGGAGAGAGGGATAGAATAGAATTTTGATTATTTATTTTTTTCACTTCTTAGGTAGATTTTTTGATAAAAATAAAAATAAATAAATAAATAATAATAATAATAATAATAATAACTTTCTATTGGCTGAAAACTGCTGCCAACTTCAACCAGGGAACTCTAGGAAAAAGAATTTAACTCTTATACCAGTTTGTTGGTTATACAAGCTAGATTTTATTTGCTTAAAGAGGATAGAATTATTGGCTTTGCAAAGCCTCAAGACAACTCGGAAATATATATATATATATATATATATATTATATATATATATATATAATATATATATAAAATTCTGTAAAAGGAATAAAAAAAGAAAACAAACATAAAACTCCTTTAAAAGTATAATATGAAATGGGTTTTGGTTTCCCACTCCAATGGAAATAATATGAAACAAGATATAATGTATTTATGAAAAATTTATATAGAGCTTTCTTATTTGCTAACATAAAATAAATTAAAAGTATAAAAATTATCTCTCAAGAAAATTAAGCAATAACAAACTCTCCGCTAGCCCTTTATATAAATATAACTTTCATTCGAGATAAAGTATCGCTGCTTGATGTCTAAGAAACTAGGTCTCACTGCGTGTACCGTCAGAGTAAATGAAGGGAAACTCAAAGTAGGTCTTGTTGACATGAGATGAGGTGTTTTCCCAGGTTGTCAGATATTTTCTTAATCTTTTATCGTTGCAAATCTCGATATTAACAGCATTGCAATCACCTCTCTACACCGCCACTCATCAATCCATTCTCTTTTTATTCATAATTAAGAAAGACACAAAAACTTCGATGCTCAGTCAAGCGTGGTAGATGATCCACAGTAAATCGCACGTTACATGGCATATAAATTATTCAAATTAAGCTGTCCATATTATGGTCAGATTCTATATGTTTTGTGAAAAAAAAATATTGAGATTACTTGATCATGTGACCATCAGATTGGTGATATTGATCGAACGGCTACAGATGAAAAGCATTCAATGGCCGTGGATTTTGGGACTGTAACTCCTGTGGCGCGCGGCTACAAGAATACTCCTGCATCCCTAAGATCTATAGGGCCCACCGTGATACGTGTTTTATATCTACATCATCCATTTGCTTCACCAGCTTATTTTAGAGCATGAACCCAAACATAAGGTAGAACCAAATATCAAGGGACCATGCCCCGCAAATGACCCACCGTTGAGACCATCCTAGGGCCCACTGTCATGTTTATTTTCCACCCAACCCTTCATAAGGTGAGGGAGACTTGGATGAGGGAAAATACAAATATCAGTTTGATCCAAGACAATATTGTATCCGATAGTTTTTAACAGTGGGTGTTCATTCCCCATTCTATCCTTTGGTGTGGTCAACTTGAGCCTTGGATCTGTCTCATGGTTAGGTTCATGCACTTAAATCAGCTGCAAAAACGGATGAACAGTGTGGATATAACATATACATCACAACGGTCCGCAGAGCTCTTGAAGGTTACACGCAACCCGATTCGAAGGCCCTAAGCATGTAATTAAGATTGAGAAATTGACCACGGTAGATGCCACCTTTTACCCGGCGTCTTTTCAAAGCGATCCCAAGCTTTACTTTTCCAAAGTAAAATATTTTGTACGGACGCACTATTTGCCGACGATAATACCTTTCATTCGCAACCTAAGGCTACGGATCATAGTTATCCGTACAAATGGATTACCTTGGAAAAGTAAAGTTTGGGAGCGGTCTGAAAAGACGCCGGGTGAAAGGTGGCATCTACAGTTGTCAAATTTTCATTTTGAAAAATGCATGCATGATCTGATACGTCAGTTTTACGCGTCTCATTCTAAAAATCAGGCTAGTGAACTCATCAGGTGTGCCACGGTGTTAAAAAAAGGATCTAAACATCTGTTTTTTCAACACTGTAAAGCATCCGATCAGTGAAATGGCCTGAACTTTTTGTCTAATGAATCCATACAGTGGGGCCCACATGATAGAGAGCGTGGATGTCTACGACACATGCCATGTTGGCACTTGTGCCATGAAATTAATCAAAGTCACCGTAGAGACGGTGTTTTGTGTGCGGGTGTCCCATGATTCATATACCACTGTGGCTATAATGCAGGAAATCTGTCCCGTAGTACGCGTTTGCATGTACCGTAAATCCAATCCGTCCAAATATAGATCAGTTATGTAATCAAAATCAGATTGATTAGATGGTCCTGACCTCTGAGTAATGTGTTTCTTTTTTGTGAAATGCAGGGGAAGCAGATTGCGTACAGAGTAAACTCTATGGGGCCCACCATGATGTATGTATCTTATACATGCCATCCATCCGTTTTTTCAGATCATTTTAGGGCATGAGCCCAAAATTGAAGAATATCCAAAGCTCAAGTGGACTAGGGCAGGGAAACAGTGTGCATTGAAAGCTTCTTGGGTCCACATAAGTTTTAGTTAAAGCCAATATTTGTGTTTTCCTTTATCCATATCTATATATGTGACCTTATGAATAGGTTCGATGATGAATAAGCATCGCGGTGGGCCCTAGGAATGTTTTAACGGTGGATTGTCATTATCCCCATTGTTTTCTGTGGTGTGGTCCACAGGGTAAACTCTATGAGGCCCACCATGATGTATGTATATCTTATACCTGCCATCAGTCTGTTTTTTCAGATCATTTTAGGGCATGGGCCCAAAATTGAAAAATATCCAAGCTCAAGTGGACTAGGGCAGGGAAACAGTGTGCATTGAAAGCTTCTTGGGTCCACATAAAGTTTGGATAAAGCTGATATTTGTGTTTTCCCTTCATTCATATCTATATATATATGTAACCTTATGAACAGGTTGGATGACGAATAAGCATCGCGGTGGGCCCTAGGAATGTTTTAACGGTGGATCGTCATTATCCCCACTGTTTTCTGTGGTGTGGTCCACTTGGGCTTTGCATATGCTTCCAGCTTAGGCTCATATCCTCAAATGATCTGGAAAAACGGATGGACGGAGTAGGTAACATATATACATCCACGGTGGGCCCCACAAGTTTACTCTGTACGCTTAAGCGTACTGAGTCATCTCATTGGGCAATCCGCTTCCCAAATGTGGGCCGTTTGCTACTTTTCATTTTTATAGTTCAGTGGGTCCCACTATTTGAACGGTTTGAGGTCATGCCACGTGTATTTGGGTAGTCCACTTGTATCAAAGCCACAACGCAGTTGGTTACAGTGTATCAAAACCCTTGATACTTTTTTTTTCTTCGTCTCTCTTTTATGGACATCACCTTCACAAAAGACCCATGGGTTGGGCTTGGGCCTTCCTTGCATGGCCGATCAATTTTCATTTGGGATTGGACTTGTCATTTAAGCCCAGCTCAGAGCTTTAGGTTAGGTTGGGTCAAGTCATCTAGCCCGGCCCATTTATAACTAGGCCGGGGTAAGGTTCTAAACATGCCCAACTCATTTACTTAAATGGGCCTTGTTTTGCCCATTTAGCTTAGCTAAACATAAATGACAAGCAGGCTGGACTAGTTAACCTGTGGGCCAGCCCAACTCTGCTTCTCATGCCGCATTGAGTAACAGTGAAGTTCCCAACTCCTTGGGCCTGACCTGTTTCAGGTGGGCTGTGATTAAAACATTAGGCCCGTGAACTGGATTTGAGAATTTAAGCCCTTTTATTAATCGGGCCAGGCTCAACTTATGTCTATGAGCCCATTGGCCCAACCCATTTAGGGTATCAAGGTAGAGTTGTATACGAACCGAGTTACCTTGATTAACTCACTCGACTCAACTTGACTCGGCTCGAAACTGGGTTCAAGCGAAGTTGAACTGTTTTTTTTAGCTCAAAAAATTTTCGAGCCGAGTCTGAGCTACACCGGGCTCGACTTGACTTGGTTCGAAACTTCACTCAAACTTGACTCGGTTTGAATTGTTTCAACTCAGATCGGTTCACTTAATATAAATATTTAAAAAATATTTATATATTTAAATAAATAAATTTTATATATAACCTTAAAACCTAAACTCTATTTCAGCGTGTAGGCTTGAACTCAAACTCAGCTCGAGCTGCTAATCAAGTTGAGCTGAGCCGAGCTGGCCAATTAAGCTCGAGAATTGAACCGAGCCGAGTTTGAGCTGGTGTAGCCTATTGGCCAAGCCGAGCTGGGCCAAGCTTGACTCAGTTCAGCTCATGTACAGCTCTAAATTCAAGGGGCATGTAAAACCACTGTGGGCCAACTTAGGCCTCTTTTTTAGTCCTTTCACAGGCCGAGCCAGGCTCGTACTAGGTTGACATTGCGGTCTGGGGATGGACAGCCATCGGTCCAGCCCAAACCCATTTTTTGACAGCCCTAAGATCATCCAATTGGAGCCATGAACTGCCCATGACAAGAGCCCCAACCCCAATCTGTGTAACATTTAAATGGTAAATCTGGAGAGATGAGTTGGTTAAGCTGCAGGCTCTCTTGAGGAGTGACCATTGTCGGCAAGGTGGTGAACCATGTAAAGTGGAGAATTTCTCTATATATTTTTTAAAAGAAAAAGATATATATATAATTTATAAAATATACATGGCTGAAAATAAAAATAACCCTAATCTAAGACTAATAGCTAATTATAAATTTTAAAATCTAATCAATATCAATTTACACAAATACAAGAGATCACCATCAACACTCGAAAATTAGGTCAACCAACTCTCGGATTATAAGGATCACTTGAAAGGCATGCATCTCTCTCTCTCTCTCTCTCTCTCTCTCTCTCTCTCTCTCTCTCTCTCCACACTGAAATACCACAAGAACTGCATGAATTTACCAACCAAGGAGAAGTTCCAATATTTTGAATGAAGGATGGAAAGGCATGAAGAAACCCTAAGTTCTCTCAAATATTTTCCACAACATGTAAGAAGCCAATCGAATTTTTTGGTCCACGTGTTCTTTGCTCCTTTAATGGACAGCCTAAGTTGTACAAAAACCCCATCCCACCATCACTTCCCCATTCAACTTCTAGTTGTGGGACTTATCCTGTCCGTTCAAAATCCATACAAGTCATCCGCATACGGATGAAGAATTGTGGGATAGCCAGTATGGAGGCTAACAAGGGCCATTCAATCGTTGTCTACGGTGGTGATCAGGAGATGGGGATTGCCAACGTGTTCAAGGATGAAGACATTGCAGCGGCTCAGGAGTCAACGACTCACAACTTCCCACGAGAAAAGGATCTCGATTTCGCACGCATGGTGAGGAAAATTTAGGGTTTGGATTGTCTGTGATTTTATGGCCAGCTCTAATCCAATACAGTGATTAAAATGTGGACCCAGATTATGGAAGGTGGGCTGGTGGGTTGCTATCTGGTGTTTTATCGTGGATTCGAGTGGATTTCGATTATTGGATGATTAGTAATTTTAATTTACATTGATTTTGATTTCATGATAATTATAAATGCATATTAAATAGAGGCTCTCAAATGGAACATAAACCAAGTACCAACCTAAAAAGGGTCACTTGTGTTATTTTGTTCAGGTACTTGGGTTATTTTGATTAAATACTGAATGCATCCTGCAGCTGGAGAGGAAGGACCAATTGATTAGTGGACGGTTATAAAAATAGGATGAGATGAAAATCTAATTTGAAAGAGCTTGGATTGAGGTGGTCCAAAGGGATATAAAAGTTTTCCATGTGTGGTTGGTATGATGTGAGATAAGTACCAATATAATGCGCGCCACCAAGGGGGCATTTGGATTATAAGTTACTTTGGATAAGCTACTTATGTCATAAGTAGCTTATCTTGATTTATGCTTGTTCGGCTCATAAGTATGTTTGATTACCAACATACTTATCAATCAAAAATTGAAAAAAGCAAGTTTGGTTTTTAACATTGTAAGCAACTATCCCTTGAGTTTATTTGGTCCCCCTCACATCCACCATCCATCGTGTGAGGCCGACCTTTGATGTAGACCATTCATTGTGTGAGCCTCACTTTTAATGTGGCCCATCCATAATACAGGGCCCACTTTGGATGTGGGTCATTCATCACTATGGCATGACCTTTAATGCGTACTATACATTATGTAGGGCTCGCCTTTAATGTTCGTCATCCATCAAGTGGGGCCTACCATCAATGTTATTGTTCATCATGTGAGGCCCACCTTCAATATTCACCACCCATCATGTGGAGCCCACCTTTAATGCAAATTGTCCATCATGTGGGCCCCACCTTTATGTGGGTTGTCCATCATGTAGGGCTCGCTTTGGATATGGGACACTCATAATTAGGGCCAACCTTTGATGTGGATCGTCCATAATGTGGGGCCCACCATTATTAATTACCAATCATGTGGAGCCCACCTTTGATATGGACTATCCATCGTGTGGCCCCACCTTCAATGCAGGTTGCCCATCATGTGGGGCTTGCCTTGGATGTGGGTCATTCATCATTAGGGGTTGACATTTGAGTGGATCATCCATCATGTGGGGCCACCTCGATATGGGTCATCCATCATGTGGGGCCCAGCTTCATTGTCCATTGTCCATCATGTGGAGTCCACCTTTGAATTGGGTCATCCACCTACCGGCCCACTTTGGATGTGGACCTTTTATCATTATGGGCCAACCTTTGATGTGGACCGTCCATATATGGGCGCACATTAATATAAGGTCATCCATCAGGTGGGCCCACCTTTTATGCGGACTGTCCACCATGTGAGCCCCACCTTCAATGTGGACAGTCCACCACATGGGCATCCTGTGGTATGGACAATGAGAGAGAGGCAGAAAAGTCACGGGTTAAGAAGCTTTTTTTTAAAGTACTTGTTAAAAAATAACTTTTGGCACATAAGTTACTTCAACATGATACTTACCAAAACTAAGTGAAAAAAGAAACTTAATTAATTAACATAAGCTAAAAAATAACTGATTTGATGGTTTCCAAATGGGCCTTAATTGAGAAAAAAGAAGGGAAAAAATCTTATTTATTTGAGACAGGAAGGGTTTGGTGGGTCCATCTAACCTTAGCCATTATTCATCTAAAGGGCCACATCATGGGATAAACCATCCCCAGTTTCTCTATTAAATGATAATAGTAGTCTGTTGGTGTGCGAATGAACAATTACAGCCAATTGTCCATATGGGATTAAACGGGATGCAGGTTCAGTGTTGAGGATTTCATACTCCCACCTCAGTGGTGAAATGATGTGGCGAGAATGATTGGTGGAGCTGTATGCTATTAGAGATAAGCCAAGCCTTTTTTTTCCAAGTATATATTCACCCCCTCTTTAACATACTACAGTCCACCAATCAAATATCGCCACGTCATTTCACCATCAAAATGGATGATGAGCTACTCACCACCCAATCCACATCCGTAAATACGCAGGAAAGTATGCAATTGGCACCAATTGAAAGGATTTTGTAATTAGTGCAAAGCCCATATCAATTCGAATAGCAATGAGGATATGAAATAGGCCTCTCTCTCTCTCTCTCTCTCTCTCTCTCTCTCTCTCTCTCTCTCTCTCTCTCTCTCTCTCTCTCTCTCTCTCTCTCTCTCTCTCATATTCATTTGAGAAACTGCAGGTGGTGGCTGAGATGGTGGGCACATTTGTAGTAATGTTCTCAATATGTGGTATCATAGCTAGCACAGAGCTTACTAAAGGTGAGGTGGGCCTCTTGGAGTATGCATCCACCGGTGGCTTTGCAATAATTGTGGTGATCGTCGCTATAGGGCCCATCTCCGGAGCACACATTAACCCCTCCATGACCATCGCCTTCGCAACCTTAGGCCAATTTCCATGGTGCCGGGTTCGTAACACTTCTTCCCTCAAACCACACATTATACTCATTAAGATGATAATCCACTTTCATGCAAGCAATAAAATTGCACAATAGGAACCATCGATCAACACTTTTGGGACATGATTCTCAAATGTTATGAACTTCCATGCCTTGTTGGTCATGCATATTGGGGAATGATGGATGAAGTTGAGTTGACTCCATTATATTGACCAATGGTGTGTGCACATGCCATCCAACCCATCCAACAAGTGAAACCCAATATGATTATGGCCATGGGAGACCAAAAAAAAAGAGTCAGATCCAACCATCAGGTGAGATGATGTAGAGCAGGTTGTAAACACTTTCGTGGCAAAGATGGACAAGAGAAGACCGATCGGACGTGAAAATCATCCGGAATGTCAGAACCTTAAATCAATCATATCTTGCAAATGGATCCTTACTCTTGCCCGGGTGGTAGACTCTCAGGAGTTTCAACTCCCGGTCAAGGGTTCGAGTACCCATAGGTGATGAAATTCCACTAGCGTGAGTGTGTGGAGGTGTGTGTGCGTGTGTAAAAAAAAAAAAAAAAATCATATCTTGCAAATCCGTATGAGTTCTACGACATATTATATATGATTTTGGGTAGGAGGACCTACTTAAGACTACCAACCCTGCCATGCCGGATTTTATAGATTCCATCAGATTAATCGTCAAAATTTCCGTTTAGTTTCATTTTTAATATAATTAGTAAGTTTTAGTTCGAGTGTAACTTTCGACCCTTTGAGTTGTATAAGTACTGCCCAACATAAACAGGGCTTAGAAAAGTTAGGAGAACAACGTAGTTGGGCCGAATTGGATACTTACTAGTTTTGGCCAAAAACCACCAAGTCTAGTAGAAACAGGAGTTATCATAAATAGGAGTTATCTAAGTTTATTATTTATAATAATTAATGTTTTTAGGGTGTTTCAGTTTCTTATTTAAAGAGTTGTAACTTCGTTTTTTATTATCAATCAATTATTTTGAATTTATTAAGATTTATTTATACTTTTATCCCTCATGGAGAGGAAACTGTACGAGGAGTCCAATAGCTCTGTGGATTGGAAGTAGTTATTCCCTAAGGAAGACAGTGATCGACCTTATCACATCACTCTCTACGCCATGCGATGAATCATAGAAACATATAGAAAACAATGGACGATTGCCCAATAAATTAGAATGACGAATGCAACCACTTAAAAATTGGATTAACCTGATTTTTAGGACATCCATTTAATTGTAGGTGAGGCAACTTTGTTGGACAAGTTAGATGCCATATATACTGATATTAGAGGCTTTTAGGTGGCCGTCCATTGCTCTCTATGATGTTACACACCTGATGGTTGGATCAGCATGTTAAAAAGATTAAATGGTGCACCGCACCACATAAGGCCCACAGGCTTCCTGATCCTTACCATAGAGTACTTGACATCGTCTGATCATTTTTCTATGCATGTGGTTATAACCATCCATTCAAGGTGGGGCCCATGGTGGGTAGGAATCTTTAGGGAGAGATCACCTACAAGTACACATCTTCTACACAGATCCTAAGTCTTGTAACATGATCATTTATTCATTTTTCACTTTTTTCAGGTGCCCATTTATATAACGGCTCAGATGTTAGGTTCGGTGTCCGCAACATACGTTGGCAAGTTCGTTTATAACATGCATGCAGATTTTGCAAACACCAGACCGGTGCATGGACTCAAGACAGCCTTTTGGGCTGAGCTCATTGCAACCTTCTTCATCACGTTCCTTGCATCGGCATTGTCAAGCAATGCTCAATCCGGAAATGTAGCATTTTGTTTTTATGTTCAATAACCCATCTTGAATCTTGATTATTGCAGTGTAGCACATCATCGCAACCGTTTGATTATCGATCTGATGGCCTATTGGTGTGGGGTCCACCACCTTAGGGGCCCTAAGAATTGTTTAGTGGTCCAGATTGTTGAACTGATGTGGCCCAAGATGGATGGACACTGCCCCAAAAGCTTCCTAAGTTGGAAGACGCCAATCACCTATTCCTTGCATTTTCAAGTTTAATATGGAAAATTGTATTTCTTTTCTTAACCGTCTATTTGCAGGTAAACAATCCTAGGGATGGGATTGTCTCATTAATGAGATTTCTGGGCTGATCAATGGTCTGGATCACCTGACCATTGATCCTAGCTACTTGTTCCAACTACAACTTTGGTGGGGGATGTTCCATCTGATTAATTTGGTGCCCCTTAGATGAATGGTCTGGATCACTCGATCATGGACCCCACTTACTCAAGCAACAAAGTAAGGGGCAGAGGTTACTCGATCATGGACCCCACTTGAGATATATGTTTGTGGCAGCGGGCTGGGGTCATGGTTCGGTAATCTATTACAGACCATTACCTGTTGGGCCCAACCATGATGGACCATTTCCCAAAAATCCCCTCCATGATACAATCCTGTCCTTTCAATTTGTAGCCACCGAAGCACAGCAACGGTCCATCCACCGTTTGAACTGTAGGGTGATTACCATACATCCAATCTTTGTGGGGCCCACTCATGATGTGTATGTGGCATCCAAACCGGGAATCTGGTGTGTCTCCTCATGTTCACATTGCAGACCAAGAACATTCCAATAGGAAACTCGGTTGGGACACACCAAAGGAAGCAATGTATAATCACGCCTAAAACCTATAGTCCTGTATATACATTCACATGGTGTGGCCCACCTGAGTTTTGAAATGTCCTGAATTTTTGTGTGGCCCTTCATCCTAGTGGAACTCATCTGATGAATGTATTGGATGGAATATAAACAGCAACGTGGACCCCACATTCCATAATTTTCCATTTGGATCTTTATCTGGCGGGTCCCCCTCCAATGTTCCCCATTTCTCCCATTTGATCTGGCCCACGGATCAGTTTGTATTTTGGGATCCAGGCCTAACATGGGGGAGCATATAACAGACGAGTTGGATAGCACTCACACATCACGGTGGGAACTACACAGCTTCAACGTATGGGATCATCCTGCTAATTAAGTCTCTTGGAGCTTGGAAGCTTGATGGGCTTTGGGCAGATGAAAGGTAGGGCCCAGCCCAAGCGGGCCGACTTCGGGCTAGACCCGGCCATTTGCCGCCCGCGCCATCTCAAGCGTACAAAGTAGCTTCTGTTCCTCTGCTTGATTCTAGACCATTGAAATCGTGGCACCAGTGTGAGTGGATCATACCAACAAATCACGTTAATTAAAGGATCCTAGCCATCCAATTGGTGGCCAGTAAATGGATGTTAAAAGCAAATTGATCAAGGGCCCAAATTTAACGGTCGATAATCGTTAAGATCATCCAATAGGTGGGGCCCACAATTGATATGGTGGTTTTAGATATAGAGATCCATCAATGACCATTATACTGGTTTTGTTTTATGCATAGGTGGGGCAACTATCCGCTGTTGCAGCTGGAGCAGCCATTGCACTCGCAGTTCTGATCACAGGGTATGTACTCTACTTCATAGTCAGTGTGAGGTGTGTTTGGTTGCACAAAAATTCATAAAATATCATGAAAATTTCACACCAAATTAGACTATTCACGATATTTGGTGCAACCAAACGCACCATTTCCTTTTCATTATACAGGAAAAGCTGTATTTGTAACTATTAAATTAGGGTTAAACTCCTGTGTTTGTTTCACACCGTTCAAAATATGATGGTGGCCCATCCTCATATGTGGCATTGATGTACAGCCGTCCAGATTCCAGGTTATCCAGATTGTGGGTCCCATTGTGGATGGAGCATAAATGTAAATTCACCCTTATCCTAAGTATCCAATTAATCGCTAGTTAATGGATGGTTAGAAGTAGAGAAAATTTGATACTCTAGCAGAGTGTGTGATGAATGATATGCAGGCTCTTAGAAACTGCTAACATGGTGTATTAGTAATTCAAATTATGTAATTGACTGACTATTGGATTGGCGGACACGTATTCAATGGTTGAAAATGAAAACTATCCAATGATCCAATGTCAACAAACAAGTTTCAACGAATCAATGATTAAGATTTTTTAAACATTTTGACCTAAGAATGCTAATTTCTCCAATTTAGTCAGTTTCATTTTAGTTAAAGACGCAAGGAGGGACGTGATGAGGTCGATCACTGTCTTCCTCAAGGAATAACTATTCCTTATCCATCGTGCTTTTTAACTCCTCACAAAACTTTCTCAAATCTATGAGAGAATAAAATAGAAATAACTTTTAATAAATTCAAAAATAAATTAATTAATGATTTTTAAAAAAATATTACAATCTTTTAAATAATAAGCTCAAACCTAAGACGAAGTTTCAGACTCAAATCCCTAAAAACATGACTCACTATAAATAGTAAATTTACTATTTATATATTGTTACCGATTCACCATTCCTACTAGACTTCATGGTTTCGGTCAAAAATAATTAGTGTCCAATTTGGCCTAACCACGTTATTTTCCTTTTTTTTCTAAGCTCTTTTCATGTTGGGCATGACTCCTAAATTCATGAAAGGATTAAAAGTTAAACTCAAACGAAAATTTACTATTTATATTAAAAATGAAAATAAATTGAACTTTTAGCCGTTGATATGATGGAATCTCACAAATCTGGCATGGGCAACCCATCATAGCAAGGTTGGTTGGGTAAAGTAGCTTCTTCTACACCAAAATCATATATGATACGTTGAAAAACTCATCCCACGTTGTGAGATACAACTGTTTTAAAGTTCGGACGGTTTGAAACATTTCCGCCTCTGATTGGGCCTTCTCTAGTCCATCTTTGGCATGAAACTGTCCATAACCTGCTCTACATTAGTTAACATCTGCTACATGTACAAATTCTGAGTGCATGCATGTCAAGCATCATACTTTACCAGAGTACCAAATAACTAGCGAAAAGTAAAATAGTAAGTGGTCCAAATTCGAGGGAAATTTTGAGATGATTATTACCATTTTCTCGATGTAATTTTTTTTTTTTTTTTTTTTTTTTTGACCATAGACAATTATATCATATGTACATTTGAAGGGTCATGCCATTTTTTAAATGGTGAAAACTAATAAAAGAGTGTAGCCCATTAAAAAATAAAATCATAGCCCAAAAAACAAAAGAAAAACATTTGATCTCATAAGAAATTCTTGGATTATGCTCTATTGTGCTCCTAATTGCACAGGTACATATGATTATTAGTCCAATAAATCAATTTGGATTGCCAATATTGTTGTCCACTCTACACATTGTGAAATTACAGCCATCGGATCTGATCCCCGCTATGTCCAAAAGCTTGATTTGGAATCAACCTACCAGGAGCACATTTGGGTTGTGTTTGGATGCACAAATCATTTGAATTGCAAACTCCAAGTTTCGTAGTATTGCCCTCAAATTGCATTTACATTCCATTTGGGCCAACTCAAAAGAACTGCAATTGCAAAATTCCTAGCCATTTGCATACAATGGAAGGTATTTGCAATAATATTCAGGTGGGCCCCACAGAGTTTACTGAATAGCTTCCCTTGACAAATAGGGTAAGTTACAATTAGTCCTGCATTGCATGTGCAAGATAACATGTGTAGTAAACAACAACCGTGTAAGCATCCAAACAGTTCTTTATATTATATCCACTTGGGTGAAATGACCCTCTAACATGGTATTGATTTTCATGGTAGCCCGGTGTCTGGAGGATCGATGAATCCGGCAAGATCATTTGGGCCTGCCGTTGTTTCTTGGAAGTTCGATGATGTATGGTTGTATCTCGTCGCGCCTACCATTGGAGCTGTAGCGGGCGCTCATCTCTTCCGATTGCTGCGACTTCAACCCAGGCATTGCCACCCAACTCCCTTCTAAATGCAATATTGCCTACCAATGAATCCCATTTGTGAGAGGATCTTATTCTTCAAATCTTTAAAAAGTATAGGATTCTAGTATCCATCAAGAACGTAAAGAGACCTTGTCCAAGGGATTTCTCATTTGTCTGTCTGTTACTATTATTATTATTTAAGTCACTGGTCATTTCGCACATGCAATAATAGATACTTTTAAAAGGTTAGGATGAGATAAACGGTTATGATTGTTTTGTAATAGGTATGGCATTTCAGGAATGATTGGGATGGTTGAGGATTGAGAACTTGAAAATCTAATGGATGGTATTTTTGTTAACATTGGACCAATAAATGTTAACATCTACGTACGGTTTAACAATAACATAAAATCTATAGGATCTTGACTTGATGCATTCGACAAAATGAAAACCAAAAAGTTGTACAAATTAGAGAGTACATCTTGCACCATTGAATTAGACAATGAAGAAACTTGATGTTGATGAGCCATTGCTTTCAATAGTTTAGGTTTTCTCAACTTGGCACAACGACTAACTCTAATCTTCTCTTTCCTCAACTCTCTTTGATGCGTGAATAAAGATGAGAGATCAACTGCAAATGTTGAGTTGGAGAGAGAGACTAAGAGCCTTGAATTTATAGATGATTTGGTTTCAACTCATCAAAGGAACCAAGTAATTACGTGACTCTTTATCTCCTCTAATTAATCAGAATATTGATCAATTCCATTACAAAATTCCAAGAGTTTTTTTAAACCAAAGGAATGAATCTGACGGAATGGGAAAAGTCACTCCTTAGAATGTGAAAAGACATTCTTGGAATGTTGAGAGACACCTCTCAAAATATGAAAAGGTGTGAAAAAGAGAAGTTATTCTTTTAATACAAAGGTTGTGGTCATTCACTCTCTGTATATTTTCCAACATTCTCCCACTTGGCCTACATGACCACATCATGAGGACTTTTCCCTAAATTCGAATTTTAATTTATATATATATATATATATATATATATATATATATATATTATATATATATATCTATAATATATATATATATATATATATATTTGATTTTATAAAAATTAACTTCTCTTCAATTTAGACATTTGAAAAAATACTTCCAATGGCACCACACTAGAAAAGACATAATACCTTGATTATATGAAACTACTAATGTGAATTATGGTGGTCATACATCATTTAGCGACATACTCTCTTCCATGTATTACACCACTAGCAATTCACATCTAATCCAGTGCTAAATGAGAAGATTAGCAGGCTAAGCATAAGGCCGGTTAAACATAATGGTCCAACAATTATATCTTACTTACATCCACCATAAATGTATATACGTAAGGATAAATAAGAATGCATGAAAATGTGATTTTATATAGATAGTTTAACGCCCCGAAAATCGCCACCCGAGTACATAGACTCCAATCCCAAGTTCCCAAGTGTTAACCAAATGAAAATGCATATGTGTCCTTATTCAGATTCAAATTCATTTCACACACAGATAATCAAAGTAGCGCAATTCGAATTAGCGGAACCAAAGCAAGGTAGAGACGACAATAGATTCAGAAATATGGGGCTAAGAGTTAAATATATAATTTTAATTGTGATGATCGCCAAAAATGGGATTATACAAGCCACAATATACATACTCAAGATTATTAAAGTGTAAAGCTTTCAATTTACTCCAAATTCTCCAAAATGTGACGGCGTTTGCACAACCCAATATAAGCCTACCTATTTGAGGTTTCACTAGTACCTGCATCAATGATATGCCTGGTTGGTATTTTAAAACACCGTCCCAGGTGGGAGTGAGTAGCTAACTCAGTGGTTCTATTAGTTTTAACTTACACATGCTATCTACACAATCAGCTCAGGTAATGATAAAACAAGAAATCAAACATTTCTTAAATACTCTTGTTAAATGTGCATATGAAGATATGACATGATGCATGCCCTTTTCAAACAAACTACCTTACACACGACTTCAACCACCTGTTTCGCAAATGATAACATTTCTTCATCACGCAACAACCACGCATGTTCGCTACATTCTAAGCTAATGCAATGCGGTGAATGATCATGTTAGCCAAGTACTTATTAAGTTCAATTCATCCAGCATATTGGCGAAGATAGGATACCGACGTTATATCACGAGTCCTTATCCGGATCACGTGGCTCGTTGCTGCCGTAGTGGCTCCTTACTAGTGTCCATTAATCCAAATTTAGGTACCACTCGTTTATATCACAAATCAATAATTTCAAAGATAGGGTATGGTACCTAAACGTATGAGGATCAACCCAGTATAGGTTGTCACCTAAACTGAGTATGATCACTCAGTTTCGAGGTTGTAACAGCCCACAGCATGCTGCCCCGACCGACTGGAGCGCTATTTTCAAAGCCCAACCAATCCCACACATGGACCCGGATGACAACCCACGCTCGAACCACAGCCCGGATGAACAGTGGTTATGGTGTTGCAGAGGTGTGGGCTTATCACATTAAATTAAATCAATACAAAGGAAAGAGTTCGTCACCCAATTCCATTCACACCCGGTCATTCGAATGGAACTTCGAACGGTACTCTGACACAGAACCATTGGCTAGGTAATTTGACGGACAATGGTCTATCACCTCCATCAGTGCTCACTGGTCACTATGGGGAGGCTCGTCACCCCAGCATAGGCCGACAGCTCGGACACAGTGTCTCATACCATCATGTCCAGCTCATGAGTCTTAGTTGTTCACTAGTTACTATGGGGAGGCTCGTCACCTCAGCGTAGGCCGATAGCTTAGACACGGTGTTCCATACCACCATGCCCGGCTCATGAGTCATAGTGCATCGTATCGCACTAACAGTTATGAATGGACACATCCATTTGGGAACGAGGTATCCTAGATTCCATTTAGACATGTCATACATTGTAAACATACATGATCAGTCGGCTAGTGGGCTAATTTAATTAACCTGGGAGAACCACGACGCAATCGACATTGGGTGCAAGCATCCCGTATAGTCCAACTACTGTCGATCGTCCGTATTTAACCCGAGTCGATCGAACAAGCCTAAGGTGGCCGCCCTAACTCGGGTCACTCCTTTAGTTCAGGCAGTTAGCCAACTGACCCAACATCATAGAAATCCTAAGTATCGCTACGGACTAAACATTACATCACACAATTATATCATGGGTTCTATTACACAATCACTCAAGCATGTCATCGAACATGTGAGCATCAATGGAATAACACATCTATTTAGGCATTTTATCAAACATGTGGGCATCAACAAAATAACACATTCAATTGGGCATTCAATCAAGCATACGAGCATCAATGAAACAACACGTTCAATCACCTAGACATTTTATCAAACACGTAAACATCCATATACAACCAATAACATATATTATAGAAAAATCAAGATGTCAACATATTAGCATGCACAAATTCATCTACAAGCATTTAATCATTAACTGAGACTCTCAAGGGTTGATAAATGGAAACCTAGAAATAATGGTCTGCACCTTAAGAAGGAATATCTGATTTTGAGCTCCTAGGGTTAAGGATTTAGGAAAAATCACAAATTTCTATATAAACATCAAGAACTACATAAGATTTATTCAATTTATTTTAGAAAAACCTAGGTTAGGAAGGAGGATTTGTTTCTTACCTCCCAATCACAAGTAGGGTGAATTCGATAGAGGAAAATGATCGAGGCTAGGGCTTTGGTTGGAGGAGACCGATAAAAGGAAGCGCCAAAACCTCCCACTCTTCTTCTTCTTCTTCTTTCTCTTTTTCTTTCTCTTTTTCTCTCCTTTAGAAAATGTAAATTCGTATGGAGAGATGGGGTGTCCAAATAAAGCCCTTGTATAGTGCCAGATTTAGTGTAAATGGCCCCAAGGGCTAGGTTTTTACTATACTAGCCCTATAGAAGGATTTTTCTAACCTCTAGAGCCCACTATGGGGTGTACATGTTGATATATACCGTAGGATAGTTAGCCCTATTAGTGATCTACATATGGATATGATCGACTCGCCATTTGGATGCGTCAATCAATGGATATGATTAGAAGTCTGTTTAATGGTCACCGATGGTTGATCGGGGATGCGGCTATACTGATATGAGTAGAGAAATATCGTTAACCCATGCCTCGAGTTTGGTTTGATCTAACGATCGGAAAGCTACAACTTCACGAAAGAGCGAAAGTTCTAATTCACTTAAGTTTCAGATTTCGACCTAGGAGATTCGCGCGTTGCAAGCACTTAACTTCCGGCCTAATTTGAGTCATTCTAGGAATTTTCTTGGTTCACCACCCGCGATGTGAGACGAACATTATTTTATAGTTTCAAAACTAGTGGCCCATTAATGAGCGGTTTAAAACTTGTTTGAAAAATCGGGGCATTTTTTAGAATGAATTAGGTATCGAGATTTCTCGTGGACAATGATTGGGGTTTGGATTAACTATGTGCATAGTGTGGCCTATTTATAATTAGTGAAAGTGGAGATTTGGTCATGATTACTCTAAACCGTCGATTTTAGGCTAAAAGAGTAACGGGATTGATTTTGTCTATTAGTTAAGATCCGAGGCTTATCTGACTCAGCTTCGGGTAAATCTGAGAGTGAAGGAGGGTTTAGGAGGGTTTTGGGGGAGTGAAAACGAGTTGGAAAGGGGTAAAAGGGGCTTTAAAGGGGTGTAGGGTCGTATAGAGGGGACCCTCGCACGTGGGAGGGACCAACATGGTCAGGCCGGCTGCGGCGCGCCGCCGTCATGGCGGTTCCGTCGCGCTCCTCTAGAGCCTTTGGCGGTGGCCACTGAAAAGGCCAAGCTATATGTCCTAGAGGGGGGGTGAATAGGACAATGCCAAATAAAATTTATAACAGCGGAATTAATAAGAATATGATAGCCAAAGTAAATCACAATGCAGGAAAGTACAATAACCTCAAATTTTAGATCTTGAGAGGTTGATACAAATGTTGTTCTAAGGACAACCTTTCACCAAAAACCAGAGTTTATGGTAGGACAACCTTATTTCTAGAAAGATCTTTGTATCAAATCTCAAACCAAAGAGGAATACAGAAATAAATACAAACTGAATTGAAATAAATTGTAATCACAAATATATTGTTCTAGGGACAGCCATACACCATAAAAATGGCAGGGCAACCTTGCTGGAACAACTTTTAAAGGAAATTGAATATCAAGTTGATAAAGGAATAACAGAAAATAAATTCTAAACTATTACAAAATTCTTACAATGCTTGAATTAAATGATTACAACATTCACCACCATACATACATCCCACAAAAGAATAATTAAAGATTAGAAGTATAAATCATTCAACCACAACACAAAGGATTATAGTGGTTCGCCTGTGTGTTCACCAACTGTTAAACAACAGCCACACAGAATGCTACTCCACTCCTAATATCCTCACACAGGGAATATTAGCGTTCACTAATAAAATAGGTTTTCCTAGGTTCACCCAAAACCTTTACAATTGTGTCTTTGTCTGTGGGCTTACACAATTAAAAAAACCCCACTTCTGAGTTTTCCTGGCTCTCCTCAGATAACCAATACAACAAGATTTTTCTAGCAAATCTTGAAAGAAACCAAAACAGAAAGGAATTTACAATTAAATGTAAAATACCTGATTATCTCCTTCGTTGTAGCAGCCCGGTAGAACCAAGTCAGAGTAGATGATTGAATGTCCAAGTTCAATGTCCAATACCCAATTACAATGGTTCTAATTCTAATAGATTTTAAATTAAACCAAGTAGGGCTTGCCTTAATTGATTTTAATTCCAAAGAAAGGGAATAACAATTCCTCTTATCAAATTAGATTGGAATAGTAGAAACAAAATCAATTAAATAAAGCTAAGGAAAGAGAATATTAAATAAGCACACTTAGCTTAGATGGAGCACAGAATTATCTCTCAGAAATTCGACGAAGATTGGCTTGAATGGATTAATTAATTCTATCTTTTCTTGAGAGATTCGTGCTCTATTTATAGGTGAGCAGATCGCGTGTTCGACTGGTCTAGGGAGATCTTCGACTAGTCGAAGCAATAACAGATATTTGAAGAATCAGGCGCGATAAGCTTTGACCGTTCTACGACTGGTCGAAGGTCTCCTTCGACTGGTTGTAGGTCACCTTCGACTGGTCAAAGGTCTCATTCGACTGGTCGAAGAACTTAAAAATCATTACTGGACTTTGAGTCGAAGACTTTCGACTGGTCGAAGATGCAGTCGACACTGTTCCTTCGACTGGTCGAACAGATTCCTGGACTAGTCGAAGCTTAACAGAAATTATCCGATTTTTGTAACAAACTCACGACTGATCGAGGAATTTCTTAGACTGGTCAAAGCAACTCTAGGACTAGTCGAAGAAGGCCTAGGACTAGTCGAAGAACGGACCAAACTTATGTAGAATAAACATTCGATTTATGTATCCAAAGTGACCTATTTCTAAGGTCAACCTAAGGTCAGTCAAACCTCAACCATGAAGTAAGGACATTGAAACATTAGGAACTAGTGACCTTGAAGTATGAGCCTTGAAGTCTTGATGTAGTTCAATCTTGAAATCTTAATGTAGCTCAATCTTGAAAGTGTCTTGAGTTCTTTACAAACTGCCTTGTACTCTTCTTGAAGTCTTGTAGCTTGAGTCATGTCTTGTGAGCAGTTCTTGCAGTCAAGATTGATCCTTGAACTTATGAGCTTTGCTTGTTCATGAATGTTGATCTTTGAGAGAGCTTCACGTATGCAAGTTATACAACAGTAATTTTGGCACCACAAATTTGACAACAGACAGGGATATAAATAATAGCACTTACAGCCACTCCCCTAGGGTTTGTGTTTTCGCTCCGTGGGACCCCTGGGTCCCCCTAAATGTGTTTCATCTCTAAGTTGAGTATGGTGCATGTACTGTGGTCTAGGGACTATTTTTAATCAGTAGTAAGTCGGTTAGATTTGGGCCCTATATGAACAAATCACGAGGCTAAACTCGATACTTAGTGATCGGGCGGGTTCATCGGCTTTCTACAGTTGATTTACTGAATTTGTGTAGTTCTTTACTGGTACCACCCGTGTATAAACTAACATTGAGTATTAATGGTCAGTAAGTGATTATATAAGTTAATTATACATAAAAAAAAATTATTTCAAGGATTTTTTGAAATCCAAAACAGCGAAAATCTAGGACGTTACAGATAGTGTCTATTACATCAAGTTAATGACGAAGGTACATCATATCCTAACTAGGCTCATTTCAGCTACATGACCCTTATAGGTATTTAGCGGTAATCCTTTGGTTATTGTATCCGCAATCATCTGGTTTGTCCTTATATGTTCAATAGACACTAAATGATTTTGAACATTTTCTTTAACAAAATTATATTTAACTGTAATATGCTTTTCTCGACAAGAATGCTTGTCATTTTTGGAATAACATACTGCTGCAGTATTATCGCAATAAAATCTCAGTGGCTTCGAAATGGTGTCGACAACCCGAAGCCCTAAGATGAAGTTCTGCAACCAAATTGCCTGGGTAGTGGCCTCAAAGCACGCCACAAACTCTGCTTCCATCGTAGAAGTAGAGACATAAGTCTGCTTAACACTTTTCCACGAAATAGCCCCGTCAACAAGCAGAAAGACATAACCAGATGTAGACTTTCTACTATTAATGCATCCGGCATAATCGGAGTCAGAATATCCAATTACTTCTAATTGATCGGATCTTTTATATGTGAACATATAATCTGGTTCCCAGTAAGTAGCGCATGATTTTCTTTGCATCTTTCCAGTGATCCATTCCAGGGTCACTTTGATATCTGCCTAACATTCCAACAGCAAATCTGATATCGGGTCGGGTGCATGTTTGTGCATACATAAGGCTCCCTACTACATAAGCATAGGGTATATCTTTCATTTGTGCTCATTGTACATCGTTCTTTGGGCATTGGTCCTGATTGAATTTGTCTCCTTTAACAATAGGTGCATCACCAGCTCTACAGTTCTTCATACTGTATCTTTCGAGAATCCTATCAATATAGGCTCTTTGAGATAGTCCAAGTAGTCGACGTGATCTATCTCGATATATCTCAGTTATTCATTTTTGAAATTCTCAGAGAGAAAATTTTTAGTTTCACATAACATGCTTAGATCATTACTAGCAAGGAAAATATCATCCACATATAGGACTAGAAATATAAACTTACTCTCACTGACCTTCAGATATATGCACCGATCTGCAGTGTTTTCTTCAAAACCGAAGGCAACTATTATGTGGTTAAACTTGAGATACCACTGTCTAAAAGCTTGTTTAAGTCCATATATGGATTTCTTTAATTTGCATATTAGTTGTTTATTACCATGTTCAATAAAGCCCTCTGGTTGATTCATGTAGACTTCCTCATCTAGGTTCCCATTTAAAAATGTCGTTTTCACATCCATCTGATGTAACTCGAGATCATAATGAGCCACTAGTGCCAAAATGATTCTGAGTGAATCCTTTTTAAATAATGGAGAGAAGGTTTCGTGATAATCGATACAGTCTCTTTGAGTGAATCCCTTTGTAACTAATCTGGCTTTATATCGTTCAACCTTACCCTTTGAGTCGCGCTTGGTTTTATATATCCATTTACAACCAATTGCCTTAAAACTTGTGAGTAATTGAACGAGATCCCAAACTTTGTTGCCGTTCATAGATTTCAACTCATCTTTTATTGCATCAAGCCACTTATCAGAATTCTTATCATTCATGGCTTGTGAAAATGTTAGTGGATCATTTGTGATTCCTATATCAAATTCAGATCCTGGAGGTAAACAATATAATCATTCGGAATTGCAGATCTCCTTACTTCATGAGATCTTCTCTATACTTCCGGCCGGGACATTTCATTTATCGGTTCTATGACATTTTCTTCATGGAGTGGTTCATTCTCGAAATGTTGTTCCTCATTGTTATAAATAATGTCCTGCGGAATAACAATATTGTCATAAGGTACGGGTAATGTAATTGATACCCGTTTTTCTTCTAATACCACATTGTGTGGTTTATCACTCCCACTATCGTCATCATCTTCCAAAAATCTAGCAGTTCGAGTCTCAACGATCCTGATATTATGGTTAGGACAGTAAAACCTGTATATCTTTGATCTCTCACAATATCCGATGAAAAAACAACTCACGGTTTTGAGATCAATTTTCTTTTCTTGTGGATTGCACAATTTAGCCTCTACAGGACAATCCCAAATGTGTAGGTGTCTCAAACTAGGTTTCTTTCCTGTCTATAACTCGAAAAGAGTCTTAGGGACAGCCTTACTAGGAACCCGATTTAAGAAATACACTGTTGTTTTCAGAGCTTCACTCCACATGGATTCGGGCAAGGAGGAATTACTAATCATACTACGCACCATATCCATAAGTGTCTGATTACGCCTCTCAGCAACATCATTTTGTTGAGGCGTACACAGTGTCATATATTGAGGAATTATTCCTTTCGATTTAAGGAAACTGGCAAATGAGCAAGTCAGTATGTCTACCATAATACTCACTACGTCTATCTGACCTCACAACTTTAATGTTTCTGTCTAGTTGATTTGTCACTTCGAGCCAAAAATTTGTGAAAGCGTTTATGGCCTCTGACTTTTCTTTTAGTAAATAGACATAACTATATCGTGAATAGTCATCGATAAAGGTGATAAAATATTTATCTCCAGTTATAGAATGTGGAAATTGTCCACAAATATCAGTATGTATGAATTCAAGGAGTTCTTTTCTTTGCGTGACACCTTTCTTGTTAATTTTAGGTTACTTTCTGTAAACCCCGTATCCTAAACCGTACCGTTCCGTATGTTTTTGCGGTCTTCCCAATCGAATTCTGACAACCTTCGACCCTTAACCGGTATTTGCGCGTGACCCTGCGTCACACGCCGTCAACCTGAATCAACTTAAACCGAGACTTGTACCATCGCGACAGTGTCGTCGCCGCGGTTCCGATGCCGCGTCTCTCGTGCCGATCCGATACCCAGGCCAGGAGATGTGGGCCCGTGTTCAGTTCAAAAAAAATGTCTCGCATTGCAAAACCCAAGAGAATCTCTACAATATGTCACATCAATCAATCAACCAATCAATCCCATCATGTTAAGTATACATCACCTTTTTCCCATTCCCAAGCAACCCCAAAGTCAAAAAGTTCTTACACAAGCCCATACTTTTCTTACACCAAGCAACCCCAAAGTCAAAAGTTTCTTACACACCCATCACTCACTACATCCATCGCTACATCACCCATCTTTCTCTCTCTCTCTCTCTTTACAACCCTCTCTCTCTTTTCTCAACTCACTTTCCCAAGCAAGTAAGAAAATCCCAAGTCCAAGCTCACCCAAACCTCCATGAGAGAGTTTTGAATGTGGCCCACTTCCTACCCTCTCATCTCCCATCTCAACAATCCAAACTCCATCTCCTTCGTTAGGATCGAATCTAAGGAGCAAAGGAAGCTAAGGGAGCAAGAAGAAGGCGGTGGGTGATTTTGGATCTTTATTCCTTTAATTTTGGTGATGTAAGGGCCCACCTATGTTGGGACCCACCTAGATGTATGCTTATATTCAAGAGGGGCCCATAGTGGTGGGGCCCCTCCGATATTGCCGACCTCTCCTTTCTCATTCTCTCTCTCTTTCCCTATGATCATGGCCCCCCTGTGATGTTTACCTCCATGTCATCTACCGATGGACCCCATCCATGTGGGACACACCATGATGTTTATATGTCATCCCAACCGTCCATAGGGGGCCCACCTTGATGTGGCTAAGAGTGGGGTGTGTTGAGGGTCAAATATTGTATATTAGACCCCAGTTATTACCGGATTTATGAACATGTCACCGTTTAAAATCCTAATTTAATCGTGTTTGTGATGCAAGGTACATCTGCAAGTGGGGACTACAAAAAGGTGCTAAATGTATGTATTTGATGCTCTGAAATCACCATAGCAAGGGACGGATTCCAGAGGACCAAAATCGACGGAATTACACGCCAGAGATCCGAGGAAATCAAGCCGTTCATATTAAAGAGGCCCGAAACTAGTACAGAATGCAAGATCACAGGGTTTCCGCCATCCGATCGACACGAGACTTCATACATGAGATGTGGGCCATAAATTAACCGTACATATTCAATTTCAGCCATTGGAGATCTTGAGAAATTGGCCAATGGATAGATCAGCTACTTAATTCATTAAGTGGGGCCCACCTGCCACCTGGATATGCCTCACTTCTGGTCTCAACACTTAAGATGAGGTGTCAAAGAAGATGAACGGAGCGGACTTCTCACAAACATCACGATGGACCCCACATGTACATTGCATGTACATAGGGTACACGTGCATGAGAGGTGCACTGGACAAAGAGTCCGGTCAAACTTACAGTTGACCGACTAACTTTCTAAAAATTTTCAAGAAGCCAGCGTCCAACGCTGTCACCACCGCCGGTTTCATGCAGTGGGGTCCACCCATCATCCAAATGGATGATCCGAACCGTCCATTATGTCCAGATGGGGAGCATAACCCTCGCCAAGGTGGAAGTTTTTCCCTATGCACTCGATCACGCGATTTCCACCGTTCAAACTCAGGACGGACGGCAGAGCAAACTACTCTATGGGCCGCACCAAACTCAATCTGAAACCAGCCATTTCTTACTGGTTTTTTGACGTGATTGCAACGGACGGGGTGGATTGAATAAAAAACATCACTGTGGAGCCCACTAATCAATCAGGCCGACCATTTTCGCAGCTCTGTTCGCGTGTTCGGGGAAATCCAGAATTTTCGGGCGCTTGTGGCCCACCATCGTTCATCGTACGGTCGATCTGAACCGTCCAATTTCTCTGTGGAATGGCCAATACCCTCTCTAAGCTCGCCTTTCATTTCCAAGCACGTGTGCACACTTGGAATGTTGTGAAACACAGAATGGATGGTCGAATCTTTACCGCATGATAAATCAAATGGGCCACACCAAACCCAATCCAAAACCATACATATCTGAATGGTTTTTCGTGCAACATTCAATGGACGGATTGGATTTCTCAGAAAATCCCGATCATGGGTTCCACCGTCAACACAGCGTAAGAGCGTGGGCTCCGTTGCGCGCGTCTGAAGACCCGGAACGATCTGGGTCGTTTTATGATCGTGGCAGGGATCTGTCTGGACATCTGGACCATCAAAAACCTTCCCAAGGGAACACCGACCAAGCTCAAGGAGCCTGAATGGCTCGGATCTTGCGTATGAAACAGCCATGGGCCGACAAGGTTGGAAAACGCAAAACAGTTTCCTCTGTTGCGTTGATTGCCTCTGTTGCTGCGTAACTCCTTGTTCTCCAACTCCAGCACTGACTCCACCGTCCGGCTGCCTATAAAAAAGAGAAGAGAAGAAAGGGAAAGGGTATCTTGGCTGGAGGTTGGAACGTGGAGCACACGAGACGTGGAGCACACAGGAAGTAAAGTTGTTTTATTTTATTTTTTTCTTTTTATTTATGTTATTTTTTTGAATTAGTCTAATCATTTTATTAGACTAAACCTCTTAGCTAGGGCTAAGAGGTGAAGCTTGTAGCGTGATGGGAGACCTTTGCTTGTGCCTTTTGTTTAGACTAAATTGATGTTGATTTTAGTTTAATTAAGGGAATGTTTTTAGTTATTAATGGTCTGTTGTGACTAAAATTACAATGGGCCTGTGATGGCTTTGAGCATGTTCTTTTCCTTTCTATGTGTATGACGTCAGGAAGCCCTGTTGTTCACCATTGTCTCCTGGGCATGGTTGGATGTCGGTACCCTTCCTAACCTTCGTACATTGATTGGTTGGTAATTAGTTTAATTTTGTTGTTTGCTTTGTCTCCTGGGCATGGTTTGGTGATGGAATCCATTCTAATTCATATACCTTTCATCTTTTCAAAACTACATCAAAGGAAGTTCAGTTGATTTTCATGAATTGTGAAGCAGGCATAAGATCTCCCTGATCTCTACAAGTGGATCCTCTGAATCCCTAGTTTCCCTTCTCTGAATTTTCTGAAGTTTTAGATTAAATATTTCACCATTATTCTTCAAATTACACTCAATTTAGCTTTCATCTCATTCTAGTTCTAGTTCTGGTTAACTTCAGATTACGTACAGGTTTCAGTCCCTGTGGATTCGACCTCGGTCTCACCGAGTTTATTACTACATCACAACCCTATACTTGGGGAGTGAACAGGGTGTGGCTGCCAGTGAAGTGTGATTTAATGTGGGCCCCTGCCCATAGCTCACGTGGTAGACTAAGTGAAAGATACCTCATTTCAACGCTGGGACCCACCCAGTCCATAGCGCAGGTGGCAAACCGAGTGGAAGATACCTCGTTTCAACACTTGAGGTCTTGGTATCGATCTCTGTGGAGGCGGCTAACATGGGGTGTGTACTGACATGGGTGTGCTAACGGTGGAGTGAGGACTGACGGTGGGGTCCATGGGACCCACCCACGTCGTCCATCCATTCTAATGGGCCGTACCATAGCCTGTGTTTTATCCTAACCGTCCACCGTCCCTGGACGGTGGGACCCACCCCACGTGTGGGGGCAACACCCTGATGTGCGTTTGTCCAGGCCCTGGATGGCTTGGACGTTAGATATACTATATATATTATATTATATAACATATATATTATATATTATAATATGCCTTTTGTGGTGGGCCTACGTGGGACCCACCTCTCCCTTTTAAATGCATAAAGCTACATTGGCAGCAGCTTACCTGATATTGATATATATATATATATATATATATATATATATATATATATATATATATCTTAAAATATTCATAAGGGGAGGTCCTATGTGGGACCCACCTCTACTCTTCCTTAAAGGCAGCAATAGCTGCATGTAGTATACAATATAATATTATTATATTATGTAATAGTAAATGGTGTGGTGGACCCTGCGTGGAACCCACCTTTGTTTTCCTTAAATAGGCAGCAATGCTTACTACAGGTATGTGGCAGCTCTTTCTCATGAACGTTAGCACGTTCTGCAGGTTCCACGTGATGTACGTACACCTCCACGCTGTTCTGACGGTGGGACCCACTCCTGATGCATGTGTTTCATCCTTGTGGTGTGGGCCCCAATGATGTATGTGTTATATCTACACCATCCACTGTTTGAATGGTGGGGCCCACCATGATGCACACGTTGTATCCAAACCATCCAACCATTTGTGAGATCATTTTTTGGCACGAGATAAATAAGTGAGATCCAAAGTTCAAGTGAACCCCACCATCTGCAATAACAATGGGGTACAACGACAGCCACCGTTTAAAGCTTCTTAGGAGCCACAGTGGTTCCCACTCAAGCCGATATTTGGCTTTCACTTCATTTATCTCTATGTTAACTTATGATCAGGTCGGATCTCAAATATATATAAGGGTGGTCCCGATTTGATATTCATGAGGCCCATCGATGCGACCTATTTGATGTACATGAAGCCCGTTGGTGCGGCCCATATAATGTGGCCCATGTGATGGGACCCGCTTGGCATAAGAGGCCCATTGAGATGTATTCGAGGCCCAGGTGCGAGGCCCACCTGTTGTGTATTCGAGGTCCGATGAGATGTATGTTGGCCTATATGACGAGGCCTATGTGACATAAATGAGGCCCATCACGATTGTATGTGAAGTCACGGGCCATTATATGTCATGTAGGCCACCCCTTGGGAGCAATGTTGGTTTGACGTCCACATTGATGGGCAATGATGGTTAGATGTCCACATTGTGACCTTCCCTTAGGCCTTGTTAGGCCCATTTTCATTGTCCCCTTTATGGGTTAACCCAAATAAGTGGGCCCCATTCACTGTAGACGAATGACTTCATAGTCATAGCTGACGCCGATTATCGACCCTGATTATCGGTGCCGATTACCGATGCTGATTATCGGTGCTGGTTTTCGAGGCCGACGTCGGTTATCGATACCGATTATGAGTATGTGACAACATAACATTATAATACATGCCCATACTCATCATCTGCATGCTTGTGATGAGATGAGTGATTGATCATAGTACAGGCCTTTGGGCAGATTGTTATGGGACTCCCTGGTAAAGGGAGATGCCCACATAAGCGCACGGTACGCATATGATTGTTGTATAACTGGATTGCGTGATTCATGCATCTCGCATTGTGTGACATGTATACCATACGCCCTAGTGACATCAAGGCCATAGCCGCCACAGCTATATAGTGGTTGATAGGATCGGATACCGAAAATCTTATTCTACATGTGGTGCTATAGATATCCCTGGGTGAAAGTCCCTAAACTCTTATGGTACGAGGAGGTTGCCCCAACGTCAAGACCGAGTGGGTGTATGAGCGTCGAGTGCTGATTACCAGAAGACAGCGCTTTACACTGTGTCGTGGTCGGTTGGAAGGGGGTGCAGCCTTACCCGCCTGAGAGGAAGGGGCAAAGCTAGGCTGAGTTTGACCAGCTCGAGGAATGGTTCCGCTATCGATGAGTCGACCCCGATATTGGTAGGCGGATAGTGAGGTCTTTTTCACTCACCTTATTGCGCGCGACGGGTCGGCAATCTGGTTCGGAGTGTACTAGACCCTGGTGATATTCTAGAGTTGAGCTATATTGATATGTGGACTTAGATAAGGATTGGTGTACTTGTATTGCATCTCGCATTGCATGACCTTTGTATGGCCGATATCATTCATGCCTTGTATCGCATGGCCTTGGTATGGCCAATAGTATTCATGGATTCTTCAGCATATTCTGCATTACTCTGATACTGCATAATTGTATTACTACCTTGCGCACACACTTTCACCACCCTCTAAGCTTTCCATAAGCTTATGCACGACCGTTGCATGCAGGTGACGTTGGACCGCAGCAGGGTTGAGGCAGGAGCACATAACAGATCATCTTGGAGCTTTTTATCCATTATCATTGTATTTCCCTTTATGCTCATTGTACTTATAAAGTTTTTTATTATAGTGAAAATGTGATGGAGTTTTTTATTGTTGTTTGTGGATTATGCCTTTGGTTATGCTTATTACGAATCAAACTGATGTTGAAAATCTTCCTCGTAGCATCATAGGATCAGAACCTGGCGAATAGGCGTTGGGAGCCGAGAATGGGGTTCTACGAAGGTTGTCGGCGCCGGATTCGTCGATCGGAAATTTTGTGAGTATGGTTTCTGAGTTTGAGGCGTGACAGAAGTTGGTATCAGAGCATAACTTGAAAATAAGTAAGAACAACATTACATATCTGCTATGAATGTCTAAGTCCATAAGTTCGGATAGCTTAGCAATCTTTTATTATAGACCCTTAACGTGCGTGCTTTCAAGAGTTTTCAAAGTTGATGGGCGCATTTGCTCTTTCCTGTAGGACGAGATGCCCAGGAGGGTGACCCAATCGACTCCCGCACTACCACCTAAAACTCCCGCACCACCACTTGAGACTCCCGCTCCACCACCTGAGACCCCTGCATTACCACCTACGATCCCCACTCCACCACCAGAGATTCCTACTCCCTAGCCTATGGATGCAGCTCCTATACCAGAGATTGGTATGGATCCGACCGTATCCGTGAGTGCCTCCCAGTTACAGCAGATGTTACATGTTGTGACCGCCGCACTTAAGGGGCAGGGCAAGCACCCTGTTGTTTCACTGGACCAGACCGAGCAGGAGCGCGCAAGCGCCCTTCTTCGAGAGTTTCGACTGCTTGATCCTCCGCGTTTCCAGGACGAGACAGACCCGACGGTAGCTGAGAGATGGCGCGCTGATGTGGAGAAGATATTCGATACGATAGGATGTACGACCCAGCGGCGAGTCCGATTAACAGTATTTCTTCTCCATGGTGAGGCTGAGCACTGGTGGACATCAGTCTCTCGAGCAGCAGGCGCCGATTTGTGTAGACCTAGGAAGATTTTGTGGATCAGTTTGATCGACAGTATTTTCCTGATCACATCCAACGACAGCGGGCGTTAGAGTTCGAGGCCTTGGTGCAAGGTGATATGACAGTGGCTTAGTATGCGGCCCGTTTTGTAGCGTTGTCAAGATTCGCACCTTATTTGGTAGATGATGAGGGGCGGAGAGCCCGCCGATTCGAGGACGGTTTGCGTAACGGTCTTTGAGGCCGTGTTATTGGGCATGAGCTCCCGACTTTCAAGGGGGTGGTACGGAATGACTAGATTTATGAGGCTGAGTGGGCCGGTTCTCAGTATGATCACGGTCAGAGGAGAGACCGGAAGAGGCAGGCTCCTTCCAGCGACTCCCAACAGCGTCGACCACAGCAACAGATGCGCACAGGTCGCCCAGCCTTCTGAGCGCCAGCAACACCTCTAGCACCACCTCCGAGGCAGTTCACCGGCACATGTTTTGGGTGCAGTGCAACGGGGCATCATATGTGGAAGTGTCCCCGTTCCCAGTAACAGCAGTCGAGAGGTCCACAGCAGCATCCACCGCAGCAGCAGCAACAGAGACCCCCACATCAGCAACGGCAGCAGCCCCCACCACCGAGGCCACCTCAGCAGCAGCATTAGCACCAGCCTTCAAGACCGCTGCAGCAGAGGCAGCAGTTTCGACCGCCTCAGCGACAACAGCAGCAGCAACAACATGCTCAGAGGGGAATGCACCTCCCCAGCCGGCTCAGGCTAGGTTCTATGCGGCTCAGCAGAATCCACAGTCATCTGGAGGAGTCGTTGAGGGTATACTTCTAGTCTCTGCATGCATTGCATGGGTTTTATTTGATTCTGGTGCTTCTCACTCGTTTATATCCGAGAGATTCTGTCGTTCGACTGGATTGCCAACACAGTCTGCTCGAGAGGGGTTGACCGTATCGACACCCTTGGGGAAGACTACAGTATTAGGCTGCTTCTGTTCGTCTTGTCCCATACTAGTGGGAGAGATTTTCTTGCCCGCTGACTTGTATGTGCTGCCGATGTCAGATTTCGACGTTATCTTGGGCATAGATTGGTTTACCGAGTACCAGGCCATCTTGGACTGCTCCGTGAGGACAGTCACATTCTGTATACCAGGCTTGCCACAGTTTCAGTTGGTTGCAGAGCCCCAGGGAGAGCTATTGTCGTGCTTAATGTCTTGCATCTTTGAGGAGCCTGTTGCCGCTTGTATTGATCAGTTGCTGATTGTCTGCGACTTTCCCAATGTGTTCCAGGAGATTCCAGGATTACCGCCTCTCCGACTCACCAAGTTTCAGATTGATCTCGTGCCCGTTACCACACCTATTTCGAAGGCCCCGTATCGTATGGCACCATTGGAGTTGCAGAAACTGCAGAAGAAATTGGACGAGTTGCGTGAGTTGGGCTTTATTCGTCCGATCAATTCGCCATGGGGAGCGTCGATACTCTTCGTGAAGAATAAGGATGGCTTGTTGAGGCTCTACATAAATTACCGCGAGCTCAACCAGGTCACGATCAAGAACAAGTACCCGCTCCCGAGGATTGATGATTTGTTTGATCAGCTGCAGGGTGCACAGTTCTTTTCAAAGATTGACCTGCGTTCCGGTTATCATCAGATTCGGGTCCGAGATGAGGATATTCTGAAGACGGCTTTCAGGACGCGTTATGGTCATTTTGAGTTCCAGGTCATGTCTTTTGGACTGATCAATGCGCCCGCGGTATTCATGCAGTTGATGAACAGGGTCTTCCCCCCTTATCTCGATCAGTTTGTTGTAGTCTTCATCGACGACATTCTAATCTATTCGAGGACCCGAGAGGAGCACGAGCAGCATTTATGTAACGACTCGAAAATTTTCGTACAATGGCTCGTGTACTACCTCGACCAGAAATCACTTAGGATTAAATCCTTTAGAAATTTGACAAAGTTAACTAAGTGATAAACTAGATTATCCATGAAATCCATTTGAATCATTTTAAATACGATCTGCAACACCCAAAACTTGTAGCATCATTGACGCTAGGTTACCCTAAAGTCTAAGATCAAACTCATTACCCAACTGCTCTCGGGAACACATTGAAACTCCGTATCAGGTCTAGACCGCACATCGGGAGTCCGAATACTACGAAGTTAAGGACTTAGGACCGCCTCGCTGGGCTTGACAACCATATCGGAAATCAAACCCAGACAGTGTCCCACGGCTGTTCGCTTGAGTCCGGAGCAAGAGAGTGTGAAAACATTTTTTTTCTTTACAAAATAAATATCTTGAATAGTGATCTAGTACGTGTCGCTTGCGGACGTTTTGTAAGTAACCAGACCGTCAGAATCTGACCTAAATACACCCTCGGGTCAGAAAAAATTTCATAAACATTTACATGTACTTGGAATTTCGGATTGAGACCCGCTGACCGTTGAACTAAAACTGGTCCGCCACACGTGATCTGGGAATCCGATTGAAACGAAAACTTAACTTTACTTGAATCCAAGGTTAGTGAGCTTAAGTCCGACCTTTGGCTCAAGGAGGCCTACCAAAAGTCCTCCGTTGAGCTAGAAAAGGGGCGTTTTGGTTATAACCTAAGTATACATTGACCATAAGTCTATTTTAGAGAGTTTTTAGGCTATATAAGGACCTTAGAACCCTCTCTCTCATAGCCATACGAATTTGAGAGAAACCCTAGAGAGAGAAGTGAGAAAAGAGAGAGAAAGAGTGAGAGAAGTGGGAGAAGCTCCCTACTACTATCCCCTGCCGCTACACAAGCTGCACCACCCCATTCTAATCACTTTTCCGGCGATTCCGACTTCGTTTCTAGGTAAGAAACCCCAACCCTAATCCGTTCTAGGGTTATGATTGTTACAAGTGATGAAATAGCTAACCTATTTCGTGTCTTAGGTTGCCGTTGTGCCTTAGACAAAGTGAGGGTGAACGAACTAACTTCGTTACGCGTTTATCGGCGTAAGGTGCAGACTTTAGGTGTATAGGTTATGGTTTTCAACGCTTTCAATGTCAGATAATGATAGATTCATGATCTGCATGTAATTGCATATTTACAAAGTGCTGTCTGTTTTCCGTTTCGATTAAAGATGAAAAATATGGAATTCTACATACTCTAGGTATTTGTAGAAAGTACCGTATACGTACAAATTTTGGAAATGTGTATGACATGATTATTTGTTATATAAATATATTATATGTGGATAAATTACTTGTTTGGCGAAAGGACTCGCCCTAATACATGTTTTGCTTAGATACACTATGTATGTTGAAATTGTGTATTCTAGAAAATACCGTATATGTATAACTTTTGGAGATGTATTTGTCATTATTATTTGTTATATGAATATATTATACATGGATAAAATGCTCGCTTGGCGAAAGGATAGCCCTAATACATGTTTTACTAACATATACCATGTATGTTGAAATAGTGTATTCTAAGTGTTTATGAAAATGCTTATGAGAGTAAGTGCTTGGATGTTAGTGTCTTAGGTAGGTGTTGAGATGGGGTTCTCAACTACCTTAGAGACATGTATGATTTCCTCCATGTGGTTGTTTACTTTAACCACTTACTTATGAAATATATGTGTTTGTATTCCTATTTATATAGTGCTTTATAATATGCTTTATAACATGCTTTGTAACATGTTTTATAACATGCTTGAATTGCTTTGTTTATTATGCTTTACACCACATGCTATGAGTAAGGATTGATTGAGTTTGGGACTATATCTATAGTCCAAACAATCGGTACCAGACTTGAGATCGTGGTTGAGATTCATGTCGCCACGAAAGATGTGTTTGACGAACCCGAGTCATACTTCAGTTGGCGGCAGTGGTTAGGCCACACGAAGTGCTTATGCACTTCATGTCGTTCAGTTGATTGTGCACTCGAGCTAGTCAGGCTCGTCAAGTAACCCGATATGTCTAATGTATGTTCACCATGTTTGGTCGCTACTGCTTGAACCTAAGGTACCAAACTTACCAGTGGAATCCCGTTAACCATGGTATCTCGATCCCCTAAGACTCATGAGCCGAGCATGGTGGTATGGGACACCGTGGTCGAGCTGTCGGCCTACGCTGGGGCCACGTGCCTCCCCGTAGTGACCAGTGAGCAACCAGACTAGTGAGCCGATTATGGTGGTATGGGACACTATATTCGAGCTGTCGGCCTACACTGATTGGTGACGAGCCCTTTGTAGTGACCTCGAGCATACTCTAAATTTGCGGTGAGGCGACGAGTCGTGCTGCAGTATATAGAGTATGGACTAGGCCTGTATCTGTATAGTGATGAACCGTTAAAAAGGTGATGGGGGAGTGGTGTAACCTTTGTACGTAACAGCCTTGACAGCCTTTGCAGTGACCTAGAAAACACACCATCGTCTGAGATTTACTAGGACTGACGACCCTAGAATGGATCATATTTGGGAATGATACAAGGGAGGTACCTTAGTTTCCCAATCCAGCTATTTGAAATGGACTAATAATTACTAGGTAATCATGCTCATCATCGCACTGCATGTGCCTGGTAGATGTGGAGCACTGAGGGATGAACGCATTCTCGAACGTAAGATGGTGTTGCATGAGGGTGGTTTGGCAAGGGCATTCATCATGTCATTTCATACTTGCACTAAATAAGAGTAGTTAGGATTGTTTTGATTGTACTGCTTTATCATTACTGCTTAACTGAATTGATAACATGTATGTTAACCTATGCTTTATTGTTCCACTGAGTTACCTACTCACTCCCACGTTACGGGACGGTGTTGTACACACCAACCAGACTTTGTCTCAGGTATAGATGGTACGTCGATTCAGGAGGCGGTGCCAGACTACGATGAGGACCGGGACGAGTTCTCATACATGCAGTACTATGACGGCTTTGCTTAGACCGACTGGATCGCGGGGATTTCAGGATCTATTTCTAGTTGTATTTTGCCCTTTTGATTTAGAAACAACACATGTATATGGGTACTCAGTTAGTGTTCATACTCTGGAGTTCATGATGGTTTTGTTTCCTTACATACCTTATATATATAATTTCAGTCTTCCGCTTGCCTTTATACAATTGATCTGGAGTATGAATTACTGTTTTGGTATAATCTCACTCATGTTTATTGCTCTAACACAGACAACATTTAATCATCATTATCTATGTTGCATAAGTGATGCGTTGGAACTCGGGGGTTGAGTTCATACTTGACCCCCGAATTTCAGGGCGTTACAATTTAGAGGTTACGTTGCAGACCCTCCGCGCACACCAGCTCTATGCGAAGCTGGAGAAGTGCGAGTTCTGGCAGGAGGAGGTGAAGTTTCTCGGTCATATGGTGACGAGGGAGGGTGTCGCAGTGGACCCCTCGAAGGTTAAGGCAGTGCGTCAGCGGGGCCAGCCCACGAACGCGTCTGAGATCCGCGGTTTTCTTGGTTTAGCGGGCTACTACCGATGTTTCATTGAGGGCTTCTCCCGTATTGCAACCCCGCTGACCAGGTTAACTCGGAAGGGCGCAGAGTTTATTTGGAGCGACACCTGCAAGGGAGCATTTATGGAGTTGAAGGACCGTTTAACGTCCGCTCCTGTTCTCACTCTTCCCTGTGGGAGTGATGGATTTATTGTATTCATCGATGTCTCGCATATTGGTTTGGGTGCTATCCTGATGCAGCACGGGAGACCAGTGGCCTTCACGTCTCGCCAGCTCAAGATCCATGAGCTGAACTACCCCACGCATGATTTGGAGCTGGCTGCAGTTGTTTTTGTACTGAAGGTGTGGAGGCACTGTATCTATGAGGTTAGGTTCGAGCTCTTCTCTGACCACAAGAGCTTGAAATACCTCTTCTCGTAGCCTGAGTTGAACATGAAGCAGAGGCACTGGATGGAGCTCTTGAAACTATGACTTCGATCTTCAGTACCACCCGAGTAAGGCGAACGTAATGGTGGATGCCCTCAGCCGTCAGCCACGAGGCCTGGTGGCGCATATGATGATTCAGGAGTGGTGGATACTTGAGGATATAGTAGAGTATGATTTTAAATTCGACTTGCAGTCTTCTATCGTGTAGTTATCGAGTCTGTCGATCCAACCCTCTCTTGTCGTAAGGGTGATCGAGGCTCAGCAGGCTGATGAGTCGTTACAGAGTTATATGACTGAAGCGACATCCGAGAGTCAGACAGATTGGCAGATTGGTTCAGACGGTGGACTTCGCTTCAAAAGCCAATTATGTGTCCCGGATATTCCTGAGTTACGAAGATATCTTATGACCGAGGCACATCAATTGCGGCTTTCTATCCACCCTGGCTCGACGAAGATGTACCATGATACGAGGCAACAGTATTTTTGGGCGAGGATGAAGCGTCAACTCGCCAGTTTTGTGGCCGAGTGTGACACATGCCAGCGTGTCAAGGCCGATAATAAGAGACCCCCTAGTCTATTGCAGTCGTTGAGTGTCCCGATGTGGAAGTGGGAGTACATATCTACATATTTGATTATGGGATTGCCGAGGACTCAGCGCGGTCATGATGTCATCTGGGTCATCATTGATCGTCTGACGAAGTTGGCACATTTTCTTGCGATGCGTGCGATTTGGTCTATAGACCGGCTTGCGAGGTTATTTATCGAGGAGATCGTGAGACTGGATGGCGTTCCAGTCTCGATCGTTTCTGACTAAGACCCAAGGTTCACGTCTCAGTTTTGGGGGAGCTTCCAGAGAGCGATGGGAACTGAGTTGCAGCTCAGCACCGCATACAATCTGTAGACCGATGGTTAGACCGAGAGGGTTAACCAGATCCTTGAGGATATGCTTCGGGCCTGCGCGATTGATTTTAGGGTTAGCTGAGATGAGCATCTGCGATTAGCTGAGTTCGCATACAACAACATTCATCAGACGACCATCGGTATGGCTCCTTTTGAGGCACTATATGGCAGACCATACAGATCACCGAGTTATTGGACCGAGGTTGGAGAGCGTCGTCTCTTAGGTCCCGAGCTTGTGCAGGAGACATCAGAGGCTATTGATATTATCAGGCAGAGGATGCGCACAGCTCAGAGCCGGCAGAAGAGTTTTGCTGATCGCCAGCGTCGTCCCTTGGAGTTTGATGTAGGGGACCATGTGTTTCTCAAGGTCTCGCCCATGAAGGGCGTAAGTCGATTTGGAGCGAAGGGCAAGCTTGCCCCGAGATTCATAGGACCTTTTGAGATCACTGGGCGCGTTGGAGCCGTGGCCTATCAGCATGCCTTGTCATCCCAGTTGTCTGGCGTCCACAACATTTTTCATGTCTCTATGTTGAGGAAGTGTGGGTCAAACATCGTTCTTGTTATTGATTGGCAGTCGTTGGAGGTTCGGGAGGACGCTTCTTATATTGAGCAGTCGGTTCGTATCCTTGATCGGAAGGAACAGGTCCTCCGGACCAAGGTCATTCCGTTGGTGAAGGTTCAGTGGGGTCACCATTATGTTGAGGAGGCTTCTTGAGAGCATAAGGCTAAGATTCCAGAGCGTTATCCTCATCTCTTTGATGATTGATTATGTGTTGTATTTTGTATGTTATCACTGATTTTATATAGTGATGTTATGTTTCTTCTCCCTCATGAGTTATGATTAGTTGCGATGATTTTGTAAATTTTGAGGATGAAATTTTTATTAGGAGGGGAGAGCTGTAAGCCCCATATCCTAGACCGTACCGTTTCGTATGCTTCCGCGGTCTTCTCGGTCGAATTCTGGCAACTTTCGACCATTAATCAGCATTTGTGCACGACCCTGCGTCACATGCCGTCAACCTGAATTGACTCAAACCGAGACTTGTATCCTTGCGACCGCGCTGTCGCCGCGATTTGGATGTCGTGTCTCGCGCGTCGATCCGATACCCAAGCTAGGAGATGTGGGTTCGCGTTCAGTTCAAGAAAAACACTGCGCGTTATAAAACCCAAGAGAATCTCTACAATATATCACATCAATCAATCAACCAATCAATCCTATCATGTCAAGTACATGTCAAGTACACATCACCTTTTTCCCATTCCCAAACAACCCCAAAGTCAAAAAGTTCTTACACAAGCCCATACTTTTCTTACACCAAGCAACCCTAAAGTCAAAAGTTTCTTACACACCCATCACTCACCACATCCATCACTTCATCACCCATCTCTCTCTCTCTCTCTCTCTCTCTCTCTCTCTCTCTCTCTCTCTCTCTCTCTCTCTCTCTTTTCTCAACTCACTTTCCCAAGCAACCAAGAAAATCCCAAGTCCAAGCTCTCCCAAACCTCCATGAGAGAGTTTTGAATGTGGCCCACTTCCTACCCTCTCATCTCCCATCTCAACCATCCAAACTCCATCTCCTCCATTAGGATCGAATCTAAGGAGCAAAAGAAGCTAAGGGAGCAAGAAGAAGGCGGTGGGTGATTTTGGATCTTTATTCCTTTAATTTTAGTGATGTAAGGGCCCACCTATGCTGGGACCCACCTAGATGTATGCTTATATTCAAGAGGGGCCCATAGTGGTGGGGCCCCTCCGATATTGTCGACCTCTCCTTTCTCATTCTCTCTCTCTTTCCCTATGATCATGCCCCCCCTGTGATGTTTACCTCCATGCCATCTACCGATGGACCCCATCCATGTGGGACACACCATGATGTTTATATGTCATCCCAACCGTCCATAGGGGGCCCACGTTGATGTGGCTAAGAGTGGGGTGTGGCTGCCAGTGAAGTGTGATCTAATGTGGGCCCCTGCCCATAGCTCACGTGGTAGACTGAGTGAAAGATACCTCATTTCAACACTGGGACCCACCCAGTCCATAGTGCAGGTGGCAAACCGAGTGGAAGATTCCTCGTTTCAACACTTGAGGTCTTGGTATCGATCCCTGTGGAGGTGGCTAACATGGGGTGTGTACTGACATGGGTGTGCTAACGGTGGAGTGAGGATGACGGTGGGGTCCATTGGACCCACCCGCGTCGTCCATCCATTCTAATGGGCCGCACCATAACCTGTGTTTTATCCTAACCGTCCACCGTCCCTGGACGGTGGGACCCACCCCACGTGTGGGGGCAACACCCTGATGTGCGTCTGTCCAGGCCCTGGATGGCCTGGACGTTAGATATTATATATATATATATATATATATTAACATATATATTATATATTATAATATGCCTTTTGTGGTGGGCCTACGTGGGATCCACCTCTCCCTTCTAAATCTAATATATATCTATATATTTTTATATCTTAAAATATTCATAAGGGTAGGTCCTAAGTGGGACTCACCTCTACTCTTCCTTAAAGGCAGCAACGGCTGCATGTAGTATACAATATAATATTATTATATTATGTAATAGTAAATGGTGTGGTGGGCCCTGCGTGGAACCCACCTTTGTTTTCCTTAAATAGCAGCAATGCTTACTGTAGGTATGTGGCTGCTCTTTCTCATGAACGCTAGCACGTTCTGCAGGTTCCACGTGATGTACGTACACCTCCACGCTGTTTTGACGGTGGGACCCACTTCTGATGCATGTTTTCATCCTTGTGGTGTGGGGCCCAGTGATGTATGTGCCATATCTACACCGTCCACTGTTTGAATGGTGGGGCCCATCATGATGCACACGTTGTATAAAAACCATCCAACCATTTGTGAGATCATTTTTTGGTATGAGATAAATAAGTGAGATCCAAAGTTCAAGTGAACCCCACCATCTGCAATAACAATGGGGTACAACGACAGCCACCGTTTATGTAACGCCCTGAAAATCGAGGGTCGAGCATAAACTCAACTCCCGAGTTCCAACGCATCACTTATGCAACAAAATGAATGATGATTGAATGTTGTCTGTATTAGTGCATTGAACATGAGTGAGATTAAGCCAAAACAACATATCATACTCCAAAGACAGTTAAATTGCAAGCGGAAGACTGTGATAGATATATAAAATATAAAAACTATGGTAAGTCTCCAGAGTGTGATAAGGTTACCAGGTTAAAGATTTACAAGTACAATTCAAATGATACCAAATGTGTAGTGTCATCTAGTCAACATCCCTGTAACCCCGTTGATCAAGGCACGGCTCACATGAAGCCACCCGAAAACTGCATATACGAGAAAGCATCCTCGTCGTCACAAAAGTCTGGCTCCGCCTTAGGAGTAGCGTTGTCATCTGCAATCAGACAAAGTCTAGTGGGTGTTCGGAACACCGTCCCATAACGTGGGAGTGAGTGATCAACTCAGTGGAACAATAAAGCATAGGTTAACATGTTATCAATTCAGTCAAGCAGTAATGATAAAGCAATACAATCAAACAATTCTAACTACTCTTATTTAATGCAAGTATGAAATGACATGATGTATGCCCTTGCCAAACCACCCTCATGCGACACCATCTTACGTTCGCGAATGCGTTCATCCCTCAGTGCTCCACATCTACCAGGCACATGTAGTGCGATGATGAGCATGATTACCGAGTAATTATTAGTCCATTTCAAACAGCAGTATTGGGAAACTAAGGTACCTCCCTTATATCATTCCCAAACATAATCCATTCTAGGGTCGTCAGTCCTAGTTAATCTCACACGATATTATGGTTTGAGAGGCGTAGCGAAGGCATCATAAAGGGCTCGTCACCCGTCAGCACGGATACAGATCTCACCGTATGCGGCTCAATTACTGGCCGTCAGCTCGAATACAGGTCTCACCGTACTCGGCTCAATCGCTGGCCGTCAGCTCGAATACAGGTCTCACCGTACTCGGCTCAACTCATGCTCTAGTTGCTGCGAAGGGCTCATCGCCAATCACAGACATTAGAGTATACTCAAAGACACTACGGAGGGCTCGTCGCCCGTCAGCACGAATACAGGTCTCACCATATTCGGTTATCGCCGTAGGTGTCGACAGCTCGAATATAGTGTCTCATACCACCATAATCGGCTCACGAGTCTGGTTGCTCACTGATCACTACGGGGAGGCACGTGGCCCCAGCGTAGGCTGACAGCTCGACCACGGTGTCACATACCACCATGCCCGGCTCATGAGTCTTAGCGGATCGAGGTACTATAGTTAAAAGGGATTTCACTGGTAAGTTTGGTACCCTAGGTTCAAGCAGTAGCGTCCAAACATGGTGAACATACATTAGACAGATCGGATTACTTGACGAGCTCGGCTCGCTCGAGCGCACAACAAGTTGAACGATATGAAGCGCATAAGCACTTCGTGTGGCCAACCACTATCACCAACCGAAGTACGACTCGGGTTCGTCGAACACATCTCACGTGGCAAATGAAACTCAGCCACGCATTCATTTTCGTTACCGACTGTCTGGACTATAATCATAGCCCCAATCACATTCAATTGCAGATAGTTAAAGCAGTAATAGATCAAAATTCAAATCATACAACCAAAGTCTGATATTATCCGTTTAGGGCTGCCAGGGCTGTTGCACGCACTCGTTGCTCCACTCCCCCATCACCTATGACGGATCATACAGAGTAAATATGAATTTAAACATATGCATTACATAGATAAAATCATAAAAGCAGTTGAGCATGTTATGAAGCACAACACAAGCATGAGTTTGTACATATTCAATTCCTAATCACACAACTATCCAAGGAAAGCATACACATAGTTAAAAGAAGTTGAGAATCATATCTCAACACCCTTATACATTACAATTTGCTAACTACTACTCATTCAAACATTTCAACAAACACTTTAAAGGACATACATCAACATACATGACATATGTTGATTACATAGGCATTAGGCCAAATCCTTTCACTAGGGAGTTGCCCCAATCATAACACGCGCACACCTACGACGGATAGTCATGGAAAGTAGGAATCCAAGTTCCATATTCATTTGAACATTTTCACAAACACTTGGGCTACCCATTTCAACATATATAGCGTATAGTAGTTGTGGCGTGATTCAGGGCAAATCCTTTCGTCAAAGGGGTATCGCCAATACAACAATCATATATCCATGACAATTAGTCATGGCGAGCACGAATGAGAATCCTATACTCATTCAGCCATTTTCACAAACACTTAGAATACACTATTTTAACATACATGATGTATATTAGCAAAAACATGTATTAAGGCGAGTCCTTTCGCCAAACAAGTATTTTATCCATATATAATATATTAATACAACAAATAATCATGGCAAACACATTTCCAAAATTTATACGTATACGGTACTTTCTACAAATACCTAGAGTATGTAAAATTCCATATTCTTCATCTTTAATCGAAACAGAAAACAGACAGCACTTTGTACATGTGCAATTGCATGCAGATCATGAATCTATTATTATCTGACATTGAAAGCATTGAAAACCATAACCTATACACCAAAAGTCCGCACCTTTTATCGTAGAATCGTAACGAATCCAATAGGTTTGCTAAGCTTTCGTATCTGGCAGTTTGGTAACCTAGAGAATGAAATAGGTTAACTATTTCATAACCTACAACTATCAAAACCCCAAATCAATTTAGGGTTAGGGTTTCTTACCTAGAAACGGAGCTGGAATCGCCGGGAAAGTGATTAGAACGGAGTGGTTGAGCATAGATAGCAACAGGGAAGAGTGGCAGGGAGAATCTACCACTTCTCTCTCACTTTCTCTCTCTTTTCTCTCTTTTCTCTCTAGGGTTTCTCTCAAATTCATATGGCTGCAATGAGAGAGGGTTTAAGGTCCTTATATAGTCTAAAAACTCACCGAAATAGACTCCAGGTCAAAGTATACTTAGGTTATAACCAAAGCGGGTCAGTCTCAGCTCAACGGAGGACTTCTGGCGGGCCTCCTTGAGCCAAAGGTCGGACTTAAGCTCACCAACACTGGATTTACGTTTAGTTAAGTTTTCATTTTAGTCGGGATTCCAGATCACATGTGGCGGACCAGTTTTAGTTCAACGGTCAGCGGATCTCGATCAGAGATTCCGAGTATATGTAAATATGTATGAAATTTCTCCTGATCTGAGGGTGTAATTTGGTTTGATTCTGACGGTCTGGTTGCTTAAAACTGATCCGCAAGCGAGAGGTGACAGATTACTATTTGAGATATTTTATTTTGAATTAATTTCACATTTCTCACACTCTTCACTCCGAGCTTAAGCGAATAGCGCTAGGACACTATCTGGATTTGATTTCCGAGATGGTTGTCAAGCCCAGCAAGGCGGTCCTAATTCCTTAACTTCGTGTTAATCGGACTTCCGACGAGCGGTCCAGATCTGATATGGAGTTTCGGGATGCTCCCGAGAGCAGCCGGGTAATGAGATTGATCCTAGATTTTAGGGTAACCTAGCGTCAATGATTCTACAAGTTTTGGGTCTTGCAGATCGTATTTAAAGTGATTGGTGCTAATTTCACAGGCACTCTAGTTTAACACTGGCTAATTCTTGCCTAATTTCTAAAGGATTTAGTCCTGGGTGATTTCAGTCTGAGGTGGTACTTAGTCCTTTCTAACAATGTTTAGTTTAAGTATTGTTCTTCATTACCTAAACTTTAAGATAGTGTCTAAGGTGAAAGTACTTAGAAAATATTGAAAGAACAAGGTGGTGAAGGGTGAGATTTGTGAAGAAAATGGTTTGAAAAGGGATTTGAGGCTTTAATTGAGTGTTTGAGAAGTTAAACCGGTGTTAGGATTGACCCATCGCCTAAGGACGTCTAATTCCAGGTTGGGAAAAATCCAGGCTGTTACAGTTTAAAGCTTCTTAGGAGTCACAGTGGTTCCCACTCAAGCCGATATTTGGCTTTCACTTCATTTATACATAAGAGTAGGTCCGATTTGATATTCATGAGGCCCATTGGTGTGACCTATTTGATATACATGAAGCCCGTTGGTGCAGCCCATATAATGCGGCCCATGTGATGGGGCCCGCTTGGCATAAGAGGCCCATTGAGGTCCAGGTGCGAGGCCCACCTGTTGTGTATGCGAGGTCCGATGAGATGTATGTTGGCCCATATGATGAGGCCTATGTGACATAAATGAGGCCCATCGCGATTGTATGTGAAGTCATGGGCCATTATATGTTCAGGCCCTATGTAGGCCACCCCTTGGGAGCAATATTGGTTTGACGTCCACATTGATGGGCAATGATGGTTAGATGTCTACATTGTTTCAGCCCATACAAACTCTTTCTCAGCCTACACACCATATGCTCCTTGCCCTTGACTTCGAACCCCTCTGGTTGGTGCATGTAGATCTCTTCTTCCAGGTCACCATAGAGAAAGGCAATTTTAACATCTAACTATTTTATCTCCAGATCCATGCTAGCCGCCAACCCAAGCAACACCCGTATGGATGTCATCTTCACTACTAGTGAGAATATCTCTTCGAAGTCTATGCCTTTCCTCTGACCAAACCCTTTCACCAAAAGTTTGGCCTTGAACCTCGTCTGTGAATTCTTCTGCTCAACCTTCTTGCCCTTAGGCAGTTTCACCATGTCATAGGTGTGGTTCTTATGAAAGGATTTCATCTTCTCTTACATAGCTTTCAACCACTCCCCCTTATGCTCGTCGGTTAGGGCCTCAGAATAATCTTCTGGCTCTCCCCCATCAGTCAGCATAATGTACTCATACGGCGAGTACCTTTTGGACGGTTGTCTGTCCTTAGACGACCTCCTCACTTGTGGCTCAATGATGTAGAACGTGTCACAGATACGTTCCTAGCATGGTTGGGCCAAAAGAAGATGGACCGTAAATTAACCGTAACTTTTGATCCGGGTATTGTTACGGGGCGCACAAGCTATCAATCTTTACTGAAACGGGCCATCTGAGGTGAACTGACCCACAAAGTGGGTCGCATCTGTCCGTTTCATCAGAAAACGCGCGCTTTCAGCTCAAAAACGAATTTTTAGGAAAATTTTACTATTTTTAGTAATTCCGAATTTTTAAAATATTTTTAGAGTTTTAGATTTTCTTTCCTTTTGGAAATAACTTTTAGTTATACTAGGACTCTTCTAGAGAAAGTTTATTTGCAATTTTTATTTTTAGAAATTAGACCTTAGAAGAGTTTTATTAGAATTAGGATTTTTATTAGAGTTAGAATTTTGCTATTTTTGGTAATTACGAATTTTAGTTTATTTTTCTTTATTAATGGTGTAAGGAGACGCATTAGAGAATTATCAATTATTGATTAATCTATTTCGAATTTATTTAGAATTTATTTCTATTTTCTGCTCTCTTTTCTCGTGGATTCGAGAAGTCTCTGTGAGGAGTCCAGAGAAGTTCCGTGGATTCGGAACAGTTATCCCCTTGAGGAAGACGGTGCTCGACCTCACGTCCTCCCCTGCGTCACTCAACAAGTGAATCAAGTGGGGGCTGCTCCCCTGGTCCATCTTCTGAAGGAACTCCCTCGTCCTCTGCACCTTGTTGTACTCCCCCGTCATCAGGCACCACAAGAGGAATAACGGGATCCATGTCCTCTAGCTCACCTGAACTAGGCTGGTTCTTTTCTGGCTTACCAATGTCTTTTATACACTGATCTTCAAAGGAAACCACATCTCTGCTCCTGACGAGCTTTTTCTCGGTCGGATCCCACAATCTGTAACCGAACTTTTCATCACCGTACCCCAAGAATACACACTGCCTGATTTTCATATCGAGCTTGGACCTATTGTCCTTTGATACGTGAACGGATGCCCTGCATCCAAATACCCTGAAATGACTGTACGATGGATCCTGTCCAGTCCACACCTTCTCAAGTACTTCTCAATTCAATGGGGCTGATGGAGACCTGTTTATCAAATACACTGCCGTGTGCATTGCTTCTCCTTAGAACGTCTTGGGCAACTTTGCGTGGGATAACATGAATCTGATTCTCTCTACAATGGTGCGATTCCTTCGCTCAGCTACACCATTATGCTGGGGGGGGGGGGGGGGGGAGGGAGGGGGGGGGGTCTTGGGAACCGTCTGTTCATGTCGTATACTCAGGGACTTGCAGTACTCATGAAAGTCACCAATGTATTTACCACCATTGTCAGTGCGGATGCACTTCAATGATCTACCTGTCTCTCTCTTAACCATAACATGAAATAATTTAAACACACCAAAGACCTCGTCCTTAGATTTCAAAGCATAAACCCAAACCCTCCTAGATGCATCATCTATAAAAGTGACAAAATACAATGCCCCACCCAAGGTTTTTGTCCTCATAGGACCACAAACATTAGAATAAACCAAATCTAATGCATGCACTTTATTAACATGAGAAATAGTTTTAACGAATGAAACTCTATGCTGTTTCCCTGATAAACAATCAAGACAAGTTTTGAGAGGTGTACCTGTCATGTCTAGAAGGAGCTGCTTCTTTACTAGTAGTTGAAGCCATTTTTCACTCATGTGGCCTAGACGCCTGTGCCACATGTCAATAGCTGAATCTTCTACTACCTTCAACCCACCCTTGCACATATTGACACTTGCCTTGTAAAGGGTGCAACATTTTTTTCCTCTGGCCACGATCAATGAACCCTTGATGAGCTTCCATCGCCCACCAGCAAACCGGCTTTCATAGTCATCATCATCCAACCTTCCCGTCGACATCAAGTTGAGGCGAAGGTCTGGGATACGCCTCACATCCCTGAGAACCAATGTGCAGCCCACATCAGTCTTCACACAAATATCACCGACTCCCACAATTTTCGATATGCCAGAATTTTCCATCTTCACGGTCCCATAGTCACCTGACTTGTAGCTTATGAAGAAGTTCCTACGTGGAGTCACATGAAAAGAAGCTCCTGAGTCTATCACCCAATCGGTGTCCTGACTTGTAGTCGTGATACATACATCATGATCTGCAGAAAGAATAACTACAACGTCGCCATCTGAAGCGACCGCACTGGAGTCTGATTCATCTTCTTTCTCCTTTCCTTTTCCTTTCTTGTCGTTCTTTTTAACACGACATTCATGCTTGTAGTGGCCCTTCTTGCCACAATTCCAGCAATCAACATCGTTTCTTTTATTCGACTTGCCTCTTGATTTATCTCGGGCCTTCCCGCCCTTCCTGTTCTTTCCTCTCCCCCGTTCCTGTGTCACAAGGGCCTCTTGCTGAGTAGACCCCTAAGACTTCCTCATTGTCTCCTCATTGAAGAGACAACCGGTTACCTGTTCCATGGATATCTTTCCGTCTGGCGCAGAGTTACTTAGAGACACCACCAATGTCTCCCAACTGTCAGGCAATGAACTAAGCAATAACAAAGCCTACAATTCATCATCCATGACCATCTCATGCAGAGAGCTGGTTCACTATATTGCTGACCTCATTCATGTGCTCGGTCACAGAACCACCATCCTTGAACTTGAGATTCACAAGTCGCCTTATTAGAAAAATCTTATTACCGGCTGTCTTCCTCTCATACAGCCCTTCTAATTTCAGTCATAGGCTAGCGGCTGAGGTTTCCGTAGACACATGGTGGAATATGAAATCGTCCAACCATTGTCTAATAAACCCCACCGCCTTTCAGTCCATCTTTTTCTAATCATCATCAGACATATCCTTGGATTTTGCTGATATGCCTAAAATTGGAGAATATAAGTCCTTGCAATAAAGCAAGTCCTCCATCTTAGCCTTCCATATGGTCAAGTTAAAACCATTGAGGCTGATCATCCTTGATGAGCCACCTTCCATAATTCAAAACCGATCCTACCCGTTCAATGAACTTAGCTCTAATACCACTTTGTTGGGGGCCTTACACAAAACCTTAGGATCTAGCCTCCTGAAACAAACCAAAATTATGGAATAATAAAGTAATGAAATAAATCAAAACATAAACTACACGACACCAGGGAATTTTACGTGGAAAACCCTCAAAGAGGTAAAAACCACGGGACCTCGTCCAGATCAACAATCCATTATAAAGCAGAACGTTACAACCGATCACAAGCACACACCGCTTGGATCAAACCTTCTTCACTCATGCAGGAGTGAATAAACAATAAGAGAAACAAAGAAGACGGAGAGATTTCACCGATTACGAGGACGTAGAAGCGCTAAGATATAGTAGATTACCTCTGCGAGCATAACCTCCCTTCCACAAGCTTCCTCTCTATCTTTCTCTCTTTCTCTCTCTCACACCTTTGATAACCCTAAGCCCTCCTAGAAAACCTTTAATAAAATCTGTAAAATCTGCGTTTTCGCAATCGTATCTGCGGAACTCTTCAATGATATCGAAGGTCTCTTGATGACAGCTTCGATATCATCGACGGCCCTTCGATGATATCGAAACAGGACCAAAATTGTCCAGCGACCAGGGGTGAAAATTCTGTCAATTATCGATGTCATCGAACCACTCTTGATGACAGCCTCGATATCATTTAAAGTCCATCGATGATATCGACAGGACCAAAAAACTGTCCAGCGACCAGCGGTGAAAAATCCAGCAGTTATCGATGATATTGAACTGGTTCAATTTCATCGAACCCAACAATGAGGAGAAAAATCCCCATTAATATCTACTTTATCCATCCACTTTGTTAGCTCATTTTCAAGACATGATCAGCGAAATTAAATAGATTCAAAACTCAACTGTGCCATGCCACAAGAGTGGGATCGAATGCCTGCGTGACTATGTCCTATAACTCCCTAGGGGTTACAAAAGTTTTCGATCAAACTAATGCTTGCTTTCTCTTCATCGCTTTCAAAATCTCCTTATAAAGGGGTTGGATGGCTCATAAACATCATGGTGGGCTAGAGGATAGTTTGGATGATGAGAATCTCTATTCCCATTGTTGTGTGTCTCACTTATAGTTAGCAAAACAGTGAAAAGTAAAAAAATAAAAAATAATAATAAGGTATGGAAAACATTTGTCTTTATTTCAGTCCAAATCATTAAAATAATATATAACGAAGGTAATAAAAGAAACCAGAAAATTTCGGAGAACGAGAAGTTCACGTTTATACGGTTTACATTGATAAAATCGGAGTGAAAAAATAAGTACATATTGATGGGTTTTTTAGACCTATCGTCATTTCGCAACTGGGATGTGCAAGTCCTTTCGCAACTGGGATGCACAAAGTCCTTTCGCAACTGGGATGTGCAATACGGAAAGGAGTTTCCTAAAACTATAAAAAAGGGTCCCTAGGGTTTTTCTAGGATGTTGTGTTGATGAGAAAAACACAAGAGAGCTATCAAAGGTGAGAGAGAGAGGGGGAGAAAGAGAGAGAGGAAGCTTGTAGAAGGGAGGTTATGCTCGTGAAGGTGATCTACGGTGCAGTCTATATCTTAGCGCTCCTACGTCCTCATAATCGATGAGGTCTCTCTGGTTTTCTTTATTCTTTCATTGTTCATCCACTCCTGCGTGAGTGAAGAAGGTTGTAAATGTTTTACTTCATAGTGGATTGTTGATCTGGACGAAGTCCCGTGGTTTTTTCCTCTTTGAGGGTTTTCCACGTAAAATTCTCTTGTGTGGTGTGTGATTGATGCATTGATTATTTTCATTGCTTTATTATCCATAATTCTGGTTTGTTCTGGAGGGCTAGATCCTAAGGTTTGTGTAAGGCCCCCAACACATATATGTTTGTGTATTACATATAAACAAAGTTAATTGAAATTTTAATGAAAAAAATTAGAATTTTATACAAATGAATAACAACATGGTGTTCTGTATCTCTCTCAAATCCTTCCTTTTTAAGTAATGCTCATATAAATTAATCTCTCTCTTTAAAAAAAAAAAAAAATCAGATTCTACTCAATTTGATTAGTGGGTAGCTGTTAAGGGTGTACACCGAGTCGAACCGGGTTGAGCTGGCCTCAGCTCGACTTGGCTCGGCCACTAGCTGACCTCAGCTCGAACTCGACTTGGCTTGGTCCTCAAGCCTGACTGGCCAGCTCGGCTCGGTTCGGTCAACAGCTCGGGCAAGTTCGAGCCAAAATCGAGCGTCTGCGACATTTTCACAAACATATGCAGTGCACTTTCAATTTCTCACTGTATGTAAAACAACAGTAGCTATTTACAAGTATTTCATCAAACACCTTATAGGCAACATCAAAATCAAGGAAAATGATATTTGTTTCATATACATACCTTCCTTGCCATTAGCTGACACTTCGTTGAGTTATTTCATCCAACACTTGGTGAGCAACATCAATATCAAAGTAACTGAGTAACCGAACTAGTTCGATTCAAGTTGGGGTTCGATCCGAGTCGAGTCGAGCTCGGGCAAGTTCGAACTCGGTTCAAAATTTTTTCGAACTCAAAAAATCAGCTCAACTTGTACTCAACTTCGAACCAAGTCGAATCGAACTTTTTCGAGTCGAGTCGAGCGAGCTAACCAAGCTAACTCAGTTCGTGTACAACCATAGTAGCGGTCACAAATTCTATTTTTTAAATTGACCTCCAAATTTTTTATATAAAAAGTGTTTAATTTAGTTTGGGCCCTTCTTCCAAATAAAGAAGTTTTTGTCCAAATTTTAAACATTTGATCAATCCTGAAATCATTTCTTTTAAATACATAATCTAAAATGGAGTTTTTCTGACTAGGGTCCCACTTGAGATTGGACGAATGAATATAACATAGAAATCACGGTGGGCCCACATGGCTCAGATTTACAGGGATATCTGTGATCCATTCCTTGGTTAGAGGCGAGTTGCAAAAACCGGGTTGACCCGGTTGGAGCAACGGGTGGACCCGTCCGGGTCCGAAGACGGGGTCCACTACTGACCTGGGTTTTAAAACATTGACCCAAAGACGACCACCGCAAGTTAGAGGGCGCACGATCCGTGTGTTCCGTACGACACGCTTTAAAAAGAGCCGCCCTAGGGTAGGTCGCCGTAGGTACCTAAACCGGTTATTTCTGCAAATCGACAGCCACGTGGGTGTAACTTTCAGAAGATCCACCCCGTCCATCAGCAAGGCTGCCTCATTTTAACCATTAAAACAAAAAATCGCGATCATCCAACAGGAAACTGCTGGGATGAAACGATCATTGTTGGCTTTTTGTAAAACCCACCGTGGTGTTTGTATCCAATCCATTCATCTGATCTTCCTCTCTAGGATGAAATAATTATATAAAAACACAGTATTCTAAAGTTCGGGTGGGCCATCGCACGTGAATTAAGAGGTTTTAGGTATAGACAGTTTTTAGGGCTCACCTGAATGTTGAATCATCCTGCTTTTTAAGATCTAGGCTCAGAGAGAGGTTATGTACGTGATGGACGGCGTGGATTCCCCGCACTGTAAGTCGTTTGTGGAAGTAACCCGGTACGCAATGTTTTCCGTTAACCAAAGAAACGAGAAATCTATGATGCTCAGACAGAGCGTGACGGATAATACGCGGGCACTAACAAATTCCTTAGAAATCACACATGTGGCACCAATTAATTAAATGCTCGTTTGATCATTTGACTATCGGATACATTTATCGGACGGTTAAACATGAAAATCTTGTGGGTTTTATTATAGTTAATATATGATACATGTACAATTACAGAGACCCTGTGTATCAAGGATTCATGCGTCATACGCAGCCCGAGTAGAGTACCATATGAAATGACTCCTCGAAATAAAAAAACACCCACTCCGAAGAAAAACCCCAGCTCCTCTCTGACCAGACCATATAAGAGGAGACTGGGAGAGAGAGAGGGAGAGGGAGGAGAATGCATTCCTTCGGTTACCGTGCGAACGCGGTGCTAACGTTCGCGGTGACGATATTAGCGGTAATGTGCGCCATGGCTTCTCTCTCTGATAATTTCAACGTCCCATCTCCCACCGCCGATGTCCAGGTATTCCCATCTCCCTCTCTCTCTCTCTCTCTCTCGGTATGTATGTATGGTATAGAGACATGTATCTATGTATGCATGTATGTATGTTGTGCGAGCACCTGTTGTCTATACTATGCTATGGCAAAGCTCCCGATCAATCGATCTGTATCGTCCATTCAATCCATCTCACTCTTTAAGGGTCTCCTCTCCTGGAATTACACAATCATATGAATTAGATGATCATATGGATATTATCATGAAATGGGTGTGTCTCTTGCACGGTGGCCCATGATTAGTCGGCTGGACCGAATGGATGGTCCAGATCAAACTATTATGGTGTCCACATGTCCTAATGAAGGTACTGCTGATTCACCAAAGGGACCTTTCCTATCCCTTCCATGCCATCTTCTCTGTTATGATTTGTACTCGAATCATGTTTGTTGCTACAAATCATTCTGCATAAACATTCAGGGCGTGCTTGGTTCATGGTATTACGCTGCATTGTCGTGCATTTCAGCAATGATTACATACTAAAATATCCATCTCTTGGTGTTGTGGTATTTTGACTGAGAAATCCTGTGTTTGGATAGTGGTGCAACCCGGTTATTGGGTCAATGAGATCTCGAAACCTAAACTGCAAAGAAATTAAAAAAAGAATACTCACAAGAACAATAAATTAGAAAGGGGGAGAATTTTTATTGATATCAACATTTTCTCTTACAAAAACTTAAAGAAAAAAAAAACCACACTTAGAAAAATATTCAAATGATAAACTCCTACACTACCACCCCCTTTTATAGATCCAAAACGAATCTTTAATTGAAATCCCCCAAACTAAGAAATCAATTACAATTTATTACAAATAAATCTAATCTTCTTTAATATAGTAAAAACCTAATAAAAAAGCAAACATGGAAAATAATTATATCTCTAAAACCAACACATATCTTCAATTATATCAATTACACCCTTATCACATCTTTAAATCAGCCCCCCATTCTCCCAAAAATAGTAAATTATAATCCTTGATTTAGACTTCCAAATTTATGAATAATCAGCTGAAAAATTAGCACATGTTGGACCTACAGTAGGTTTGGGCGTACCTCTTATTAGGCAATACAATGGACCTATATGGGCCTAAGTGGGCTAGGTCCTATGGTGGCCTGGATGGGGCTGTGGGCTTGCATCAGATAGCCACGGAAATAGTGCAATGGTTACAGTGTTCAAGCCCTATTCCCTGGTCAACATGTTATTTCAACATGAAAAATACAATTAGGTTTTGTTGCTTTTCCAATTTCCTATGAAATGCAAAGTAAATGAGCCATCATTATCATTTCCAAGTGTTTGTTTAATTAGGAATCATTACATTTCCACGTTATAAAATTACCATTTTCATAGTAATTTGTGGGTGAAACAAACAATGTACTAAAATTATCATTGCATGCACATGTAAATGATGTCACCACACAATTACAAGAGTAAATAATCATTACCCATTTACAGCCATTTACTATTGTAATTGGAAAACCAAACACGCCCTTAAACCCATGTTTGGATAGGAGATGTCTCATGTAATGTATTGTATGTTTGTAATAATTACAAATTCAAGTTCCTTTATCCTAATACATTTGTATTTGGCCATTGAAACACTAGTGTAAGCAAACACTGTATTAATGTAATGATGGCTATAATGCATTACAATAACACCAAATACTCCTGTCCAAACACGCCCCATATGTTTGCTAATACCATAAGCACCCAAGGTGCAACACCAACAATGCCTCCACTTGTGCCGACACGGTGCTTGCATGGGACATCATAGACATGCATCTGGCGAGCCACATCGTGTCACTAAGATGGCCAAAGAATGACCCAGTCCGCTCATCAGTTGGGCCACAGGATGCTGAACAAATGGGCCACCGGTTTAGCTGTCTGCTTTGTTTCGTACAGTTGTGGCACACCTGATGAGTGGAGGAGCCTGGATTTTAGTCTAGGGTATCTACACTGTGGGACCCAACGAAGGATTGGCTTGGATTTTCCACGTGTACCCAATGTTGGCATGTTCCCTAGCAAATGTCTAAATTTCATCCCCCCCCCAAAGTTATCAGTTATTCTATCTTGTCTTGGATTTTCTAATTTATGGATGTCTATCTTTGCAGAATTATTCTAACTTGTCTTGGATTTTCTAATTTATGGATGTCCAGCAATCTGATGTTTGGAAGTGTTCAATTTATTTCCATTGCAGGTTCTGAATATAAATTGGTTTCAGAAGCAACCAAATGGAAATGATGAGGTAAGGCACTACTCTTATCAATTTATGCCCAAAATGGTTGCAACTTGAACCTGTGGTTATTGTGCTGGTTATGCAAGACAAGGTTGCAAGAGATTGTGTTATCAGCTAAGATGTTCTCTTTGTTCATGTGGTTTTTACTTTTTCTATTGTCGACTTGTGAAAGTCTTAAAAGTATGGATTATAATTTTCTTTTTGCATAATAATTACTCAATTTTTAAGCAACTTAATTCTCAATGTCTGATTTAATTTCAAATTTCATTCTTCACGTGTTATAGAACTCCTACCTCATGGTGTCGACTTGAATGTTTTGATACATCCATGGATCTTATCTTCCTGTTCGTGGGTATTGAAAAACATCAATTAATGGGAGCTCCATTTGATCGGCACAAAGGGACCATTGGTTTAGGTGAATGATGAATATTCTTGGACATGGAAGTTTCATGGAAAATGGATGTCCTTCCAAATATAACCAATGACTCAGTGAATTTTTATGTTCCCAAAATTTGGAGCTTGCATGAAGGGAATAGGTTCATAGAGATTACATGGAAGATCTTGCTTTCCCACCTCGTGGGAAGTGGAAAATCTTCTTACCCTCTAGGAAATCAAGCTGCAGTCGATTGATCAATAGGTGGTTGATAAAGTTTGTGTGGCTTAAGCAAATAGCGTGGGGCTCTTGATGTGTCGGGCTCAACATGAGGTATCTTGGTGATATGGGACTTAATATTTAGGCTATGGAGCAAGGTATTCCATAGTGGTAACGGTGGCCATAACGGTCACCACCATTACCGATACGGGTATCAGCCGTAACAGCCGATATGAGGGCGTAATGACCATTACGACTCCCATAACGGTTGAATTTTTTATTTTTTATACCGAAAAAATCCAGAAAAACATCTAAGAAATTCAGAATAATCTAAATATTATAAATATATATTCATTTTTTGTTTTGAACATGTTTATGGTATCGTAATAGTTTACTTTTTGATGACAGTGTTATATTGGGCTATCTAGTGAATTTATGAACATGGTTATATTCTCTAATGTTTAGACATTACAATTAAGTAGTAGAACTAGAATTTTTTTGAAAAATGCATAAATACCACCTTTTTTTATTTTTTGAAAAAATGGCCATTAGAGCTTTTATTCGCCCAAATCGCTTCAAACTACAGTTTTTATCCTAAAATCTATAGTAAGAGTGGTCAAAATTTACTATAGAATAATCTAGAAGAGTTTTTGGAATGAGAAAAGTGAAAAAAAGAGAGGAAAAGATGGATTTAAATAGAAAAAGTGCCAATTTTTTTACCGTTACGGGGGTATCGGTTGTTACGACATCCGTAACGGCTGATACGGTCCCGAAAAACCAACTGCCCCGTTTCACCTCTGTATCACGTAACGGTCACGGCCGTTACCCATACGTATCAGCCTTTACAGCCGTATCGTAATGGATACATAACACCTTGCTATGGAGGATTGGTGGTAGGGACTGTTCTCTGTTTTACTCCTTGTTAGAGATGTGGCTACGGGGTTTAGTTGGGTCTTCTTTTCAGTTTACAGGCTCAACAGGTGAGATCAACGACCCCAATTGGCTGAACTGGACTCAGTTCAAAATAGATGGCGGTTGTTGTGGTGTGTTGGAGGAGATTTTAATGTGATCATGTTCTCATTGGGGACAGATTACTCGAAGTATGAGTGAGTTTTTAGATTGGGTGCTTAGGAGTGAGTTGGTGGATTTTCCAATGGAAGAAGTGAAATTCACATGGACAAACGAGCAGGAAAGGTTGGCAAGTCTAAATTGGTCTTGTTCTTGGCTTCACAAGATTGGGCGGGGAAATTCCCCCTAGTTCACCAAAGGGGGTTGCCTACGACCTTTCATCGATCATTTTTCTTTTGCCCTGGAGGTGGATGAGGACAACTGGGCCCGAGGCCCTTTAGATTTGAGCCAATGTGGTTAGAGGTGGAGGGAGTTCCTGATTTTGGTCAAGGAGTGGCAATCTTCCCTTTCGGTTGAGAGACATGCCGGCTTTACCCTTTTTTAGAAGCTCAAGCTCCTCAAAGGACAAATTAACATGTGGAAGAAAGAGGTTGTCAACAGTTGGGAGATCCAAGTGGAAGACCTACAAAGTAAGATTCAAGCCTTGGATATTAAGGGAGAGGGTATGGACCCGTCTATGGAGGAAAAAACCTCTAGGGATAAACTTGCTATAGAATACGAGAAGAAGCTGAAGGAAGAGGTAAACAAATTGCGACAACGGTCTAGAGCTATGCGGCTCAAAGAAGGAGATAAGAACACTAAATTCTTTTACGAAATAGTTAGTGCTTGGGCCAAGAACAATAAGGTTAATAGGGTTGTGGTGGACGGGTTGAGACTAGAGGAAAAGTGGCAAGTTTGTGAAGCCATAGTCAAATTCTATGATGATCTCCTCAAAGGTGAAGAGGTGGAAAAGGCCTTGGTTAGACAATTTATCCTTTAATCAAATCTCAGACGAGGAAGCGGCTTCTCTTAAAAAATCTTTCTTAAAAGCGAAAGTCAAGACAACGGTGGATGTCCTAGGGAGCGACAAGGCATTGGTGGCGTTTTATCATATCTTTGGGAGTAGGCAAAACGTGATCTTATCGCTTCATTGATGCGTTCTTCGCAAGTGGTTGCCTTGTAATGGAGTTGGTCGTGTCATTCATTGCCATTATTCTAAAGAAAGAAGGGGTGGAAAGTTTAAAAGATTTTAGATCCATTAACATCTTCGTGGGCCCTACAAAATTTTAGCAAAGATTTGGTTTCTAGATTTCCTTTGCGTTGGGAAAAGTCATAGCTAAAGCTCAAGAGGCTTTTGTGCCTAGGAGACAAATTCTGGATAGCGCTTTAATCGCCCACAAGTGTATAGCCTTGTGACACAGGGAAAAGTATACACTTGCGACACAGGGAAAAGAAAAAATGTATAATTTGTAAGTTGATTTAAAAAAGGCATATGCTCATGTGGTTTAAGACCTAGGATTACATGCTGGGCCACTAGGGATGCAGGTAGGAATGGAGAAGCTAGGTTTATGAATGTATTCGATCAACTAAATTCTTGGTGCTTTGAGCAGGTCTCTTGAAGGATTCTTTAAGGTGTCAAGGATTCTCCGATAAGGGGACCCGCTATCTCCCTTCCTCTTTGTGGTAGTTGTGGAAGCTTTGAGCAAGATGTCGAACAAAGGGTTAGCGATGGGGCTCATAAGTGGTTTAGAAGTTGATAAGGAGGACTTTCAAATATCTCACTTGCAGTTTGCCGATGGCACCATTCTCTTTTGCAATGTGACAATAGCCAAGGTGGACAATTTTGAGAAAAATAATTAGATGCTTTTAGGTAGTGTTAGAATTGAAAGTGAATATCTCCAAAAGCAAGCTATTGTGGGTTGGTTTGTCTAAGGAGCAGTTTGAAAATTTTGTGAAAGTTTTTGGCTGCCTAGCGGGTTCCTTTCCTACTATGTATCTTGGCTTACCCTTATGCATTGGTAAGCTGCCTAAACACTTGTGGGACAATGTTATCGAGAGGGTAGAGAAGAAGCTTTCATGGTGGAAATGCCAGTACCTTTCTTTAGGTGGGAGGTTGACTTTAATTAATTAAGATGACATTGTCAAACTTGCTACCCTACTTCATGTCTGTCTTCAGGCGTCCGCGGTTTGTTTTGGATAGGTTGGAGAGGTTGAGACATGACTTCTTCTGGCAGGGTGCAGATTTAAAGGAAAATTTTCAATTACTGAAATGGGCAGAGGTTTGCAAGTCGTACATGGACGAGTTATGGAATGTGGATGGAATGAACTTAGGCTGTTGGGCAAAGGGCTATGGAAGTTCGGCTTGGAAGAGGATTATTTATGGAGGGAGGTGATAGCTAAGACTAGGAATATGGCATTCAGGAGGGGGTGGTGGACGAGAGGGTCATCATTTTCTAGGGCCTCAGCAATGTGGAAAACAATCATCAAAATCGGGACCAAGTTTAAGAAGGGCACCGGTTTTCCTTAGGGCCTATTCGATTGGAGTGAAATACACATAAAGGGCTGTAAAATCATAATAATTCTGATTTTCTTTACTTGCCGGATGCCACCACAGGTAATTATGTGGTCCTGGATCGAGGATCAACATGGTATGCTCTGATTTTCAGTTTGTACAATTGGGCTCTATGGTTTTCTAATACGGAATGTTGGTCTATTTAGACCCATCATGGAGGTGTTTTGTAACGGTAACGGTGGCCGTAACGGCCACCACCGTTACCTTTTCAATACGGGTTGTAACGGCTGTTATGGCCTCATAACGGCCATTATAGTCTCTTTTTTTTTTTTTTTTTTTTGAAAAAAAAAATCCCAAAAACCTGTATCTGGCTTGTAATGTTGATTATAAAGTATAGAAAACCTGTATATTCCCCATAATAGACAATTACGAGGTTGTTATGGCCTTTATAGGGGACGTACGTGTCGTTAACGGCAAATACGGGTAATTTTTTTTCCATAACGGCTGTTACAACCTTCACGACTTCATAACGTGTAACGGTTGCCACCGTTACCTTTACATTACGGCCTTTACGGCACACCATGATCATGGATGATACATGAATGAAATATCTCTAAGATAAAACAATCCTATCCTCTCAATCTTGGGGCCTTCCATGGATGGAGAACATGGTGTCAGTTAAAAATCTTTGAGAATACAGGGGCGCCACTCTCTCTTCAAACACCTTGCTAGCATCACGATGGTGCGTTTACCATCATTTATGGCGATTTCAATCATTTTAAATAGGTCCTTAGGAGATGGGAAAATGATCGCTTTTGGAAAGATAGTTAGGTGAGAGGGCACTTCATGAAGAGTTTATGACGTTGGCAAGGTTAGCCATGGATGTGCATATCACTATAGATCAATGTTACTCAACCTCAAGCGGTGGGGTGGTGTGGTTGCCGTCTTGCTGGAGAAACCTGTTGGACGAGGAACTAGATGAGTTCATGCAGCTTCTCGAAAGGCTTTAAAATACCCTCCCCGATTGGGCTAGTAAGGATGCAATCTTATGGGTGCTAGAGAAGTTAGGCAGGTTCTCAATTAGGTCTTTCTATAGACTACTTCATGGCTGCTCTCCTAGTGCTCCTCCTTTCCATTCCTCCTTTGTGTAGCTTTTGCATGGTTGGTGGGGAGGAACAAAGTGCTCGCGGTAGGTGACCTTTAGAAAAGGAAGATGGTGATCTCTAATATTTGCATGATGTGCATGAAGAACGCGGAGTTGGTTAACCATCTTTTTATTCATTGCGCCTTCGCTACTGAATTGTGGGAAAAGTTCTTGGGTTTGTTTAATGTTACATTGGCGATGTCGGAGTCTACAGAGGATTTCTTTGTCTTGGCATAGAGGTGGAGTTGGAAAAAGAGGGAAAATTCTTTAGACACTTGTCATTGTGGTAGGTTTTTGGGCCTTATAGAAGGAGAGGAATAATAGATGCTTCCGAAATCAAAGTGGTCAGGTTACTAAAGTCTTTAGAATGGTTAAGTTGGATGGGCCTCCAATATAAAGACCTTTCCAAGTGTCCTCTTTGGCTTGGTTCTTGGTCTGGGTTGTAATCGCTTTTGCCTTTTCTTCTTCTTAATAAAACTGTCACCTTAAAAAAAGAAGAAAAAAGAAGCAACGACAAATGCGAAGACCACTAGTTGAGAGAGAAGTGAGTTTCTAATTAGTGTAGGCTTACATAAGCATTGAGCCTATATCTATTGACTTGATTATGGATGATTTAATGAGGCATTTACGAGAAGTCATGGCAGGTGACAGTTTTGATTGATGAGACAAATGAGTGGGTAAATTCAAAGCTAGAACAATGGAGGGATGAGTTGGAATCTAAAGGTTTTAAAATTGGTTGGAGGAAACAGAGTATATGGAATGCAATTTTAGCAATAATAGGAGCCGAAACCAGGAATTATTAAGATTGCTGACTAATAAGTACCTCCGAATGACCATTTTTTGCATTTTTTATCGATAATTCATGAGAGCAAGAGAATGAGAAGGATGTTGCTCATAGAATTAGAGTTGAGTGGACGAACAAGAGATGTGCCTTTGGAGTTTTATGTGATTGCTGCATACGAATCAAACTGAAGGGGAGATTATATAGGATAGCTATATTACCAACCATGCTTTATGAGACAATGTTGGGCAATCAAAGAACATCATGTTCACATGATGAGCATATTAGAAAAATGAGGATGTTGAGATGTATGAGTGGCAAAGAATGCAACAGGCCTTTCTTCTTAGCTGCCTTTTTTTTTTGAAAGATAACAATCATTTATTAAAAAAGCTTGCGAATAACGAGCAAAGAATACAACACCCAGATAACAAAATCAAGCCTTAGAAGCGGCTGACACAGCCTCTACATGCATAGCCCACTCCTTTAAAAGGGCTTGCACTCTTGTAATAACCTTATCTGAAGCAAAATCCATTTTTGGCCCCCCATATGGCCCAGAAACTGCCCAAATGAGCAACCGCCAAATCATTTTCCTACTTTCCCCGCTCAACCATGCCAAGCCCACATAAGATTCCCTACGGAAGCCGGCATCACCCAATCTGTTTGAAACATCAATAAGAAATGACTCCACACTATTCCGGTGAAGGCGATATGGATGACCTGACCCCCAAATTTGGGTGATGCCTTAAAAAAGTTTCTTCATAATTGACCCCAAATTTGGTGAACATCCTTTTGCAACCAAATAGCCCCAAAGTGCTCAATGAAATCACCAGATTTTCATCTACATTGAATGACTGGATTTCCACTAGCAGCCTACAAAGTGTTTGTCAAATGACTGGACTCTCCCATATGTAATTTTTCTCTGGACTCAGAGCAATGAGTTGTTCCTGAATAGCATTTCTCCAACACTCATGGCTCATAGCATCTTCATGAAACATATACACTCCATGATGAGAAGTGGAAATGCATAAGAACAGGTCATTGATGATTGAATAGGATGTTCAGTCTCATCAGAATGCTGAAGAGGTGTAATGAGATACCAAGCAACCTCTTGGTGGGTCAGCTTGGGTATGAGTTGACTCGATTTTGTTGTTGCATTGATGTTCAGCTGTGGGTAACTGGTGAAAAAGAGTGAGGGAAGTGAAACAAAAGATGGAATATGTAGTAAGGCAAATTAGGTTTGGTCTTTGACAATCCTGGCGCCATGAAAAGTATAGAGGCAATTGGGCATGGATGATAAAAGTCAATGCACAAGTAAACATTGTGATGAGGGACACAACTAATAAATGCAAATGAGAATTGCAAAATCCAATTGTAATTCCATTGTTTGGCGTTGTTTATCATGAAAATGTTAAAGGGTCAACGGTCAAACAAGTTGTCTCACCTAACTGTGGAAATTAACACTTAACATGCTTTTTTTTTTTTTTTTTTAAAGTTTGGAAGAGATTGATTTTTTTTTTTTTTTGAAAGGTAACATCATTTTATTAAGAAACCACCAAAGTAAAGCTAGGGCAGGGAGAAATTACAACCCAAACAACGCCGATAAATTACAAACACCCACTGATTTTAACCTAGACACTGAACCCACATCTAATTTAACCCTCACTACATCTACGACCGAGCCACATTTTTTTGCCGAAGCAATGGTTTTTCCTTTTCCCCCAAATAACCCAAAGCACGACCATAAGAACTAGCCGCCACACTGCCTTTCCTTCCTTTCCAACTTTGCCTCCATGCCAAGCCCAAAGGAAGCCTTCTATATTGTCTAGCATTACCTAAGCAATGTTGAAAATGCCAAGGAAAATGATATACACCTCCCAAGTAAAAGCGAATGCCAAGGAAAATGATATACACCTCCCAAGTAAAAGGGAATGCCAAGGAAAATGATATACATCTCCCAAGTCAAAGCGCAATGGATGAAAAGGTGATTAATCAATTCAACGTCTTCCATACACATTTTACAAATGTTGGAAGAGATCGATATCCATGTTTTTGAGGAAAACCTTAGAAATGGAACTCGCTTTCCATGCCTACATTTTTTTTTCTCAAACAAGGGAGAAGTAGATTTATTTGGAAATCAAATTTTGTTTCCAAGGTTTTCCACCTTCCTTGACAGCCCCTTAGGATGCATAGGAAGTTGCACAAGGAACTTGCGCCTGTCCATAGATGCGTGAGGTTGGAGGTTTGGAGGTGAGGTATTTTGAGAAAAACTTGCAGAGAGTGACCAATTTGTGATGTAGGGAACCGTGAGATGAGTTTGACTATAAATTTCATGGAACGCCCATTTAATGCAGCCTAAAGCAGACCATATTTGCACTGATGAACTGTTTAGCCTATTTGGTGGGTCACTTGTGCCTGAAAAGGAAGTCTTAGTTCAGTTTTGGTTTCCTCATTTATTTTCCTAATTTAATGGGTCATTGTCGGTTGTGGGAGTCTTGTGGTGTCCATACTGATCACATGTGTGGATTAGAATGGATTTATAGGTTGTGCACTCTTTCTTAACTAGAGGTCTTTTATTTTAATAAATAGACCTTATGACCTTTCTTAAGAGTTAGGAGGAAGGGAGTATATGTGGCTAAAGTTTGGAAGGTGTCAGAGCATTCCCATTTGTCCAGGAGCACTCCACTTGCATCTATTAGGGGTTCTTTATGTGGAGTCCTTTCCATGTAGGTATCAAGATAGTGTACCACTTTTATAGGAGTTCGATTGTGTGGGCATGCTTTTTAGGTTCTTCTAGTTGGAATGACTAGAGCTAGAAGCCTTATAAGGTATCTGATTGGGTTATAAGAGGGGCCTTCATGCTACTAATTGGGATTTGGGTTAGATGATGGAAAAAACAAATGGGAATTCGTAGAAATAACCAACTGGTTGTTAGAGCCTTTTTGGATAGTGGGAAAAGAAAAGAAAAATGTAATGATAATCCAATGATGATTTCCAAGATTTCCATGATTTCCATGAGCACTATTGATGTAGGACAATTAACCACTTGCTCTAAAAGCTTGAACTGTTACAGTATGACGAATTGATCCCTTTATCTCATAGCCCAGGCCCTACATCGCATGGGTTAGGGCCTTAGCCGAACCCCCCTCATGGGCCCCAAATCACATGGGTACCGCTTCACACGGGCCGCCCACCCTGAATGTGTCCCCGCATCCCACAGGCTACCCCACTCGAGCCCGGTGTGAAATGTGCATTAATCACCCCCGGTGAGGAGTCTTGATCATGAGACCTCCCCCGTGGGCCCCAAATCACATGGATCACCCACCCCGAGTGTGTCCCCGCATCCCACGGGCTACCCCACTCGAGCCCGGTGTGAAAATGCCCCTGCATTAACTATTAAAACATGGATTTCAATTTGGGGTCTTGTTTGGCTAGCAATTGGCAATCTCATAAAGCTCTCACAATGGTCACCTTGTATTTTATGTGTGAGAATTTGAGTATGGTGTTTGGGTAATGATTACTTTTTAAAATCCAATATTTCCTTTGCTATTTAATCATAGTGAAGCTTCCCGTTGTGGGAAAAGTCACCCATTTTCTTTATTTTTCCCACTATCCAAACAGACCCTAAATGTAATCCCTAAAGTTGAAATTTGTGATAGGAGACTTATTAATTCTCTTTACAACCCTTTTGACGCCTCCCATTGGTTAAATGGGCCCCATATTAAATCATTGTCATGATGATGTAGGACAATTAACCACTTGCTCTAAAAGCTTGAACTGTTAGAGTATGGCGAATTAATCCCTTTATCTCATTGCCCAAGCCCCACATCTCATGGGTTTTAGGACCTCGGCCGAACCCCCTTCGTGGGCCCCGAATCACATGGGCCGCCCACCTCGAGTGTGTCCCCGCATCCCACGGGCTACCCCACTAGAGCCCGGTTTGAAATGCACATTAATCACCCCTGGTGAGGAGTCTCGAATACGAGACCTCCTCAATGGGCCGCACCCACCCCGAGTGTGCCCCTGCATCCTACAAGCGACCCCACTCGAGCCCAGTGCGAAAATGCCCCCGCATTAATCACCCCCGGTGAGGAGTCTCGAACCCGAGACCTCCCGCTTTGATACCAATTTGATGCAGAACAATTAACCACTTGCTCTAAAAGCTCAAACTGTTAGAGTATGGCGAATTAATCCCTTTATCTCATTGCTCAGGCCCTACATCTCATGGGTTTTTAGGACCTCGGCCGAACCCCCTTCGTGGGCCCCAAATCACATGGGCCGCCCACCCCGAGTATGTCCCCGCATCCCACGGGCTACCCCACTCGAGCCCGGTGTGAAATGCGCATTAATCACCCCTGGTGAGGAGTCTCGAACACGAGACCTCCTCCATGGGCCGCACCCACCTCGAGTGTGCCCCTGCATCCCACAAGCGACCCCACTCGAGCCCAGTGCGAAAATGCCCCTGCATTACATGATCATCATAGGAGTTCTATAAATTTTTACAAGCATCATCATGGGAAATTTGGGGTTGGCTTTACTATAATTTTTAAACAGGAATTCTCATGATTTCTTGGCAAAAGTTCGAAGATTAGCTGCCCACCTAACATCAACTCTCTTCATTTATCCGGGCCGGGGACTGGCTGGCACAATCTCGGCCAGGTGAAGTGGAAAAAGAGTGTTCCCTGTTTATCCCCACCCCCATGGGCACACGTTGTATATAGGTGTCTACTAGGTCATCTTGTGGACCAAGTTTCTATGGCACTAGTTGCACTTCTAATGAGTTTATACCTTGCATAGTCTCTAGTAAGGATTTTGAGTCTATTATGCAATTGTTAGATACTGTGCAGCTTGAGGAATGAAAGGAAAGTTTTCCTGATGTATTTATTCTTTGCTTTAAGTTCTTGTTTATGCATTTGATCTGTCAAATCCCAGAGCTCAAGCTTAACATTTCCAACCATTGTTTTATGCAGGTTAGCTTGACATTAAATATATCAGCAGATCTACAATCGATGTTTACATGGAACACAAAACAGGTCTACCAGTAAAGAAATGTTTATTTACTGCAATGTATTCATGAACTTCTTTTCTTTATTGAGAAGATCTGTGGGTAGTCCTTTTTTTTTTTCAAAAATAAAATAAAATTATTATTATTGTTCTTGCGTTCCAGGTTTTGTGCTGCTTTAAAACCTGTAAATAATATTCACTGTCACGCCTTAGGGACAATTTGGATGTGCCCAAAGATAGGGGCTGTGTCTGCTTTTTTTGTGAAACCAATCCGCTCTGGGTTTGGAGTGGTTCAGGAAACGGAATCACAGAGGGATTAATGTCTTCCCATTTTTCCACACCAAAACACGGGGGATATAAGAACTCACTTGCACTGGGTGAATTGCATCCCTTCCCCTACCATCATAAGGGGAACTTCAAAATGCAGTGGATGTTTTCAGGCTGATAAGATATAATCTTGGCTGAAACTCCACAATCAGCAGCTCTGCAAACTCATGCTTGTACAGGTGTCTAATGCTAATTTCTGCTGTATTCAACTCTAATATATATACTCTCAAAGTTCGGAGTTGGTTAAATGGTCATGAATTTCCAAACATTCTTTATAGATATTAGAGTTATAAGTTACAGGTGCATTATTGATGTCTAGAATGTTATCAAGATTGGACAAAGCATGAAGCCTTCTCAGTAGCTTGACTTGTGTGTTCTATGCTTAAACAGTGAATTATGTAAAACTATTTAAAACATATTATTTTGCTTTCACCTGCATGGATGAGTTCAAAGTTAATTTAAAGATGACTCTGCTGTTTTCATCTAACATTCTCTAGTACTGCAGGTTTTTGTCTTTATAGCAGCTGAGTATGAGACCCCACAGAATTCTTTGAATCAGGTAAGCTTTGGTGCATCTGTCATTTGATCTTTGGCCATGATATTTTTATTTTGGCATGGAAAGGTTGTGAACCTGAACCAGTAGTTGTGAACTGTTGCTCCATAGAATGACAACTTGCAAATTTAGTGCTAATTATAACTAGAAAATATGATTATATTTTCTTCTGGACCTGGTTCGAAACTTTGAATACCAAAGAGTTATATTATACAAACATGGTTAAGAATGGGCTTTCCTATCTCCACATTTTCCTGTGTTGTTGGCTCCCCCTTTGCTAAACATCTTCGGGATGTGGTCATGAGGATGGAAAGGAAATTATTAGGTTGGAAAAGCTGTTACTTGCCATTTGGAGGCTGTATTATGGTGATAAAGTTTGCCTTAGCTAGCACACCTCTGAATTTTGTCTTTGTTCTATTTCCCACCACAACCGAAGTGGTCTCTTTTCCAATCTTTGATTTTACATTTAAGGAGGTTTGGCTTCATCATGAGTCTATACCCGACCCACCCTTCACACTAAAAGAGGCCCACCACTCTTGAAGTTTAGTAATGAAATCATTTTATTCTAATCATGTGAGCTCAAACTGAAAAGGCTCTGGGGGCCCATGATTCGTCACCAGATTCCAGTAGGATTAGGCAATGATCAGAGACTGTATAGGGCAAATCATATTGAACAATGCCAAAAAGACTCTTCTCAATCAATAGACACCAACACATGTCAATCCTTGACATAGCTGGTCTATCTTGTTGATTGTACCACATGAATTTGGCCCTGATAAGCAAAAAAGTATATGAGATACGCGTTTCCACCCATTCAGAAAATTCTTGCATACTTCTTGCTCAGGCCATTTAGCTTCTCATGTGGAAACCAAATCATGTAGAAATCACCACTTAAACACTACCACACAGACCATTTGTTACTGATGCCGTCCTATTCATCCCAGAACTGAGGCCTGTAGCTTGGATCATTAAAACGATAAACAACAATAGAAGCCCATGTTTAAATGGAGCTAACAATTTTGAAAAGAACTGGAACTGAAAAGAGCCCAACACACGAAATCTTTAACAAGCATTTTAGCATCCCAAACCACCACAATGCCACATGAAGCAGCAACAACACAGCGAAACCCAGGCGCAATTCCTTCCCAAACCAATGAAACCAAATGCCTATTTTGTACCTGATTTTGGGTCTCATGAACAGTTTCTATAACACCCCAAACTTTTCAATACCCGAGTATTGAAAGTTCTCGAGTGTTACCACGAAATTTAACTTATTATGTACATGTGTACGATACCAACATAGCTATTCTAATCTTACATCTATTTTCCAACATGAATCTAACTGTTGGAAATAATCTTCATCCATAGATCAAGTTATCCGACCGTTGATTTTAGGATAAGATCACCATATAACTAAGTATCCTCAGCTCTCCATAATAACAAACCACTCAGTCAAATATTCATTGTTAGATAGAGACATCCGACCGTCCACTTTGATTTTGGACCACCCGATCATAGTAAACTAACTATCCGATCTCCACATCTGTCCGTACACATCAAGGTGTCCCGTATCGGTATCGGTTGGCGTAACGGTGCCCTCCGAAACCGATACGGATACGGGGGCGTAACGGCGATACGGGAGCGTAACGGCCCGTAACGGCGCAAAAATTTTTTTTTGCCAAAAAAATATGAAAAAATATGGATTAAATCCGGAATATTCTAAGCATTCCAAATATGCATTCATTTATAAATTGGAACATGTTTATGGTGGTGTAACGGTCCACTCTTTGGTGAGAAGTTGTATCGGACTGTCTGATGATTTTGAACTAGATAACCTAAATTTGACTACAAAATTCATATATTTAATTTTCTAACTTACTATCAATGATAGATATATTAGAATGAATGTAATATGAAAATATCTTACATTTAGGTGTTTGCAATTATTTTTGAGGGCCAAAAATTCATGCGTAAATAGAAAAAAAAATTTAAAAAAATATAAAATGGCACCCCAAATATGTAAAATGCACATTAACATGTTCTACTATGATTAACACATCATATTGCATCATTAAAACAGCAAAAGAATCATGAAGAATGATTTTTCGAATTTTCAAAAAAAGGGCCAAAATAAATGCGTAATAGAAAAAATATAAAAAATATAAAAATGGCACCCCCAATATGTAAAATGCACATTAACGTGTTCTACTATGATTAACACATCATATGACATCATTAAAACAGCAAAAGAATCATTAATAAATAAGATTTTTCAAAATTTCAAAAAGGGCCAAAATTCATGCGTAAATAGAAAAAAATATTAAAAAAATATAAATTGGCACCCCAATCTGTAAGATGCACATTAACATGTTCTACTATGATTAACATATCATATGGTATGATTAAAACAGCAAAACAACTATTAAAAATTGATTTTTCAAATTTTCAAAAAAGGGGCCAAAATTCATGCGTAAATAGAAAAAAATATTTAAAAAATATAAAATGGCACCCAAATCTGTAAAATGCACATTAACATGTTCTACTATGATTAACACATCATATGGCATCATTAAAACAGCAAAAGAATCATTAAAAAATGATATTTCGAATTTTCAAAAAAAGGGCCAAAATAAATGCGTAAATAGAAAAAATATTTAAAAAATATAAATGGCACCCCAAATCTGTAAAATGCACATTAACATGTTCTACTATGATTAACACATCATATGGCATGATTAAAACAGCAAAACAACTATTAAAATTGATTTTTCGAATTTTAAAAAAAAGGGGCCAAATTCATGCGTAAATAGAAAAAAATATTTAAAAAATAAAATGGCATCCAAAATCTGTAAAATGCACATTAACATGTTCTACTATGATTAACACATCATATGGCATCATTAAAACAACAAAAGAATCATTAAAAAAATGATTTTTCGAATTTCAAAAAAAGGGCCAAATAAATGCGTAAATAGAAAAAATATTTAAAAAATATAAAATGGCACCCCAATCTGTAAAATGCATATTAACATGTTCTACTATGATTAAACATCATATGGCATGATTAAAACGGCAAAACAACTATTAAAAATTGATTTTTCGAATTTTAAAAAAGGGGCCAAAATTCATGCGTAAATAAAAAATATTTAAAAATATAAAATGGCACCCAAATCTGTAAAATGCACATTAACATGTTCTACTATGATTAACACATCATATGGCATCATAAAACAGCAAAAGAATCATTAAAAATGATTTTTCGAATTTTCAAAAAAAGGGCCAAAATTTGGCCGATACGGCCCTGTAACGGCCGATACGCCCCGTAACGGGCCCGTATCGGCCGATACGGGTACAAATTTGCGTAACGGCCGATACGGCCCCGAAACGCGTAACGGTTCACACCGTTACCGTTACGTATCGGCCGTTACGGCCGATACGTAACCGTTTTGGCATACCATGGTACACATATCATATTGAGATTCTGATCTGTTCATCCTGTTCACCCCATATGAATATGCTTAACCTACCATTACAACTACAATATGATGAACTTACACCTGTGAACAAGCCACTCGAATCTAACGGTATACATATTCTACCCCTTGATCGCTCCAAAAACCCCGTTCATCCTGTTCACCCCATATGAATATGCTTAACCCACCATTACAACTACAAATGATGAACTTACACGTGTGAATAAGTCACTCGAATCTAACGGTATACATGTTCTACCCCTTGATCGCTCCAAAAACCCACTCATGTTCATCCATTTACAAAACTAACCGTACATTTACCTACATACATGGTCAGAGTGTTAAGTTCCCTTGTTTTTAGCAAGTCATCTGACCATCCGTCATGTTTGGATCCTCCAAACGGGCCACGCGAATATCATGGTAAACCGATCACCATGAAGATCTTAGGGTATATATGAGACCCGTGTCCTAGACCGTATCGTTCCGTAGGCTTCCGCGCTCCTTCCGGTCGAATTCCGGCGACCTGCGACGCGTAGATAGCATTTGCGTGCGACCTTGAGTGTCATCCTGTAATTCCGAGTCGGCTTGACCTATGACCTATGTCATTGCGACTGCATCGTCGCTGCGATTCCAATGCCGTGTATCATGCGCTGATCCGACGGGTAGATCAAAAGATGTACCGTTTACAATATTTGATCCATTGATTGATGTGGGGTCCACTTTGAGGGGGTGCACACGTTTCCTTAGGTGGACCCACCCTAGGAGTACCATTTTCCATGAGAGCTTTAGTCAACTCTCTCTTACAAGTCATTATGGGGTTCTCTTCCTTATGCTCTTACAACCCATTATTACCCTCTTATAAACCCATCCTTTCACTCTCTCTCATCTCTCTACTCTCTTCTTCTTCACTTTTCCTCCCCTAGCAAGAGAGAGCTCCCAACATCCATGAGAGCTCTCCATTCCAATCCTTTGCAAGCTCTCCCACCCCCCCCCCCCCCCCACCCCCCCCCCCCCCCCCCCCCCCCCCCCCCCAAAAAAAAAAAAAAAAAAAAAAAATCCAACCCTCCAAAATCAATCCTGACCATTGAATCTGTTCCCTTGGAGCTCTAGATCACATTGGTAGAAGAAGTCCAAGATCTAAGGTGGGTGCTTCTTTCTCTTTCTCTCTCCCTTTTCTTTTGTTTTGTGTGTGATGATGTGATTGTGTGGCCTACCCGGATAGACCCCACATTGATGTATTGCTCATCCACACCATCCCACCATTTGGTGACCCACCTGGGTGGGGCCCACCCCTTATTAGTACGTCTGTAAGTGGGACCCACCTTAGACATGTGTTGCATTCAAACCGTCCAGCGTCCAGGGACGCTGGACGTGGCCATGGAGAGAAATGTGAACTGACGGTGTGGTGTATAGACCACCTAACGAGCAAAAATGCTAGCTTGATTCCAACTTTTGGGTGGCCGCTCATGTAGGCCCCACTTTGATGTATGAGCTTGCAAAGGATTGGAAATGGAGAGCTCTCATGGACATTGGGAGCTCTCTCTTGCTAGGGGAGGAAAAGTGAAGAAGAAGAGAGAGTAGAGAGATGAGAGAGAGTGAAAGGATGGGTTTGTAAGAGGGTAATAATGGGTTGTAAGAGCATAGGGAAGAGAACCTCATAATGACTTGTAAGAGAGAGTTGACTAAGGCTCTCATGGGAAATGGTACTCCTAGGGTGGGTCCACCTGGGGAAACGTGTGCACCACCTCAAAGTGGACCCCACATTAATCAATGGATCAAATATTGTAAACAGTACATCTTTTGATCTACCCGTCGGATCGGCGCATGAGACACGGCATTGGAATCGAAGCGACGATGCGGTCGCAATGACATAGGTCATAAGTTGAGTCGACTCGGAATTACAGGATGACACTCAAGGTTGCGCGCAAATGCTATCTACGTGTCGCAGATCGCCGAAATTCGACCGGAAGGAGCGTGGAAGCCTACGGAACGATACAGTCTAGGACACGGGTCTCACAGCTCTCCCCTCCTAATAAAATTTCGTCCTCGAAATTTACAGAATAGACAAGGGAAGAGGAAACATCATCATGTATGTTTATTAGGGTACAATTAATCTAGAAAAGGATGAAGATAGCGCTCTCCAATCTCAACCTCGCCCTCTTCGGATGCCTCATCAACGATATGGTGACTTTACTGAACCTCGGATCTTGGATCAGAAATGTTCGTAAATGGAATACCATGCAACCTCTCAATTTCAACGATAGGGAGCTATATCAGAAAGTCTCTTAGTTATTCGAACTCGGGGATCTAACCATTCTAGGTTCTCAACAATCATAGAGTGATAGCTATTAGTAGACATGTGATGTTATCCTTAGGTATTCCCAAGTTATGCTTTGATACCAACTTCTGTCACGCCCCAAACCCAGAGATCGGAATCACAAGAATCCCGATCGCCGAATCCGGTGCTGACAGCCTCCGTAGTACCCCATTCTCGGTTCGCAGTGCCTATGCGCCAGATTCCGATCCTGGGATCCTACAAGGAGGATTTTTGTCATATGTATTTCCCTTTCAGTACTGTATTCAACAGTTTATATTAGTGGATATGTGATGATGATGTTGCCTTTATAATTTGAGTATACTTGTGGTTATGCTTATTACGAGATAAATGTACAAAAAATAAAATAAAAAATCCTCCTTGTAGGATCCCAGGATCGGAATCTGGCGCATAGGCGCTGGGAACTGAGAATGGGGTACTACGGAGGCTGTCGGCACTGGATTCGGCGATCGGGGTTCTTGTGATTCCGATCTCCGGGTTTGGGGCGTGACAGTATAGGCCCAAACTACCTGGTAACTTGTCAATTAGATATACACAAACGTTATTTTGAATTACGGAGTAAGTTAGTCATTGAAAGAGCATCTGGGTCATCCTGGAGAGATCGGGGCCCAAACTGGACCGGTAAAAAGAGCATGAATAATAAAAGATACCCGCCAAATTTTAGGAAATTTGGTCAGTGCATTTTGACGTAATGAATGTCGGAAGTTATTTGAGAGTTGGATGGCAAAATTGTAAATTATGGTTAATACTATGCATGACAACCAACGTAAGAGGCTTTAACGGTGTGGGCAAGTCATACAATTCTTGAAAGTGTGGCCCACTTAGGACTTGGATCTGTTTCATATTTTGGCTCCTAGGCCAACACTACGTGAGGGAGCTGATGAAAGGAGTAGATTTCCCTAAATGTCCTCACAAGTGGACCCCACCTATTTCAAACACCCAATGTAAACTTAAGTGAAAATCCTCCAACAGTGAACAATTGGTTTACTATGATATTCACGTGGCCCGTTTGGCGGATCCAAACATGATGGATGGTCAGATGACTTGCTCAAAATAAGTGAACTTGATGGTTAGCACTTTGACCATGTATGTAGGTGGATGTACGGTTAGTTTTGTAAATGGATGAACACAAGTGGGTTTTTAGAGCGATCAAGGGGTAGAACATGTATACCGTTAGATTCAAGTGGCTTGTTCACACGCGTAAGTTCCTTAGATTGTAGTTGTAATGGTGGGTTAAGCATATTTATATGGGGTGAACAGGATGAACGATCAGAATCTCAATCCGATATGTGTACAGATGGATGTGGAGGTCAGATAGTTAGTTTACTATGATCAGGTGGTCCAAAATCAAAGTGGACGGTCAGATGTCTCTATCTAATACTGAATATTTGATTGAGTGGTTTGTTATGATAGAGAGCTGAGGATACTTAGTTATATGGTGATCTTGTCTTAAAATCAATGGTCGGATGACTTGATCTATGGATGAAGATTATTTTCAACGGTTAGATTCATGTTGGAAAATAGATGTAAGGTTAGGATAACTAGGTTAGTATCGTACACATCTACATAATAAGTTAAATTTCATGGTAACACTTGAGAACTTTCAATACTCGGGTATTGAAAAGTTCGGGTGTTATAATCTACCCCCCTCAAACAAAATTTCGGGGACGAAATTTATTTACTTGTACCATTCACATTGATTCATTATGTTTAATATTTCACTACATTCCTTATGAGGTAGATATATATGTCTAGGTGTGCGTATAATTGGCTATATGAAATCGAGACGTTACAATTTCTAAGTGAAGTTTGTGGCTTCTTTTATTCTAGCAAGCCATCCTTCAGAAATTCCATGATAATATCTTCATTAAGCATAGTTGGGATTCCATTTCCCTTGATTAGAACAACCTTTGCTGGAAGATCCTGTGATTATAATTCTGCCAACCATATCCCTAGTTACTCCTGTAAAGCCCTCCCCCGTGTTTTAATACTTTACCGAGTTTGGGAAGGTGTGGTTAGGCAACAGAACTCTTTGTGAGAATGTCCCAAGGCTATCTAGTCTATTGTCGATAGAGGAGGTCCCCGTGGCCTTTTTTTTTTAAAAAAAAAAAAACTTAACGAGAAGATATTAAAAGAGGGAGATAAAGCTAAAAGGGGACTGCTGAGATAGCAACAGAAAAAGAAAAAAGAAGAAAGGAGAAAAAACTAAGAACCAAGAAACAAAAGATCAACGTCAAGAAGACCATTGATAGAACCCGCCCATTCAATGACCAATTTTTTAGCCCTAGCCCACACCGATTGAACTGAGGAATGCTTATCATTAAAGCATCTATCATTGCTTTCCTCCCAAACCGACCCACTAGATAGCGCCATTCGCCAAATTCGACCTCGATTCTTACCCAGCTTGAAACCATACCACGAAGTAAGCATGTCGGAAGTAGTTTCCGGGATACAACTGCTGATGCTGAATCTGTTGAAGAATTCCCTCCAAATTGGGGAAATAAACGGACAATGAAGCATAAGGTGATTCACTGATTCCTCATTATGCATGCAACAGATACAAATGTTAACTAGTTGCATGCCTCTCTTCCTCAGATTATCGATAGTTAGGATCCTTTGCTTGCCAACCAACCAGCCGAAACAGATGAATTTCGGGGGGATAGAAAATTTCCAAATAAAGGGGAAGGCAGGGGTTAGCGTGATGGGAGGGGTGGAAAGAAAGGAGTATAAAGATTTCACCGAAAAGGATTTAGATTTATCAAGGGGCCAGATCAGGCAGTCGCGGCAGGCCTGATCAGGAACCATTTTGGATATGAGATCCAGCAAGCCGACGTACTCATCGATCTCCGTATCATGAAGATTTCTGATACACTTGACTTCCCAGATGATATTGCCAGCTGAAATCGTGAAGCATCTATCGACCGTAATGTTCTTAACTGGGGCCAGGCGATAAATGTTAGGATACATACGATTGAGGGGCTCTTCTCCTGCCCACTTGTCTTCCCAAAATCTGATGGCTGCTCCGGTGCCAAGCTGAAAACTGATATTATCTTACACTGGTTTCTTGGATCGCATGATCCCCTTCCATATATGAGAAGCCTTGTAAGTGGAGGAATCTTTGGTCCACCAACCCCCATCAGAGATGTCGTATTTCCCTTTGATAACCGAATTCCATAGAGCATCGTTTTCCATCCCCGGTCTCCAAGTCCACTTCCCCAGAAGGGCCTGGTTGATAATCTTCAAATTTCTGATACTGGCTCCTCCTTCTTGGAAGTGTTTGCAAACTTCACGCCAGTCAAGAAGATGGAATTTTTTCTGATTGTCTTTCCCACGCCATAAAATATCTCTGCGTAATTTGTCAATCCGGAGAAGGATCGACGACGGACACCGAAGGATCGACATAAAGTATATGGGAAGATTAGATAGAGCAGATTTAATAAGTGTCATACGACCCCCCATCGAGAGGTATGGACGCTTCCACCTGGCCAAATGCTTCTGAAATTTATTGACGATCTTATCCCACATGGATTTAGGAGGGGTGCCAATGGAAAGGGGAAGACCCACAAAAGTAGAGGGAAAGGAAGCAGCAGGGCAGCCAAGATGCTCAGCAAAAGAGGAGAGAGCATCATCAGTAATATTTACCCCGAATATTTTTGATTTGGACATATTGACTCTCAGGCCTGAGACAACTTCAAAGCAGCGCAAAGAGGTGCGAAGATTGTCGATATTCATAGGCTAGCTTCGGAAAGGATGAGCGTATCATCGGCAAATTGGATGTGGGAGATCAGAGTAGAAACGCCTGGCATAGTGATCCCTTTGAGGATTCTAGCTTCCTGGCCCTTGAGCAGCATCTGCGATAAGGCTTCTCCAACGAGCAAAAAAAGAAGAGGGGACAGGGGGCCCCCTTGATGAATACCCTACGAGCTTTTAAAGAATCCGTGGGGAGTACCATTGAGCAGGATAGATAAATGGGCCGAGTTAACGCAAGCTTTGATCCATCCCCTCCACCGGATTCTGAATCCCATGCGGCCTAGCAGGTAATCAATAAAACCCCACTCCACATGATCATAAGCCTTTTCAATATCCAATTTACAAAATATGCTTTTTAAACCTGACTTAACACAAGAGTGCAGGCGTTCATTAGCAATCAAGGCGCAGTCCACGATCTGTCTCCCTTTGATGAAGGCGTTCTGATACTTAGAAATAAGATTTCCCATGACACGAGAGAGTCTGATCGATAGTATTTTAGCCAAGATTTTGTATGGACCCCCTATCAGGCTGATGGGACGAAATTCTGAGGAGCTAGAACCCACTACCTTGGGGATAAGGGTGATGAAGGTTGCTCCAAGGCCCTTTGATAATTTTCCCCTGAGATGAAATTCATGAAGAAAGTCCATAACATCTTCACAGATGGTCTCCCAAAAAGTTTGAAAGAACGCCATAGGGAACCCATCAAGTCCGGGAGATTTATCACCCCTCATCGAATCGATAACAGCCTTGACCTCGATTTTAGAGAAGCGATCTTCCAACAATTTCACTTCAGCTTCCTCAAAAGATTTAAATACGATTCCGTCGAGCATAGGTCTGATCCGAAGATCAGAGGCAAGGAGAGATTTAAAATGAGAAATGGCTTGATCGATAATTTGCTGTCTATCTTCAACCTGAGTACCATTGATAGAAATACTATGAATAGCTTTGGATCTTGCATGCATGTTAGCTAAGTTGTGGAAGTATCTGGTATTTTTATCACCCTCTGATTTCCATCTAGCTCTAGATTTAAGTTTCCAGGAGATCTCATCTTCCAAAGCCCTGACCGAAATAGCTTGGATGATTTGGATGCGAGTGGATTGCGTGTCAGACGATAAGGGACCACCTTCGGCTTCGGCATCGATGCGAAGTAATTCCGTGAATAACGCCTCAGTGTCAGCATCACGTCTCTTAAGTTCACTTTCCTTCCGTTTTGAGCTTGTCTTTAACATATCTGAGCTTACACAGGAGCCTGTGACCCGCGAACCCGTCCACCTGACTGTCTGACCACCATTCTGTAATTTTCTGATGAAAGCCATCGATCTTAAGCCAAGCAGCATTGAATCTGAAGGGTTTAGGGCCCCAGTTCAGATCGTCCATAGAAAGGAGAATCGGACAGTGATCCGAAGTAGTCCTGGGGAGGGCCAGCTAGGATGCTGCTGGGAAAGACTCCAGCCACTTCGTAGATAGAAGGAATCTGTCCAGGCGCGACTGAATTTGAGATTTATGGCCATTCAACCAAGTAAATCTGGCCCCAGAAAGCGGGAGATCCACAAGTTGAAGAGCTTGAATCCAATCAAAGAAAGCCAACATGGAAGGAGAGACTCTTCTTTTGCGAGAATGTTCCTCCGCAAATCGAATAACATTGAAATCACCTACAAAACAACAAGGACCAACGAAAGATTGTCTGATGGAAGATAATTCATCCCAAAAGGCAGCTCGAAGACAACCATCATTGGGACCGTACGCTGCACAAATAAGTCCAACGAAGTTAGAGGACTTATCTTTTAAAGAAACAGACACCGAGAAAGCACCAGAAGAGGATGTTTGGACCTCCCATCTTGACGACTTCCAGGCAATAAGAATGCCTCCCGAGGATCCAGAGGCATTAAGAGATGTCCATTTAGCGTCCCTATAATTCCAGATGGAAGCCAGAAGACGATCATTGAAGGAGAGAACTTTGGTTTCTTGCAGGCAAATGACGTCCAGATCTTTTCTACGGATGGATTCCTTGATCAAGCATCTTTTCTGCTTCGAACCCACCCCCCTCACATTCCAAGAAAGAATTCTCATTGGGATACAGTGCTTCCCCAGTTTCCTTTTCGTCCTAGTCTTGTGCTGGAAGCGGTTAGGAGGCCAGGGCTTGATTGCAAACTTAAGAGTTCCTTGTTGCTGGTAGTTCTGGGGACATGTTTTGAAGGGGTTTTGGAGGGAGGGAGAGGTCGTCCTCTACTCTCAATGCATTTAAACAGGGCATATAATCTTCCTCTCTTTCTCCGAATGATAGACCGGGTGATCTACCAACACACCCAACTGCATCCCGAATCCATCTTTTGTTGTAGATTGATTCGTATTTCTCTTCCTTGCTTTTTTCTTGAGATGATGCCAGATCCATGGCGTTTCGTTGGTGGTCATCTAGACGCATCTGCAGGGGCTTTGCGTCTATGACATCGTTCGGTAGTGCTTCCTGGAAGATGGTAATGGGGCCCAGGTCACTCCAGTCCCGAGACTGAGGTACAGAGGTGACAGGAGAGGAAGGAATCGAGGAGAAAGGCTGTGATTCAGAAAATCGACTATCAAGGTCATCAAGACGGGGCATATTAACTCCCACCTCCAGATGAGGACGAGAGGTAGCAGGGCGAGAGGGTTGGAAGGAGGAGAGGTGGGTGAGGATATTGTCAGGTTGGTAGAGAGTGAGAAGGTTGGGATCGGGTAAAGGGTGTAAGGTATTAGGTTCGGGTAAAATATCGGGTAAGGGCGTTGAATGTAACAGGTGTAAACGGGGCAGGATCGGACCCGAAAGGGATCTGATATCGATTAGAGAAGTGAGTCTCGAGGCAGCGAGAGAGGGCTCCACGTGTCGAGACCGGGGTATCTCCTCCGAAGGGAAAAGGGGCACGCGTTGAGATCCGGAGGATCCCGTATTGAGGACGTTAGTGTGCCTCGGGATAGGAATCGACAGGGTAAGACGTGGCTCGATCAGCGCCATCCTCGCGTATAAAGGACAGGAGTCGTCGCTTCGAGGGCTCACAAGGCGAGGCGTCATCATAGCAAGGGGGGCACGTGGAGCATTCTCCAGCTCGCAAGGAATCATATCAGAGAAGGGATGGGCGGCGTCTGTGGGATGAGACGCGGAAGCACTTTCGGGCCTGCCACGTGGCCTGTCATCTGACGAAGGACCTGCCCGAGTAATGATGGCTGCAGGATGACTGACAGGGGGGGTGAACCGGAGCTTCGCGGGAGAATGAGAGATGTGCACCCTCGTTGTTCGTCTTCTCCGGCCTACATTCTGGCGATTGAAGTTCTAGTTCTTTAGCTCTCCAGAAATCGCCCCATCTGGGATAGGCGACGCCTGATTGCTCCTTTAGAATCGAGAGTTTGATGATCTGGTCAACAGCTTTAACCAGCAAGTGGCTTGGCCAGGACAAGCCCTTCTTCCTCTGCACACGAGCTCTGATGATTTCCAGCTCGACACCCAATTTCGTTTTGGGATCCATTTCCAGTAAAAAAACCAAACTGGGATGCTGCTGCAATTAGAAATTCATCATACCAACATTCCAATGGAACATCCCAGATCTGGATCCAAACGTTTTCCATACCGAAAATGGAATATTCATCCCAAGACATGACTGTAACAACAGGCCCGAAAGGGTGTAGATGTCCTGCCATTGTTAACATTTCATGGTTGATGCCCGGGCAGACCTTGACCCAGAGGTCATTATATACCAGTGGCTGGATGATATAGTTACCAGGGTTGAAACCAGAGCATTCTTTGATCCATTCCTTAACTTGAGGTATTGTTGTACCTTCTCTGGTTTTGATGACCACCGTCTTTGCCAGATCTGTTTTTACTTGGTTGAAGCTTGCCTGATCAACCGATAAGGTGTTCTCCATGAGAGACACTTCTGATACGTTGAGGCCAGAGGAAGAGGGCAAGGGCATTCTGTTTTCCGTATTTGACATCGGAGGTAAAGGCGGATAAGGGGGCGGTGGCGGTAAGGGATGCAATGGGGGTTCGGGAGGAGAAGGGTTGTTAAGGAGGAGGGCATCCTTGAAGGAATGGCCTTCCGTCCTATCAGGTTGGGGGATGGTGGATGAGGTGGGGTAAGTCTTGTGAACTTCCGTAGAGGTCGTCTGCACAGTTTGATTTCTATGGAAAGGTCCAAATCTGGCGCGCTGAACTAGCAGCGGACATCCTGCATATTTCACCTGATGCAACATTTCCACCGCTCTGGCTAGTTCGGTTTCTGAACTCATACGGACTAAGGCGAATCCACGATATTCTCCAGTATCGCGGTCTCTGGGCATGACGACATCCATGACTGCCCCTGCTAGACCAAATACCCGAGAGATATTGATCGGTAGCTATCCGGTGGGGTATCCTCTAACGAAGAGGGTGGGGTATAGTTTCTGCTTTTGTTCCGAGAGGGAAGAAGGTTTTCTGTTCTGTCGCCTTCCTGGTACATGTGTCCAGCCATGATTTCCTTCGTCTTCTGCCTCAACAATCCCTCCGTTCTGTGTCCGCCTCAACATAATCGCTTTCCTCACTGGTGGCGTAGGTGTAGTTGTCCAACTTCGTCGGCGTCGTCTCACTGTCGTCAGCATCTCTCTTTTGCATGCAAATCTACTTTTGGGTAATGAGGTCGTTTGTACTCTGCGGTGTCCTATGAATCTGTCGGAAGAAGAGGAATCTGAATTTATTGCTCTCCTGAAGCAGCTAAGTGCCTTGCCACCATTGCTGAATGCCAAGGATTCGGTGGTCCGGTCGAAAGAGAGGTCCAGGAAGTTCTCAGTGCGCTCTTTCCATGGGATGTTATGTGGCATCCCTCTTGCAGGGCAAGGGGAATACATCCTTTTTGTGGCAGTATGGGGCCCCTCCAAAGGTTGCCATGTTGGCTTGGCTGATTGGCAGGAACAAAGTGCTCACAGTTGATAACTACGCGAAAGGAATATGAGAGTGATCAACGCTTGTCTTCTATGCTTGCGAGATGAAGAGTCAGTTGATCATTTGTTCGTGCATTGTCCCTTTTCTAGGTAGATTTGGGAAATATATTTGGGGATGTTTAGAATGTCTTTGGTGATGCCTAGATCGATTGATGGTTTGGTCCTCTTGGGGCATGGGGGAGGGGTTGGAAAGAGAGGGAGAGAGGTTTGGAGGATGGCCTTGTTGGCAGGTTTATGGGCAATTTGGGGGGAGCGAAATGGCCAGTGCTTTCGCAATTGTAGGAAGTGAGGGAGGTGTTTCGACGGGCCAAGAGAGATGTAATAAATTGGATCTTGTATTCCAGGGGAGAGGGAGAGATCCTTTCCTTCTCTGTCCTGGGCTGTTTTGTAGTTTTATTCTTTGGCCGATTCAGCCCTGAATAATAAAAGCATTTCCTTTCCAATAATAATAATAATAATAATAAATAACAAATAAATAAAATGGAATAGAGCTTCTATGTCCTCATAACTTCCTTCAAATCAGATTCTCTCAACTCTGCTTACACACTACACAGCATCACTGACCAACTGCTTGATGAGATGCTTGGAGTGAGCAGTTTCTGCCACAGAATTCAAATCATCTTGAGGCCCTTGTAGTGTTCTACCAAAGCTAGCCGATTGTCCATGCGCTTTTCTGTATCCCTTCCTGATATGGGGCCTGAATAGCCAAAGGAATTGAGTTAATAGGACTCCCATTCAGCTGCCCTTCTTCCCTTTGATCGATGTCAGATTCCCTCTTGCCTGCTAGCTCTTCCTCCCCAACCTTAGGAGTGACGGGACTCCATGAACTGACATCTGACTTTCAGTCACCTGGCTTTGAGAAACCTCCCATTGCATAAACTTGAATAGAAGAACGCACAATGTCAAAGAATCAAGATTGTCCTCAGCCTTGGGCCCCACCTCAGTTAACTCAATAGGAGAAACCCAACCTTCTGCACATGTTGGCCCTGAGGCACGAGTTGAACAAGGAGTTCCAACCATTGCCTCACTAGGCTACATGTTTGAATTTGATCCACCATCCCTAGCCCAGATGCTAGATGTTAAGGCGACCAAGGGAGTAAGTTAATAACCCCCCTCCCCACTATCGTAAAGTTCCTCAAGGTCTGGAAACGTCTTCTGTGCTGATGACTTCTCGAAAGGCCACATGTCCTCATAATGTGTCACAGTCATGGCTTTTTTCACAATTCAAAACGAATGTAGCCTCGATTGGGAGATCACTGTTTATCGTCTGTCCCCTGTCCCCCTCCACTCTTGAAATGTGGATTTTGGACCACCACTTTCAACTGTATTTGCATATTGCATTGGGTATCACGTTTGTTGTTATTGTTGTTGTGAGCAATGGTTAGTTCATCTTGTTTGTCGGAGCTTCCCTTGCTTTCCTCTCTTAATAAAATTTTGATGCCATTCTAAAAAATTAAGAAAATAAATCCATAGTTATATTAGGCAACTGCCATATGATAAGCTGGAAAACTTAAACTGGGTATTGATCACTAAGTGACATATATACCCCTTTCAATGGACCAGAAGTAAATAGATTATTCTCGTAGTTTGGGAATCATAGACAAGTGATGGACTTCAGCACCCTACCCCACCTACTCTCTTTATAGTAGTGTATATTTATCTCTTCTTTTTTTCTTTTTTCCCTATTTATATCTTTTAAGCATATTGTTTCTGCAAAAATTTCCCAAATCTTGAGAAATAACAAGATAATTTTTTATTTTATTTATTATTTTTTTTTTGAGAAATAACAACAAATTTTTTTGGAAGGCGGAAACAGGATACAGAAATAAACAGTAAGAGTGGCACCGAGGAGCCAACAGTGAGTTACACTCCTGTTATTCCCTCGTTGCCAAAAGTGTTGGATAACTCATTAGCCTGGCTAAATACATTTGAAATAGATTTTTTTTTTTTCTTTTTTGACAAGTAATTTGAAATGGAACCTTTCAATTCTCAAAACCGAAATCTTAGCCTGGAATATAAACCCCTATTCACATCACTAATTCCGCATACATAATAATGCTTGAATCAAGTACTTGTGGTAGTAATATGCCAGCTGGTCCCCAGCCCGAGAAAAGTAGAGAGATGTCGGGCCATGCAACTGGTCATTGAACTTCTGCCAAACAATCATGGGAACCATGCCAAGCACAAATAGGTGGGACATGTCTGACAATGATGATTTCCCAAATACATACAAGAAGATTTGAATATCTCCTGAGAAATTCTCATGCTAAGAAAAACTGTAACTAGATTGATCATTTTGCCACTAAATACAATTTGGAAATCCAAACATTTCAATTTTGAGTAAATATCAATCTGATTGTTGTCTTTTGTGTTCGACAAGTATATGAGGATCGTGTGTCACATTTGAGGATCCTACTACAGAGAACGATGTTCGATGCTTATATTGGATTTGGATGTTGCGGTCATTTAACAGGTATCACTTTGGGATGGTATTATACCATCGAAAGAGCACGCGAAGTTTTCTATTCACACCACAAATAAGTACCGATTCATTGATCAGGTAACCCACTTTGCATATTTTGAGTAATAATTGTATCTTGGAATTTTTTATTTTATTTGTCTGCTGATGAGTCTCTGAAGATCACCTTCAGGGAAAAAAGAAAAATAAAAGAAAAGAGAAAAGAACAGGATCCAAATGCTTTGCATGTTTGTGAATTTTGAGAAGCAACACCCTTATCATTTTACCACTTGGAATATCAACAGACCAGGTAGAATCAGCTTGAGCTCGACCCAAGAATGCAGCCCCAAGCCAAACCCAAAATAGGCCAAAATTTCTAGGTCCAAGCCTGACCTGATTAAAAGTTTGATAGGCTGAGTCCAAGCCTGTAATGCAATTTATACGTGTATGTCAAGGATATTTGATATATTTTGTGATTAACATTGTTAGGTTCAAGCCAAGCTGCATTCAATCTGACTCAATAGGCCAATGACCTTGATTCTGGCCCGACCCAATTACTAATTGGAACTGATCTTTTTGACCCAACCTGACAGGTCGATGAATCCAGGCCAGAGCCAGGTCCAAAGATCGCATTGCTGGCCCAACCGTTGCCATGATGAAATGTCCCCACGCCCAAAGACCCCATTGGCTTGCCTGATGGGGTTGACACCCTTATCTACCAGCCACAGTGAAACTGGACATTTTGTTGCCAGTACAGCTGACCATCATGCTTGATAGGACAGCTCAAGAGGGTGACCTATTGGAATAGTGATAATGACCCTTGAACCTCAACATTTTTGGATGCCCATTCTTGCTTTTTTCTAAAATAAAATACTCAGCACTTGAACCTTGATGATCTCAAGCACATTTGAGGTAAAGGTTCCATGAGGTGCATTTGATTAGTCTCACAGTCAAAGTACTTGAGAAGGGTGCGTACTTCTACACGTGGGTCCCACCATTTACTTGTGTCATAAAAGTGTGTCAGTAATGTTGTCAAAATTGTAAGTTTTATGATTCGACTTGAATTGTATCATATAAACACACGATGTAAATCTTAATCCAAATTGCAAATCTGTATGAATTGTATGATTGTCATTTAAATCATATGACTATTGTGGACTGTGCAAATGGGGCCCAAATTTACATAAAAATAATTTCTTTTAATTTTCTATACATTTTCTTTCTTATTTATTTATTTATTTACGCTTTTGCTTTTAAAACATGAGAGAGAGAGAGAGAGAGAGAGAGAGAGAGAGAGAGAGAGAGAGAGAGGTCATAACGGCCACCACCTTTACCTTTAAGATACAGGTCATACCGGCTGTTACGCCTCCCATAACGGCGGTTACGGGTCATTTTTTTTCCATAACAGTTGTTATGGCCAGTACAACCCTATAACGTGTAATGGTTGCCACTGTTACCTTCACATAATGGCCTTTATGGCACACCGAGGGAGGAAGGGTCTACCTTTTAATTCTTTTTCTGATTTATTTATATTTTCAGATTTGTTTTTTCCATTTTTAAGAAAAATGGAAAAATCGTACAATTTATGATAGATTTGCAGTGTGATATGATTTGACCTCTATTACGATAGCAATATGCTAACAATTTCGTGCAAATGCACCATAAACAATGTCAAGACTCAAATCCTGAATAGTCGCGCCCAAATCCAGCCACTTCTACATATTGACATTGACTGCTTTCCTTTTGTGTAGGGGAGCAATCTCCGGGGTAAAGATTTCAACTTGACACTGCACTGGCATGTGATGCCTAAGACTGGCAAGATGTTTGCTGACAAAATAGTCATGACGGGGTACCGCCTTCCCCAGGGATACAGATAAGTAACTCTTATGTTTTTGCTTTTGTTTTTGTATGAGTTTTTGTCATAGGAATGATGGGCTAGTTGAGGAATATTGAAAATGGAGAGGACGATAGAATAATTTCTCTTTACTTTATATTAGGATGGTTTATATGAGTAAAACTCAGGGGTTAGACTGTTGGCCCACCGACTGCACAAGATATCTGTGGAACTCTGGGGCCCGTCGTGGATTGCATTGTTGCAATTGGTGGCCTCCAAATGGATGGCTAGAAAAGTATGTTTACCAGTCCAAATTAATAGGTAGCAGATGTCAGGTTGTCCTACTGATGTGATTCTATGGTATGCTCCATCCATGATGGGTTTTAAGGTTTCAATCATCTGAACTCTAGGCTGTGTTTGGTCGATGAATCACTGCCATTTCTAACTTGTGCTTAACTATCACTTTAGTCTAAGATTTTGTTTGATATCGCCCATTATATAAATGGTTTGATCATTGAAACATGACCCAGATCCAACGATTTTCAACTACACATGTATGGTGATTGGAACTGCTCAGAAATGTCTTTAAAACATCCGTTCTTTTTTGTATGATGTTGATCCGCTTGGGTTGAATGCCAGCCCTAGATTTTAAGCCTGGGCCAGCCCCTCGGTCAAAGTTTAGGTGCCCAACCCCTGCAAGCCCAGGCTGCCTGGTCCATTTCCACCCCTAGTTTTAATTGGTGTGTTCTAATGATGCTGTCTAATTAGATTAGGGCGTTTGCAGCTCTCCAACCCATGCGCGGGGTTGACCCGGCAGATGAAAGGCATGTTTCATTGGGATGTCTGGCCACGTCATGTAATGACAGATGATTGTAACCATCATCGAATGTGGATAGATGCCTATAATTTTCTAATCGAGTGGTCCTGATTGGACGGTCAAATTCATTACATCCAAGGCTGTGGGAAATTGAAGGTGTGGCCCACTAGATGGAGGGTCTAGACTGATATAGGTAGGATGCTAGGTATACCCCGGAAGAGCATTTCTCTAAGGTGAAGGACTGTATTAAACAACACTAAAAGAAGAGGCTTGCTACAAGAGCTTTGCTAAGCGCACACGGATCTGCAATTAAGCTCATCTACACACTACACATGTTGGCACATAGGCGTGAGATCCAATCCATCCATCAGGTTGGTCTGACGTCCCATATATTTTCCCAAAAATAAATCTGATCTATTCAACATGTGGACCCCAATATTGGAAACAGGTGGATGGGTTGGAAAACTTCAGCCGTCTTTTTTCAGAGATACATACATTTGCTTTGCAAACTGTGGTCCACATGACTAGTGGATCAAACTGATTCTCAGGCCTATCATGCCATGCACACACGTGTGGATGTATACGAGATTTATTGCACGTGTATGTTATGAGCTTTATTGCACACGTGTGTGAGCTTAGCTCTTGCTACATTGTGTTATACCATTAGTCTGGTTATAGTTGTTGGACATGGGTCATGTTCTTCCTTTATCCAAACCATTGATCTCATAAAATAAACAGATGATGACTTTGATGAAATAAAATCGGTAGATTCTAAACTTTCATTAAGGGCCCGTTTGGATACCACCAAATAAGTTACTTTTTCTACTTACAGCAGTAGATAAGTAACTTATTTCAGATAACTAAGTTTGGTTTATGATTAGTTATAAGTAACTTTTTTACTTAAAAGTATTTAATCACTTCAGTTATTTTTTATTATAGCTTTTCTACTTTTCATAAGTTGCTGAAGAGCGGCATAGAAGAGGCGAAACAGAAGAGAAGCTGATAAGTATGTTGTTTACCGAACGTACTTATCTTCTTAATAAGTAGAAACTAAGATGAGTTACTTGTGGCATAAGTAACTTATCTTAAGCAACTTACGATCCAAACAGCCCTAAATGGCCCACAAACTATAAGGCTCAAGTAGATGCCCATATTCAAAAGAAAATGAGTAAAATGATGAAAAGGTTGAAATATTGCAACCTGGGAGATTTTTTTTTTTTTTTTACTCAACCAGCCGATATATACTGTTTAGATCATTTAAACAGGACCCCAGATTCAGTGGCTAGTAACTTGTTACAGCGACCCTCCCAAAAGAAATCTTTTTTTTTTTTTCTAACATGCGTTTCCACTGGCATTTGGCACTGTAAAGTGGCAGGTCTTTTGCTTTGTTTGTGGGTAAATGATATTTCGCAGCGGCATTGCATCATGCTTTTAAGACTCATCTGTATATTTTTAGTTGTTACTCGTCCCAATCAACTTGGACTTGGTTGGACTCGATCTGGTTCAATAGCACGGATCAACTGTCCTCGATGAGTCCTGATTCGACTCATGACACTGAATGAGTTGGTCCGAATTGCCATGTATATTAGCCATGCTCTGTCACACTTGGTGTATATGTCAATCCAGACAGTTCAATCATGGGGCTGATTATTGACAAAGCATAGCTCAATAATCGGTTCAAATTATCACAGCCATCAATTAATGGCTATCAATCGGATGGTGAAAACGAAATGGTTAGGGCTCTAAATTTAGCTTGCGAAATCTGTGGTTTAAGGGTATATATATATATATATATATATATATATATATATATATATATTATATATATATATATATATTATATATATATATATATATATGATCAATTTGTTTTGGGTCAATCTTCCAGTGGGCCCATGATTTGGACAGTCCAGATTCAGTAGATTCATGCCACATATACTGCCTATGAAAGACCACATGCAATGGATTGCTCCTTGTGTTGTTCTTCTAGTCGAATTTGCTACTGGAAATGAAACTAGAGAACCTTCAAGTCTCCACAGACTTGCTATAGAGGCCCCTTGGACTTCAAGGGAGGAGTGCTTCCGCATGCAGGCATGTCTGACCAGTGAATCTCTTTTGATGGCTCAAGACATTTGTTTTAAGGATCGGAATCATGGTTTTAGGACACAGGTGAGTTGGGCTATTTCAGACATGACTTGGTCGAGTCGCCGTGTCTTTTAACCATGACCAGAATCCTTAAAATACCCGAACTCTGTGGACCTACCATGTTACCTTCTGATATGATATTCAATCTGTCCATCGCCAAAAATCAGCCAGATCCACAAATCAGGTAAGCCATATGGCACAGGGAAGAAAGGTTTGGGACACCAGCAATAGGCTTTTTTTTTTTTTTTGGGTTTTTGTTTTTATGGGGCCAATATGGTGTGTATCACCTTATAAGTTGTGAGTTGCAAGGATGAAGGGAAGATACAAAAGATCGTCTGATCCAAAACTCAGGCAAGCCATACCATGTGAACTTTGATATTTTCTGGGGCAATTTGAAACTCTTCCATTGGTGTGGCTCATCTGACCTTTTATTTATCTGATCTCTTTGTGAAAGACAGATCGAATTTGGCATATATGATATGATGCGCCCCACAGAACTTTGGTGTCTTATGCTGTAAAACATCTGTTCTAGACGAATCGGATCCATTTTTAAAGCTTCATAGGCAAAGAGCATCTGTAACACCTTGACATTCCTCAAGTCACCCTGAAAGCAGGAGAGACACCTTGACAAGTAGATGTTACTTGATGCCCGATGCCTAAATTGTAGTTTTTAATACCTTATAACTACAAGATTGCAATAAATGTCATCTTCACTGCCCTAAAGCATGAATAGAATCTCTGTGTTGTTTCATAGAGGCTCATCAGCAACCGTCTTTGATGCCCTCAAATAGAAGAACTAGGGCTGTCAACTGGTCAGGTTTGGTTCCTGTAGTAGGCAAACTGGGTCCAGGTCTTTTTCTGGTTCCCATCATTCTCGAGAATCTGGATCCAATCGGGTTCAAGTACCTGTTGGCTCAGTGCTTAAATTGAGATTAAGCATCTAATAGTGAGAGTGGGTTTCACATGCACATAGGCCAAAAATCAATTCCTGGCATCCCTCTCAAAAAACAAAAAAAAAAAAAAAAAAAAAAAAAAAAAAAAGAAAAGAATTTTTGGGATGCCCCTCTTCCTTTGGTAGGACTTGCATGATGTTTGTTTTAGATGTCCACCCTTGATTTTTACAGGGTCCATTATGATAATTATATCAATCTGCTCGAACAATTATATTTCATACAAAAAACTTAGTCATGTGGCCTAAAAATCATACCAATCTATGACTCACATGGGCCACATTAATGGTAATAGTTTGGAGGGTGAGTGTTGTATTATACATCGTTTCTCATTATACGGTCCACATGAATGACAGATGGAGATGATTTTTTTTTTTTTTTTTATTATATATTTATTATTATTATTATTATTATTATTATTTTTGCCCTTGCTTAACATGGGGTGATGCGTAGATTTTACGAAAAGGCAGGGTCCACCTAAGCCACTCAACAATTTGGTCTGATGAAATGCAGTGGAATCATAATTATAGGGATGAATGAGGTAGCTTTTTAAAACCCTTTTTGAAAAGGACATTAAAAAGGGTAGTGGAATTTACATTCCATGTTAATTAGGTAAGCAATGACACCTATTTCTCAATCAAACCAAACAAAAGAACCCGGGACCATTATAATTGGGTCAGATACATCAGGTACCTGGGTTCAGTGCATTCATTAGCAGCCAAGACACTCATCGTCACCTTCAATCGTCTTCAATTCCCCTACAGCTTTACAAGAGAGTGATACAAATCACTCAATACGGCCCTATTGCATTCGTCTCACTCAAGATAGATTTCTTTGGTGGAATATATGATTAGAAGTTATTTTTATCAATGATCAGACCCTTTCTCATATGTTAAATATGAACATCTTGTTGCTTACTCATTGATTAAAACAATGTTTATATTTTGGAAGGATACAAACCAAAGGTGGGACCCACATCATGGACAGTCTGAATCCATGAATGGATCTTATTTAATCAATATAGACCTTTCATTTTCATAGCCATTGATCAGCTGGTAAGGGCCATTTGATCAAAGTGACTTTTAAGAGGATGGACAATAAGCAACCGACATGACTGAATTCAAATTAATGACTGGACCTTTGCTAATATGAATATTATGGATAGTCTATTTCATAGAAATAGATTGCTTGGTCTGGCTAAAGTGACTTTTAAGTGATATGGACGATATAAGGTGGGCCCCATATGATGGACTGTACAAATTAATGATTGGACCTTCTCTATTACATCCAACATGGACTGCCCATCTTTTAACCATTGATATGATGGTTCAGCATCTAATCAAAGTAGTTTTTAAAAATAAAGGAGCTATGAAAGGTGGGAAGTGGATTAGCTGTTACACCTTAGCGGGTGTTATCTTTGTTTGGTCAATTCAATCAAATATGAGATCACACATATGAGTAAAAGTCTATATTCATATTATAATATAAAGGTGTGCCAGAGTCTACTTGATTTAAAGGTTTAATTCAATCGTAGGTGCTCCCTGTTTCGAGATGGACAGATTAGCTTGATTTAAAGGTGTGTCAGAGTCTACTTGACTAAAAGTCTATAGTCATATTATAATAATTTTCATTTTAACCATCCAATATATGTCTTCCAATCCGATAGTTAGGAATCAGATTAGCTTAATTTGGTTCATAATACATATGATTTAATTTGACTACTTGCACACTGCGTATGCAATTTCTTAGTGCCTGCGTATCATCTATCACAATCTGGCAGAGTATCAAAGTTTCTAATAAACTTATTAGAAAAGTAACCAACCGTCCATATTCATCATCACTAGTCAAAATTTCCAAAGCATGACACGGCAAGGTGTACGAACACGATCTCGCATACGCGTGCCGCAGATCATGGGAGCGGATTACGTGCGGCCCTTACCGTCGGGCCCACCTTGATGTATATCTTGTATATCCATGCCGTTCATCTATTTTGTGAGATCATTTCATAGCATGAGCAAAAAAATTTGAAGAAGATCCAAATCTCAGGTAAACCATACTATAGTCGATTGATACACTGGCAGCGTATCATACTTCATACGCAGGCGCGTAGAAATTGTAATTCTACACGTGGCATTCATTACCTCAAAAGTAAACCAACTGAATGGTGGAACCCAACAGTGAAAAAAAATCAGATGGTTGGACAATCCTAGCCTCTGATTCGTGGACAGTTGTTTGTTGAAATAGTACTATTTGATAATTTTCATTTTTCACCATCTAATACATCTTTAACAATCCCATGGTCAAATAATCAAGTGTAAGTTTTCGTTAGTAATACATCTAAGCTGGAACCATAATTTGTTCAGTTTAATTTGAATTGCTTACATCCCAAGCATACAATTTCTACATTCGGTGTATCATCCACCCCACTCTACCAAGTATCAAAGTCTACTCTAATCAAGGCAAATGCATCCCACTCTGCCCGAGTATCAAAGTCTAAGGGCATGTTTGATTTACTATATCACGGGTAAATTCTTAGTAAATAAGTAATTATTACTTTTTCACTTGTTTGCAAACTTTTACATAGAAAACTAGTAAAAAATGTTTGACTTAAATCCGTAGGCCTCACTGTGATGTATATGATATATTCGTGTCGTTCATCTATTTTATTAGAATATTTTAGAACATGAGCCGAAAAGAAATAATAGACTTAATTTGTCCACAGGTGAAAGTTGATTATTTTACTGGGCCCACATCAAGGTTTATTCACCATCTAACCCGTTCATAGGGTCACATAAATATGGATAAGTGAAAAGCATAAATATAAGCTTGATATAAAACTTCTAAGGGCCCTTGGAAGTTTTTAACGACAAGCATTCGATTCTCACAATTTTGTGTTGTATGGTCTACTTGAGCTTTGGATCCACCTAATTTTTGGGCTCATGCCTTAGATTCAATTGGCATAATGAATGGATGGTGTGGATAAGCCACACACATTACGGTGGGGCCCATATTCATTTTGCAAATTTCTCGATTTAAGTGTTTAAAAAGTAACCGATGAAGTCATCATAGGAAAAGATGAAGTAATTACTTTGGTAAATAATGATTACTAATTTATAAAATAATTATACTTGAGCTAGAAAATCAAACGGTCCTAATTTACACAAAAAATTGCTAAAAAAAGGCGTCCATACATAGCTACGGGACAAAGTTCTCTAGCCCCATCATGATGTATGTGTTTTATCCATCGTCCATCTATATTTCAACTTATTTTAAGTGTATGAGCTCAAAAATAAGGCAAATCCAAGTCTCATGTAGACCACACCATAGAAAATAGTGTAATTGAACATCACTATTAAAAACTTCATAAGCCCATCCAACCGGTTGATTAGGCCACACATACTTACACAAAGGAAAAACACAAATATCAACTTGATCTAATACTTTTGCCGTGCCAAGAATTTTTTTAATATTTTGTCACTGTCTAGATTTGGATCTATCTCATTTTTGGACTCATGCCATTTGGAAAAATGAACAAATAGGGTGAATAAAATAAATACATCTTAGGGTCCTTACTCTTGCCCGGGTAGTAGACTCTCAGGAGTTTCAACTCCTGGTCAAGGGTTGAGTACCCATAGGTGGTGAAATTCCACCGGCGTGTGTGTGGGGGTGTGTGTGCATGTTATAAAAATAAATAAATAATTAAAAAAAAAAAAAAAACATCTCAGGGAAGCTCACGGAGCTCCGGACAGGCAGAGGCTCCAAGGCTCACACTGACCATCCATTTTTCTATATCATTTTAGATTACCGAACCAAAAATTAGACGGATTTTCTTAGAGTTTATTGTGTCCTTTATTTTCCATCTAACCGTTTGATATGGTTATAAACGCTTGGATGAAATAAAAAAACAAATATTGTCCTCATTCATAACTTCTATGGTCCTTTACAAATTTTCAACGGTAGAAATTTAATTCCTACTGTGTAGTCCCTTTGAACATTGGATATTCATTATTTTTAGGTTCATAATCTAAAATAATGTGGCTGCCGAGCCTACATCAACGTGTGCCTTGTCTATCCACGTCATCTGTCCGCTCAGGGCATAGTCTCAAAAATAAAATAAAATGAAGTTGGTAAAGATCTCATGTGGACCATGCCAAACAAAACAGTGGCCGTTGACCGCTCACCATTAAGAACTCTATAAAGTCCATCCTAATGTTTATTTGCCATCCAACCTTTGGTAAGGTAGACCTGGATGAATTGAAAACACAAATATCCGTTGATTCAGAACTTCTGTGGGCCTAGGAAGCTTATAGTGGTGAGAATTCAATTCCTACTATGTGATTCAACTGAAATTTGTGTCTGCTTTATTCTTGGCTCAAACTATGTAATAAGCTTACAATACAGATGGACGGCGTGGATATACAATGCATGCATGAACGTGGCCCCGGGTGGCAGCTAATCGGCTTTAGTCAAAAGAAAAAGGAAACAGCTTTAGTGGATCTGTGAATTTGGGGCCATTTTGATGTAAGTATCTTATATCCACACCGTACATCTATTTCAACAGATCGTTTTAGCTCATGAACCCAAGAAATGCAGCAGATTCAAATCTCAGGTCATCCACACCACAAAAAACAGTGGTAATTGAATGCTGACCATTAAAATCTTCTCAGCGGGCCACTGGAATGTTTATTTTCCATCCAAAAACAGTGGTAATGTCACAAATACGAGAAGAAAGGACCACACAACTATCATGTTGATCCAAAACTTTTGTGCACCTGAAGAAGTTTTTAACGGTTAATTATCACTGTTTCCCATGTTGTAGTCCACCTGATACTTGGATCTTCTTCATTTTTAAGATCATAATCTAAAATGATCCAGAAAAACGGATGAACGGCATGGATATAAGAAAAATATATCAAGGTGGGCCCCACAGTCAGAGATCCACCGAAGCTGCGTCCACCAAAAATGCACCTTCATTGTCTACACTCAAGAAGGCAAACCACATACACCGCTTGCATGGAAATGCAATTCCCAAGTGTGGACCGTTGAAGGGCATGGCCTTCTTCAAATCCTCTGCAATCTCACTCTTCCTCCTTTCCTCATTCCTCTTCTTCCTCATCTCCACTCCTCATCTTTCCCTCCCCAAAAACCCATCAACATTCCCAAAATTCCCTTTCAGATCCCTCCTTCAATCCCCTTCTTCTTCTTCTCCTTCCTGCTCTTCCATACTCCTCAAGCCTACCCAAGAACGGTGCTCCTTCTCCCTCGCCCACTGCAATGGGGACTCCAACGGCCTCTTCAATTACTTCTCCCTCCATTTCTGCATCTTCTCAGAAAACCCATTTCTCTCCGTCCCTTCTCTCTCCCTCATTCTCCTCTTCCACTTCTATTTCCTAGTTAAGACCGCCCAAGACCGCTTCTCTGTCGTCGTCACCAAGCTCTCCTCCCACCTCAACCTCTCCCCCAGCATGGGCGCCGTCACTCTCCTCGCGCTCGGCAACGGCGCCCCCGACGTGTTCGCTTCCGTCGCTGCCGTCCGCAGCGGCCATGCCCGCACCGGTTTCGGCGCCATCCTCTCCGCCGGCACCTTCGTGTCTGCGCTCGTCGTTGGGTTCGTTGCCATCTACGCTGCCCCATTCACGGTCGATCCGGCGCCATTCATCCGTGACGTCTTCTTCTACCTCGTCGCTGCGTTCTGGTTGTTCTACGTTTACCTCAGCGCAGAGATCTCCCTTTGGCAGGCTGTTGGGTTCGTCACGTTCTATGTTTTCTTTGTTGGGTTTGTGTTTTGGATGGACGTTGTTGCGGCAGGAGGTGGCAAGACTGGTGGGAGGAAAGAGGAGGCGGAGATGGACTTGATTGGGGAGGTAGAGAAGGGTGTGAAGGCTCCCGATTGTGAATTCGGAGATGGGGTGGGGAATACGGATGATGAGAAGCCCAGAGTCCTTGGAAAGGTATGCTGGAGATTGGATTTGGGTTTATTTATTTATTTATATAATGTTAATTATGTGATGATTTTTATCTATGCTTTGTTTGGATATTGAATTGAATTGCGATATTCTGTTTAATCAGTAGGAAAAGTCAAAATTAAATGATGTTTGCTAGTATTCCTAGTGATTATTCCCCCCCCCAAACTGCAGTTATGTTTCGGTCAGTCCCTCAAGGAGGGAAATCACAATTTGGTTATTTCTACTCTGTTAGATTACTAATTGCAATTCCATTTGGTGATTGATAAGCACATCCATCCTTCAAGAAAAGAAAGAAAGAAAGAAAGCACATTCAGGACACAACTAGTAAAATTGGTTTGTTGTGTTTTTTGATTTTTTTTGATTTTTTTTTTTTCTGGAACTAGAATTGGGTCTGTTTATGTTATGATGACATTAGCTTTCATGGAGTCATCGGAAAGGTAGTATGGGGTAAGAGATTTTTAGTTGTTACTGGTTTGGACAACAATTAAGGTTTTGTTTTATTGGCTGTTTAGACATTTGATTAGTTTTTTTTTAATGATTTTCCTTTTTTACGTTTTTGAAAATGTTGAAGATTGGAGTTGTTTGTTTTTTGGAAGATGAGAGTTGATATGACTTTATTGTGTTTGTGATTTTAAAGGAACTTGAATGGGATGTTTTGGAGATTCACTTTTTTTACTTTGGTCTATGTTGATTATAAGCTTCGTTTGGATGAATGATTTGATGATGATTGGCACTAAACAAGATGAGTTTGGGTTTTGAAAATTTGAAAAAAAAATGAAGTTTAAAAATCCAGAATACTGGATATAGATGTCAGATTTTATGTTGTAATTTGTAACCAAGGAAAACTATAGTTCTTGTTGGTGTTGGTGGTTTTGTCGAATATCATTGTTTAACTCTCTGCTAATCCCACACATGTATAAGGCAGGCCATGTACATGCCACACATAGGTATGGGATCCAATCTGCCCATCATGAAGTTCGTACAATTCTGATGTCCTGACCTAAGGGATCATGTTCTTTCCCTAATCAGGTGGGCTGCTGTTTTTGAAACAGATGTTCAGATTGAAAATCTTGGCTGAAGATTTTTAAGGTGACCACCTATTTCCCACATCATAGCACACCTAGTGAGTGGACCAGTCTGGTTTTTGTGTGAAAGCGTCAACATATCCAGAACCCATATGATAGATGGTTTTGGCATTGCACCCATTTTCCATGTTGGCATGTGATGGCGTGTACTTGGTATGCCTTGCTGACGCAGGGATGGGCGTGATGAGGTCCAGCACCGTCTTCCTCTAGGATAACTGTTCCGAATCCACAGAACTTCTCTGGACTCCTTACAAAGGTACCTCGAATCCATGAGGAAAAGAAGTATTTTCTAGAAAATTTGAAATAAATTTATTGATTGATAATTGTCTAATGTGTACGTGTCCCTGTTACACCATTAATATAGAAAAAAAACAAAATTCATAATTACCAAAAATAGCATAATCCTAACTCTAATAAAAATCCAAAATCTAATAAAACTATTCTAAAGCCTAATTTCTAAAAATAAAAATTCCAAATAAACTTTTACTAGAAGAGTCTTAACATGATTACAAATTATTCTTAACAAAGAAGAAAATCTAAAACTTTAAAACTAAAAAATATTAAAAATTCAGAATTACTAAAAATAGTAAAATTTCCCTAAAAATTCGTTTTTGAGCTGAAAGCGCGCATTCTCTGACGAAACGGACAGATGTGACCCACTTTGTGGGTCGGTTCACCTCAGATGGATCGTTTCAGTAAAGATTGATAGGTTGTGCGCCTCGTAATAATACCCGGATCAAAAGTTACGGTCAATTTATGGTCCACCTTCTTTTGGCCCAACCATGCTAGGAATGTATCTGTGACACATTCTACATCACTTACACATGCGTGTGGGCTTAGCAAAGCTCCATTTTTACTAGTTAGCAGTTGCTACCTTATCCGATGGGTTATTTTATGCCCTATGTTTCCCAGTAGGCACTAGGTACAGCTCAGGTGTTGAATTTGTTCTAATTCCTTTGTTAATTGCTTAAATGGAATTCACATCAGTGTTGTTTCAAAGGTTATGCATCTCTAGCAATCATACTGTCGTGACATGACTTGAGAAAGTCCCACCAACAATTTATATTAGCATTCGATGTATGAAACTCCACATGGTAGATAATATTTACCCATAGGTTGCTATTTCATTGTAGTTGTCCCACACAACTTAGGAGTTGGAATATCCTTGTTAAAGGCATTCTTTATGTGACATGTGCCGTAGTCCTAGCTCCTTGGTAGGTTGGCCTTGCTTGCTGCTTAATGCTTGTTGCTTGGAGATTTTCGAGAAGTAGATGGCCAATGATGCAACTTGTTTTCCATCTTCATTTTTCAGACCAATTTCACACTGTATAAAATGCTAGGTCATCAAAGTAGGCAGTCTGGAGCTATTTACTACCAGTGTTTAAGTGTTTTCTGAGTATCTTGAGAAGTGTATAAGCATCTTGTTTCTAGACAACCCCCTCCATCATTCGTCAATGCAGCATCTCAACTATGCTTCGGCTTGGAATTTCTCATTTGCAATTTGCGGATGACACATTAATGCTGTGTGATGCAAACTTTCAGCAAGTGGCTAATCTAAAATGCATCCTAAGATGCTTTGAGGTGATTTCTGGTCTAAAAACAAACTTATCTAAAAATGAGCTAATGATGTTAATGGATGCTAGAGAGGTGGAAGCAATGACAAATGCATTGGATAGTAAGGTCACACTAGAAAAAAAGAAAAGATAAACAAAATGGAAAGACAGACTAGAAACAGACTTTCTTTGACAGGGGTGACAAATTGTCAATTGGTTGGGTGGCCTGCATAGCTCGAGTAGCTTGACTGATCTTCAGATGGGGCTTGGACCTATTACCTTGGCCCATGGGACAGGCTTGGGCCTCTTAGCTTGGCCAATGGGGTGGGGTGGCAAATATGGCCTGATCAATTTTCGGACCAACTTGGGCTCAAGTCACTTTAGCTCGATCCAGCTTGGCCCATCTTGTACATGTGTTATGTCTCACAAAATATGCCATTTCAGTCCCTGGTTAGGCAACTGATGCATGTTGAATTGACCATTGGTTTCATTCCTCTAAGTCCATTCTTTGTTTATTGTAGCTCACTTGATTAGTGGATAGATTAGGAACATTTAAATGGAAATAGGGATTTTATCAGTTTTCAGGCTGGGTTAAGCCTAGTCCCAGCCAATTTGTTTTTGGCTCGAGCTTGGGCCTACTATGCTTGGTCCATGCTTGGGCTCGGACCTTGGGCCTTAAGTGCCGGGCGAGATTGGGCTTAGCTTGCTTGCCCCATTGCCACTATGGTATTGAAAAACAACTATGCTACGGCCTTAAAGGCCATTACGTAAAGGAAACTATCATCCTCGTTATGTGATACAGGGGTGAATGAGTTCATTATAAAAAAAGGGCTGTATAGGTCCGTATCAGCCGATACAACTCGAATCGACACTATTATGGAGCCGATACGTCATTACAGGATGATACAACTATAAAAGGGCCCAATTTGAAAATTTTTATTTTCAACTTTTCTCTTATTTTTCTTTCTTTTTTTTTTTTATTTATGTTAAACGTTGACGCAGGGAAGAACGTGAAACAATAATGAAAGAGATCACCGTCTTTCTCAAGTAGTTAAAGCCTTGAATCCACTAGGGTCGTTCTTGAGTCTACAAGAAATGAGAGAGAAAATTAGGGTGATTTTATTGAATAATGTATGTATAATTTCTTAATTACACCACTAATAAAGAAAATCCAAACCCTATTTTAAATTACCAAAAATAGTAAAAATCTCTCCAAAGCCTAATTTGCCAAAAATAGAAATGTCCAAATCTCATTGGAGTATTCCCGACATTATTACAAGAAATTTCTTAAAAAAGACAAATCTTAAAACTGCAAGAGATACGATGAAAACAGAAAATTTTAAAAATAGTAAATTTTTTTTTTTTTTTTTTTCTGAAAATTGCAGTGTTGAACTGGAGGGGTGCGTTTTTTGGCAAAACGGATGAATTCGGTCAACGTAGCTCGCCGATTGACCCTAGAAGCATCGTTACATAAAGATCGATAGGTCGTGCGTTTTGTCACGATGTCTGGATCAAAAGTTACAACTAATTTACAATCCGCACTTCAAACGACAATTTCTCCTTATTCGGAATGAGTTTCTTCAAATCGGATGTGCTTGGGTCCTAATTATGTCATGCCCTATGTAGAACTGGCCCAAATTTGATGGATTATTTCTCCTTTCGTTTGGGTTTTTTTTTTTGGTCCAGTCGTGCTAAAAATGTATCTGCGGCCCGCTCTACATCAATCTCCTCCATTTGAAAAAAAAAACTCATCCCCAAGTTATTCAACGGACTCGGCTCATGATACTAATACAGGCCCGCCACATCAAAAGTTCGTGAGATCTCCACACCCTTAGGAAGATCAACAATACAGGCGTTATCATTGATTTTCCTTAGTATCAGAACATGGCCTATCTTCTAATTTCTTAACTTGTTATATGTCCCAGTCAGAAACCTCTCATTGTGCATGTGAATTAGCACGTTATCGCCCACTTCAAACATCTTTTGGCACAAATGTTTATTAGCCTCTTCCTTATACTTAACATTAGACTCCTGTAAATTCTTTGGAATGTTTGTGAGTTTTACTTCTTTCCCCTTTATGAGCAATGCATAGATTTCCCCTAATCTCTCTCATTATCTCCTTGTATTCTTTAACGAAATCCTGTACGGTTAGGAGAGACCGGCTCTCCTCTTTAGAAGTCTTGGATTAGTTCTCCATTCTCATAAGAGAGAGGATAATATTTTTATTTTTATTTATTATTATTATTTTTTTTGAGAGAGAGAGAGACCAAAATTTATTGATAAATTCGTTAAAGGCAGGAAAAGAATACAATACAAAGCTAAATATCCCAACTAGAATACAACACAGAGCTAATTAGCCCAACTAGAGGAAACATAAGCAGCTTTAGCTACATTGACATATGGAGCTCAACTCTTAATTAAACCTTTGACTACTCCTATCACTCTTTCTACCGAGGTCCCACCAGTCTTAAAGCATCACCCGTTTCTCTCCTTCCAAATAGCCCAGAAGATAAGCCGATATACTCCGAAGCCTCGACGTCCGCAAGTTGTTTTAAATATTGATGATATATATATATATATTATAATATATAATATAATATATATATATATATCTATATAATATATATATATTATATATATATTATAATATATATATATATATATATTTGAAAGATAACTGATTGTATTAAAAAAGAAAAGAGAACTACAAAAGAGTTAAAATCTGTTGAGGGAGCAGAGATTAACTGGGCCCCAAAAAGAGTAAATCGACATCTTTAAGAACATCAGAATGGGAGGCCCATTCAGCAATAAGACATTTGACGTTAGAGCCCACAACATGAGACGGTTTAGATTCATTTCGGAAGCATCGGTTATTTCTTTCTGTCCACATAGACCATCACGTAGAATCGCCATCTGCCATAACCGAGTTTTTGAGAAGCCTAATCTGATGCCGTGCCAAGCTTTCAGGGAGAGGTCGACGTCTTTGGGAAAACACCAATTAATATTGAAGCAAGAAAGGAGATCTGACCAAATGATGGAGACAAACGGGCAGTGGATGAGCAAATGCTCCACTGTTTCTTCTGCCTTTAAACAGCACATGCACACGTTGGTTAGGGTCATTCCTTTTTTCCTAAGGTTATCCACAGTTAGGATTTTCCTATGCCCTGCCAGCCACCCAAATATTGATGATATTGGCCGACATATCCCATCATATATTTTGTATCTCACTTGTGCAATACAAAACGCATATATCCCACATGTTCGATCAGGTGAGCATTTCCAATTTTCGATCCCCTTTTTTTTTGTTGAAATTATGTTAAATCAGTGTTAAATGGTTACAAATCCAGTGGTTCTTCATATTTTACATGAAAAATAATAGAGTTGGAGCTTTGATTTCAATATCCATTGGTTCTTCACGTTCTCCATGTTTTTTTTTTTTTTTTTTTTTCAAAATTTTGTTTCAACTAACTGTCAATTAAGACTCTAATTTTGAAATTTGAATGTAGGTGGTCCGATTTGGAGAAAATTTGAAAATTTCCAAATTTCTCCAAAATTGCTTGCAATGTTGCAGTCCAAACATGAAATGAAGCATGCATGAGGGCTGATCTATTGATTTGCCAAGTCCTTGTCAACTTTTGGAAAATAAATTTTTTAATTAAAAATTAATAAAATATTATTAAAAAATATATATTTGAAAATTTTCATCAACCAGCTGTCAATTGAGACTAATTTTGAAGTATTTAGGAGTGTTTGATGAAATGATCATCACATACACTCTAAATGTTATGCATTCAATTTGAATATAGTTGTATTTGTTTAGTTAGACAATGCATAGCTTAGGACCCTATACAAAAGAAACCCATTATGTGCACTTCTTTTTTGAGATGTTATGATTTAAAAGTGTGTTAAGGTCTTTTTTAACTATCCCTGGAGTTCAATTGAAAAATTCAACCATTTTCTCAATAGGTGCGATAAATTACCCGATACAAATGATATATCCTGTGCGATAGCTGATACATATCTGTATCCCAAGAATGCAATACGTAATGTGATACTGATATTTCAAACATTGTTGGCGGCAAGGGGGGCACCGCGCTACCATGCCTCCGGAAATAGAAAAGCAACGAGAGAACAAAATTGGGATCATGAGCGAGAGCGGTAATCCTTGGGAAGTCATCCTGGAGTGGTTTGTCCCCACACCAAATATCTGCCCAGAATCGGATCTGATTCCCATTCCCAATGGCGAAGGCAATATCTCTGCGAACGAGGTGCTCTGTCGATGTTATAACTTTCCATATGCTAGATGCACAGTAAAGGGATGATCTTTTTACTTTTTACACCCCAACCACCTTCATGAGTGCCATACTTGTTGGCCATGTTCTCTCTCCATAGTTTGCTTTCTTTAGTTCTGAATTTTCAAATCCATTTCCCCAAGAGATCTAGGTTCATTTGCCCCAAAATTTTTATACCCCCCCCCCCCCAAGGAAATAGGCTTGCTAACCTTTTCCCATCGAAGGTGAAATTTCCTGCTATCACCATCTTAAACAAAAAATGAATATATTATTTCAACCTCTATGTCGTATTGCCATGGTCGACTAAGTAATACACGACAAGCTTTCATATCAACCATGTTACGTCATACATTATTTCGTCCTTATAATATTTATTGATGGAGAAGGGAATATGATATTGTTAATTAACCTTTGTTTCGTTGACCTTCTTGATCCATCCAATCGTGTATAGAGAGGGGTGCTTCTCTATCTTCAGTTGCCGCTTTTCCTCCATTGTCTTCTATACGATGTTCTCACTACTCCTATTTATGATTAGATCATATATTTTTTGGTTCACGGTGCACTTCGTTCGAATGATGTTGTGCTGTTGCGGATTATTTCTTTCTTTGGCCTATACAACAACTTCCTCACGATCATAGTGGTGACTTGTGATTCGTCACCGATGTCGCACTACGAACATAATAATCGTGAGCTCCATCACTGATCTCAGGTTGGTCATTATTACGAACACGGGTATGTCCATAGGCCTTTGTCAAATGATCGATCACCCCCTGCAGTCCTTGCATGGTTCATAGATTCTCTCGTTGGAAAGCTTCAAACACCGTCGCTATTATAGGATTGTTCCTTAGAGCACTGTCCATGGGGTTGTTGCTCGAACCATTGTTAGATGCCATCGAATCGAGGAAAATCCCTGCTCTAATGTTAATTTACGCATGGAAGAGCATGAAACAATGATGAGAAAGATCACCGTCCTCCTCGAGGGTAGTTCTTGAGTCCGCAAGAAATAAGAGAGAAAATTTGGGTAATTTTATTGAATAATGTGTGTATAATTCTTAATTGCACCCCTAATAAAGAAAGCCCAAATACTAATTCAAAATTACCCAAAATAGTAATAAAATTCTCCAAAGCCTAATTTGCCAAAAATAGAAACATCCAAATAAACTTTATCGTAGCATTCCCGACATTATTACAAGTAATTTCTAAAAAAGACATCCTAAAACTACAAAAAAAAAATAAATACAATGAAAATGGAAATTTCTAAAAATAGTAAAATTTTCTGAAAATTGCAATGTTGAACCAGAGGGGTGTGTTTTCTGGCAAAAAGGATGAATTCGGCCGGCGTGGCTAGCCGATTGACCTCAGAAGCATCATTACATAAAGATCGATATGTCGTGTGTTTCGTGACGATGCCCGGATCAAAAGTTACGGCTGATTTATAGTCTACACTTCAAACGACAATTTCTTCCTATTCGGAATGAATTTCTTCGAACCAAACGCGCCTGGGGCCCAGTTATGTCATGCCCTACGTAGGAATGAGCCTGGATTTGACAGATTATTTACGCTTCCGTTTGGGCTTCTTTTTAGTTCAACTGTGCTAAAAATGTATATGCGGCCTGCTCTACAATAAACTTCCTTCAAACCTTGCGGTTGGACAAGCTGGTGGTTCAGACTTTGGACTCCATTATTTGGGCTCGCAACGCTTTCGGAAAGTTTTTTGTTAAGTCTCTTGGCTGGATGTTTTCCAAATCCCCTTGGCAAGTTGGTCAACCTTTTCCGTTCCACCTCTGGTTTTATGGGGCTCCTCCTCGGGTGGCGACTTTTGTTCGGCTTGTTGGTCGGAAGAGGATTCTTACGATAGACAATCTCCAAAGAAGAGCTCTAATTCTCCCTAATATCTGCCTCATGTGTATGAACAACGAGGAGTCGATTGACCACTTGTTTATTCATTGCCCCTTCGTCTCTAAGGTTTGGAATTACTTCCTTGGAATGTTTTGTTCCGGGTGGGTGATGCCCAAGTCAATAGAGGACCTCCTTTGGGCTTGGCGTGGAGCTGGGAGTGGCAAAGTGGGTAGAGCTGTCTGGAGACTGACTATTATGGCAGTGTTATGGGCAATTTGGGAAGTGAGAAATAGGCGGTGTTTCAGGAATATTAGTGATAGTTCAGAGGAGGTTATTCATAGAATTGAGGGTCTCGTTTTGAGTTGGGCTGTTTATTTTAAAGCTGTACTTGCTGTTTCTTCTTTTGTTGTATTCTTTTCCTGCGTTTGCGGGCTTCTAATAAAGTTGCTGTTACCTCTAAAAAAAATTTATTTCAAGGATCAAAACACAAAATTGAGGGATTTGATGAACTGTAAGTTGTGCAGACTATGTTGGGAAATATCGAAAGTGGTAACTGTCACTTTTTTTTTTTTTTTTTCCTTTCATTTTCCATCTTCTTTTTGTTGTACTTTATATGTAACAGGCTCTAATCCACCAAATCATGCTCAAGGACGTGTGTTTGGAGCCTAAATAGTGATTATGTAACGACCAATAATTGTGTTATCAAATATCAACCCATCATTACTCATATATAGATTAATAATCTTAATTATATACTGTAATTAGATTTATTTTATTATTATTATTTTTTGACGACACAGGGTGTCCCCCCCCTTTGAGGCGAGACTATTCTTTGTGGATACACGCAATTATCCGCAACCATGTGTATCGGGTAATGCTGTGGAGGGGAGTCAAACCCACACCTGTAGGGAGCAAACCCACGGTGATGGCCGCTTGCCCAAACCTTGCCGGGTTACCGTTATTAGATATTTAAAAGCCTAAATATGGGAGTATTACTGTTTTAAAGTTAGTCTCAAATTTATGGTATCAGGCAGCCCGAGACAACATTCTTACTAACGAATGACCCATAATACCATCAAGTACATGTTCAAAACTAGAAAAAAAATAATATTTTGGATCATATTTTTCCATTATCCTCATACATTTTTTTTTCCTTTTTATTTTTTTAATGAAAAATTTCAACCATTATTGGGCCGTTATGGCCTATATTGTAATGGTCACAGGCCAGCCGTTACCAAATACCTTGATTGCCACCAATAATGGCAAAAGGAAATTCGTTCTACTAGAGTGGCGATGGTCCTCTTTGCAACATATTGGCCTTCCTTTATAGTGTGACATCTAGACCTCAAGTAAAGGTCGCTGAATGTTATGAAAGAATAGGTGGTCAAATAGTGTGGAGGCTCCAACATTTACGCGGGGCCTAAGAGGAAGAAATTGAAGACTTGGTTAGACTTCTAGAGCCACCTTGAAAGAGCCAGGATATGGAAATTGTCGAAGAACATTAGCTTTGCTGTTAAATCATTCTACATGCATATCTGGGAAGAGGGAGAATGGCAGTGGAGAGTGCGCCTTCCTCAGCTTGGTTATGTAAAGAAATTGCTCTGCTGAGAATTGTCGTCTTCTCTTAATTAGTGGGATGAAACAAGGTCCCAACCATGGATCAACTTAGAATTAGAAAGGTGGCCTTTGAATGGCTGCTGCATGTGCCTAAAGGATGCCAAATCTGTTAATGATCTTTTCCATTGCTCCTTTGCTTTTGCTATATGGAATTGGTTCCTATTGCAATTTGGTATAGAATGGTCTATGCCTGCTTTGATTTTGATATCTTTGCTTCTTCTGGTTTGGAAAGGAGCACCTTTTAGAGGAAAGGAAGAAAAGTATGGAACTTATGTTTACCAACTCTTTGGTGCCATCGAAGAACGAAAGCAACAATCGTTTTTTTGAGGTGGCGGAGAATGTTAAGTTTTACGTATATTTTGGGTTCCTTAAAAGATTTTGATTGGTATAGTCATGTAAATGTACAATGTGTCGGGTTTGGGCTGGGCCAAGGTATGGCTGGCCTGGCTCGACACTTAAGGCCCAAGGACCAAGGCTGGCCCTAAGACTGGCAATGACCTTGCACAACAGGCCCAAGCCCGAGCCTGAAAAAAATTGGTTGGGTCCCAGCCCCGCCTGACCTGAAAATTGATAAAATCCTAATTCCCCACTTGATCAACGGATGGCTGACCTTGCCGATCCGTTGATCAAGTGGGCTACACATGCACAAAGACATTTGGAAGAATGAAACAAACGGTCTACATTTGAGATGCATTTGTTGCCTAACCGAGGATTAGAAAGGAATCTTTTTAGGATGTAACAGCTGTATATATGAATTCGGGCCAGGCCAGGGTAAAACGACTTGAGCACAAGCAATTGAAAATGGATCCGGCAATGCTTGCTAGGCCCAAGCTCAGCCCTCAGCCAAGCGAATAGGTCCAAGCGCAGTCCAAAGCTGGGCCGGGCCATCAGGCCACCCTTATACATGGGTGTATTTTTCCACTTTGGGGGCTTTTTAATAAAACTACTACCGGTAAAATGAAGACTATGCATTGGCTCTGCACAAGTCATCTTAGGTCTGCTTGATTTCTATGGTCTCTTTCCAACTAGATTTTGTCATGGCATTGGTGCAAGAATTGATGTGCTTTGAGAACCCAAACTTTCATCTCTATTAACTTTTTAGTGTGCATGTGATTACATGGTTTTAAATATTTGATGAAACTGACTTGACTCCATTTCGGTATTGAATGAGCCAAGTCGACTTTGTCCTGACTTGGCCTGTTTTGGTTATGCTTAGGGCAGTCTAGGCTTCAACTCATCCAATATGGACCAAAACAAGTCATAGATCAAAACCAAGTATTGGAACCATGGCTGTGAACTTTGCTGTGTTACTAAAAAGGGTTGTAATCAAGCTATGTCAGGGTTGGTTTGGGCTTATATTTTCAATTGATGGGGGCCAACCTCTATTATTAATTTTTTTCTCTTATTTCTCTTGTCCTAGGCCCAACCCTTTTTCCATCCTGCATGTTATTAAAGGTAAGAGAACACAATATATTACATGATTCAGGATTGCAATTCTTAGCAATAGTGTAAGATAATAGTTCATATGTGTGAAATAGGGAAAGAAGCCTGGTTTTAGCAGAAACTAGAGAGAAGAGGAAAATAGAAGTAAAAGGGGAAGAAAAGACGACTGAAGAAGGGACGACCGCTCCTATACCAGCCTCCACACGTTTTCCCCTTCTTATTTTATTAACGTTGGACTTATTACAACTAAAATTATAAAAAAGCCCTCCTTGCTTGAGGACTTTTTCTTTCTCTCTTTTTTATTTTTCATTCATATGGGCCGAAACTCGGGCCTAAACTAAAATCAATAAACAAATCAAAGCGCAAAGGGGCCTAAGGCCCAAGGCCCAAAACGTGTGAACCCATACTATTTTTAACACTTCCCCTGAAGATTGAGCATAGATATCATACATGTTCAGCTTGAATACAAACTTTAAGAATTGCGACCTTCCAAGACCTTTGGTGAATAGATTTGCAAACTGATCATGGGAGGAGATATATAGAGTTCAAATTTCCTTATGAGAGATCTTGTCTCGAATGAAGTGACAATTGACCTCTACATGCTTCGGCCTCTTAGGAACACTGGATTATTGGCAATGTGGATAGCAGCTTGATTGCCGCAATGTAGAGGCATTAGACCTTGGAACCCCAATTCTTCAAGGAGAGATTTAAGCCAAATAAGCTTGCAAGTGGTGTGGGTCATTGATCTATATTCTGCCTCAACACTTGACATGGCAACCACATTCTGCTTCTACTTTTTCAAGTAACTACGTTTCCACCAAGGAAGGTACAATAACCTGTAGTCGACCGTCTGTTATATTTCGACCCTGCATAATCTGCATCGGAATAATCGACTATGTGGAGATGGCCATGAGATCTATTTAAGATATATTTCCCCGGTGTACCCTTCAGGTATATGAGAATACTCATGATTGTAGCTAAATGTAGGGCTCTTGGATTTTGCATAAATTGACTAACACGCTAATAGAGAAGGCAATATCAGATCTTGTAATGGTCAAATAGATGAGCTTAACGACAAGTGTTCTATACATGATCGAGTATGCTAATACCTATCATTCTTCAGGCTCAAGTTTGGGTTGAGAATCCATGGGTGTATCTACCAACTTGGCACCTAGCTTACCTCTCTCTTCTAGTGAGTCACAGACATATTTTCTCTAATATAAATTTATTCCAGCTTTAGATCTAGCCACTTCAGTGCGCATAAAATATCGAAGAAGATCAAGATCTTTGATTTGAAACTGAGATTGAAGATACAACTTTAGCTTCCTAATACCTTTCAAGTCATCACCTGTCATTACAATATCATCCGCATACACAACAAGGATAATATAGCCATGTGTGTTATGCTTTGAGAATACTGAGTGATCTATTATACGCCTCTTCAACCCATAAGATACCACTATACCACTCAACTTCTCAAATCTGGCTCGTGGTGATTGCTTCAATCCATATATAGACTTTTTTAATTTGCACACTTTTGATGTCTTCATGCAATTCCTCGTGTAGAAATCCATATATAGACTTCAATATACCTAGGAAATTGCTCCATATAAACTTCTTCATGCAATTCCCCATGCAGAAATGCATTCTTAACATATAGTTGAAAGATGGCCCAATCACAATTTGCAATAATAGTATAATAACTTAAACCGAATTGAACTTGGCCACCGGAGAAAATGTATCTAGATAATCTACTCCATAAACTTGAGTATATCCCTTAGCAACCAGCTTGGCTTTGTAACGATCAATTGATTTGTAAATTTGAAATTTTACCATGTAAACTTACCTACACTTAACTGGTGTCTTACTTGATAGCAGATCAGTTAATTCCGATGTGTAATTGGAATACATGGCAGTCATCTCTTTATCCGTAGTCTTTTTCCAATTTTCATCCAACAATGTATCTCTTGAATGGACTTTGGAATAGAGACAATAGACAAGGCAAGAGCAAACTTCTGACAATTTGTGGATAAGTGGTCAAAAGTAACAAAATTGGAGATTTGATAAGAGGCACATGACATTACCTTTACGAATTGCAATGGGGAGATCATTGCCATCCTCTACAGATTCAAAAAGAGGGAGAACCTCATTAAGTGCAAAAGCCGATGGCGTGGACTGGGAGGGAATAATTTATGATACTTGGTCTTTCCTCTTTTTTCTGTAATGTCTCCGTGGAATCCTTTTGGGATGGTAGTTCCTCAATATCAGAATCTGGTGGGAAAACATTTAGTAAAGGAACCTCCACGGGAGAACTACTTTTGCAACATGTTTGGTTTTATCATAGAACGGGACATCTTCAAAAAAGGTGACATCAACTGATACAAAGTGATTTTTAAGAGAAGTACAATAGCACCAATAACCTTTTTTTGTGATTGTTTATGTAGAGTCCATTGTTGCACCCTTTGGTAATTTAGGATTTAGGATACCAGTTCAGTGAGGAGTATAAGATTTAAAACTAATCCTTTGACTATGCTTGACATGTGAGTGAGTTAATAGATGAACTCTTCATGCTCCTGCAGGAGACAGGTTATTGATTTCGTACAACTGCATGTGAGAAAAGTATCGTGAGATACTTTCTCTTTTTAAAAAGAAAAGAAAAAGGAATCCTGAACACGGGATTGGTGTGCTTGCTGATGCACTTCCATGGGTAGGCACAGGTTAAGAGTATCGAGCCCGATACTCCATTAAAGCCTAAGGGGTGTGTAGGACCCAGAGAAGACGTAATGGTGTTCAGAGGCTGGAGTTAAGCCCAGTGGGATTTAGGATGCATGAGAATGCATTTTTTTGAACAGTGGGGATGGTTGGAGGGTATCAGGGTCCACACTCTGCTGAAGTCCATGTGAAGGGCTCAAACAAAAAATAAGAACACAAGTGTTCAATTAACAAGAGTTTAAGAGCTGATACTCCACCAGAGCATATGAGGACTCAAAGAAGAACACGTGTATTCAACCATGAGAGTACATGAGAAAGGCTCAAACAAGAGTGCATGAGTGCAAGGAGGCAAAAGCTTAAAGAAGAACATAGAAAGGGGTGTGTGCTGTGGAGTTTGGTTCCCTTTGCAATATGTTGGGAAGTATGGAAAGAAAGGAACAATTGGATCTTCAACAATTCCCATATTCCCCTTGAAGCACTGATTGAAAAGATTAGAGACTCGATCTCCGAATGGGCAGCGTTATCTTCCAAACTTAAAGGGTGGTCTGCAGCAGAGATTCAGAAAGACTGGCTGGTGTTAGTTGATGGTGGTCATAGCTTGGGTAGAAGCTCATCGTCATGGTACCTGCCAGCTCTTGGAATGCTCAAAATGAGCAGTCTTTCGTGCATTGATGGAGTCAAGGCGGGTGTTGAGGTAATTCTCAGGTATGCAATGGGAGGATGGTTCTCACATTCGATGGTCCCATCTCCCATTTCAATCAGTCAAAACCGGAGGCTCTAGGTTTAAGAGAAGCCCTTTGAGTCTTATTGTCCCACAAGATCGGGCTGACGGTAATTGAAGGCCATACTTCTCAAATCTTCATTCAGCTAGATCAGAGATGACAAAGAGCCATGGCTGCACTATATTATTAATGATATTAAATTCTATCTTTCCAGGTTAAATATTTCAGCTAACAGAGTTAGCTTAGGTGGCCTTTGTTGGCCACCAGAGTTGTATATTGGAACTTCGGCTCCTTTTTGATGCCTTAATGAACTTTTAGTACTTGCCTGTTGTATATCATCATCATCATCGTTGTCACGTCATCATCATCATCATCATCATCATCTAAGCCTTATCCCAACCAGTGTTTCAAATAGCACCCGTAGCGTACGCTACGTAGCGTAACGTGGCCGTAGCGCTATGTAGCGTCCTAAATAGCATAAATCCCCTGTAGCATACGCTATAGCTACATAGCGTCCGTAGCGTAAGTTACAATGTATTTTTTTACTATTTTAGTTTTTTATTATTTTTTCATGTTTTCTTTGTTTCTAATGTTGAGGAATGTGATACTTGTATTGTACTTGATACTTTTAACCTATGAGATTTTTATTTCTTTTCATAATTGTGACTTGTGGTTTCAATTAGACATTATTAATTAAAGTGGTTTGCTTAGAAAGTTGTTGATTTGGATATATGTGGATTGGCTTTTGATAAATGATAACTAATAACCTTTTTGAACATGCTTATAATTGATAAAATAAATAATCTTTTAGGCATTTTTATAATTTTTTTCCTTTTTTTTTTCCACTATTTATTATATTTGTCCTATTTTTAAATTAAAAAATAGAAGTATCGTGTAGCTTACGTTACACGCTACGTATTTACGCTACACGCTATAGAGGGCTGAGCGCTACGCATTACGCTACCACTATTTAAAACACTGATCCCAACTAATTGGGGTTGGCTGCGTCAATCTTGTTCTACCTTTCCACTTTATCAAGGCCCATAACTTCAGTTAGACCATAGGTCATTAGGTCTTTTCTTACTATCCACCAACATCCTTTTGGGCCTCCCTTGCCCTTTAGAGCCTCCAACCTATATCAATTCACTCCTAACCAGTAACCGGTGTAGTTCTTGGTCTCCATTGCACATGACCATACCATTTAAGTCTACTTTCCTCATCTTACTACCTATTGGTGCCAAGGTGTTCTATAACGGTAACGGTGGCCATAACGGCCACCGCTGTTACTGTTATGATATGGCCTGCTACGGCCTTTTTTAAATTATTATTTATTATTATTTTTTTAATATTTATTTATTTAAAATTTATAATTTTAGAAAAACCTGGACCGTTATAGGGCCGTTTCGGCCCTGTAACGTGTAACAGTTATGGCCGTTATAGCTGTTACGTAACCGTTTTTGTATATCATGATTGGTGCTGCTCCTAAGTTCCCTCGAATGCATTCGTTTCTAATTCTATCATTCCTCATCTTGCCACTCATCCATCTCAACATCCTCATTTCGGCTATGCTCATCCTATGAACATGTTGTTCCTTAACTACCCAACATTCTATCCCATAAAGCATGACTGGTGTTATACTATCCTATATACATATAATATATGTGTCTGTGCACACGTGTCTGTTTGTGCATGCGTGCTAATGTTCCTGGCTTCATGGTATAGTTAACAATGTCCCAAAGCTCTTGAATGACACATGGGATACCCAATCATCAATCTGGATGGTTCATTGAATAGTACCTCTGGGAAGTGGGAGCAAAGCATGGTGCAAGAATCACACCGATTGGATGATCCTAACTTTATGAATGATGCCAATTTGTCACAACCGTCTGTTTTTTATGAGCCATAGATCACATGGTTAGAATTATCAAATCAAAGTAGTACTCTCAAATCATAAGCCATACAAAGCAGGATCTATTAATAGATGGTTCAAGATGATGGTTGGACCTATTTTTTTTATCCGCTCAATCTTGACTGTCCATTTTCCATGTCATTGATCGGATGCTTAAGTTCATCTGATTGGCATTATTTTTGGACCACAGCTTGCTCCCAATGGCACCAAGAATGAACCATTCTGATTGTGATTGGGCGTCCCACACATCATTCAAAAGCTTTGGGGACATTGCTAACATCCCCATGGTGGGGAACATTAGCAAAACCCATACATACATCAACACATGCATATATATATGTGTGTGTGTGGTGAAAACGTTTGCACTAGATAATTTCCCATATGCCATAATAATTTTATATGGTTTAAGAGTCAGACATGACTGTTCTGAAGTCGCTCTTAGATTGTGATTTCTCCACCAAATTTATGCTTGGTTGTGAAACAACTCAAGAGGAGTTCTTCTTAAAACACAACTAAAAGTAATTCCCTCATTTATGCTGTTTTAGTTGAAATATTACAAGCATTGCCCATATATTGATGATATACAAGCTTGACACTGATAGTATTACTGTCGATACATCGAACATTTCTGAGCTGTGAATGTAAGGGCTGACACTGTGCTAGAGTTTGGGTTAGGCAGAAAAAGAGAACAAAAGTGTATGTGGTTGAAGTCTATGAGGACTCAAAGAAGGGTCCATGAGGTGCATTCTAGCAGAGTATGGGGTTAAGCTCAAACCGGAGCATAAAGTGTATCGGGTGGCACTTTATCAGATATTGGGATTAGGCCCAAACCAGGGGACAAGTGTTCGGGGTTGAGTGTTTAACCCAACAGAGTAAAAGAACACGGCCACATTTAAAAGCTCGAAGGTGTTTCACTTGCACCCTAGCATGATTTGGGTTTGGACCAGGTTAGTTCAATCGTTCGCAATCTGTCAGATCTTTGGGGTTGCCCGAAAAGAAGCATTGTAATGCTTCAAGTAACAGGGGTGCAATTCCCTCTAGAATCCTTCTGGCTCTGACTTACTTGGAGTGGTAGCGTGTGTGGGTGCAAGGATTGCACCATAGTTGGAGGTTTAGGCTAGATCTGATGCATGGTTCCATGAAAGTGCAGCAGGTGTACTTTTATGGACTGCCAGGAGTGGATGCATGCAGGCCACACATCACCATCAGATGGGTACCTGATGATCCCACTCCTGCTTTCTAGTTGTCTGTACTTGCTAATATTTCGGAACAGATGCTTCCCTGCTCCACCCAGAATCCGCTGGCACTTCATGTTTGATGCAAACCACACTCGTGCCTTTAGTGTTGAATTTCCAAATGGATCAGTAAAAGTGACGCCTTGTAGGATGGAGGTTTGGCTTCGGTTGCTATGAAAATGACTTAAGGGGATGACCATTTCTGGTGTAGTTACTCTAGTATTAGCTTGAGTGGCACAACACAACTCGTTTAAGTGCTTATGGTCTCAAAACCCCATTTTTATGCCTTGTTCTTGCCATGTTCGATGTTGTTTCTGTAGTATGAGCATCTCAACTCCATTTTCCATATAAAGGAATCTGAGCTTGCACTGTGTTTATATTTCCATTCTTAGAGGATAAGGATTTTTTACCCTTTGATCTTCCAATTTCTCTATTTATTTCATCTCATTTTATCAATACTTTGCATACATCTGCCTCCTTTCTTTTATGGTATGTGTTTGATCATTCAGCTTTAATAAATAATAGTAGTGGCTATACTAAATAAAAATTTTCTTGTGCAATTTCACTTCTTTTTTTCTTTAATGAGGTTTGGACATATAGCACCCTCTATTTTGACCCAAAGACAAGAACACCCTTGTGCATTTTCCCAATGACACCTAGTTTCTGTGGTTAACATCCAAGCAGAACGTGACAGAGCCATATCAGAGAAGCTACAGTTGACTGTTGACCATGGAAAAAGACCTTTTTACTCTGGTTTGGGAGAGGGTAGGGTTAAGGTTTGGGTTTGGGAGAAAGCGGAGAGGCTAGGGTTGGGGTTTTGGGGATATGGGAAGGGTAATACTGTCATTTGTTAAAAACATTTTGCTAACCTAACTATGGTTAGTTTCTCCGGCAGGATAGTTTTTTTACCATATTTTTGGAAAACAGGTGTTGTTTTGGAAAATGCACAAGAGGGTCTTATTGTCTTTGGGCCAAAAGGGAAGGCGCTATATGTCAAAACCTCTTTTTTTTTTTTTTTTTTTCGTTATTGCCAATCCATTTGTGGTCATCAGTTGATCTGCTGAATTTTTGAATAATATGGATCTGATTGTTCTATTCTTCGTGCTTAGATTCGAATGTTGTGGGAGGTCCCGGTTTCCATTCTCTTAAAGCTCACAATCCCATCGACATCGCCTTCGGAATGGAGCAGATTCTACTGCTCAGCCAACATCATTCTCTGCCCCCTCGCCCTCGTGTATTCATGCAGTTTCTTCCCATTGGACCACCGAATTGTTTTCCTCCTTCCAAATACCCAATTCCCGCTCTGGTCAATTGTACTCTTCATGAGCTTCTCACTTGGACTGGTGCACTACGCGATTGAGAAGGACCCCCCTGAAACTGAGCAGATGCCTGTGGTCCTTTTCGCTTTCGTAATGAGCGTGTTTTGGATATCGACCATTGCAGGCGAACTCCTAGATTGCCTGGCAGCAGTTGGGGTCATACTGAAACTCCCGTCATCGATCCTTGGGATGACGGTACTTGCATGGGGAAACTCAGTGGGGGACCTTGTTGCCGATGTGGCAGTCGCTAAGGCGGGCCAGCCGGCAATGGCGATGGCTGGCTGCTTTGCTGGGCCCATGTTCAACATGCTTGTTGGATTGGGTTCCGCACTGGTCATTCGGACAGCTGATGTCTATCCAAAGGCATATGAGCTCCATTTCAACTTGGGTATTGTGGTGGCCTTTGTGTTCTTGTTCCTGAGCTTGATGGGATCTCTGTTGGTGGTGACTTGGTCCAGATTCAGGGTGCCCAGGTTCTGGGGTTACTGTCTTGTTGGGCTATACCTTCTTTTCATTGCAGTAAGCTTAGTCGTTGCTAAGTTTTCAGGTTGAGGAGATGCCGGCTTGGTTTTTGTGGGTTTGGTATTTTTCCTCCGTAATATTCATGCACTATGCCATTGGACTGTGCTTTGTAAGGGTCCAACAGATGCAATGCCTCACAAGCGATTATGCTACTGTATCAAATTGCAGCCCATCCAACATGTATAGCTGGATAGAAGTGATTGTTTCATGACCATGAAAGTGCAACCACATGAAGTTCGACCGTGCTGAGTTTTGTATCCTATGCGGGATTTTTTTTCTTTGTATCGTGCTCCTTCAATAACAAAATATCATTCTAGGGTTGCTGATTGAATGAAGATAATCTGATTCTCAGGGTTCTTTTGGTTTTTGATTCATCAGCAGGTAAACATGTTCAGAGAGCTTGGATGCCTACATGATGCTAGTACAAGTGACTATGCATGGTAAGATGTAAATGTTGTAAGCTAGGATGGATATTATTATTAATTTTTTTATCTTAAAAAAAAAATAATTTTAAGGACCAGAGGGGATTTTGAAAATATTTTGTGGGTTGGATGGGCTTAATATGATTTAGGAACCATGTGTGTTGGAGCGTGGTTTCAAGAGATCTTTGTCCAGGAATTTCCTTTTTCCGAAGTGAAAGGTTGAAATCAGGCAAACTGCACTTCACCCAGGTACAACCACTCATCCACCATTTGCATAGCATGCCTGCATTCATTGTCTGGATCATCCAGATCATGGCCCCAACAAGGATGGTGATGATATGATTCAAATTTAACTTTTGAAATCAGGCTATTAAAAGCATCAACCAGTTTCATATCAGGCTGTCCCATCCATGATGGTACTGACTATTTGGACTGTCCAAACTCAATCGTCATGCATGCATGCATGTCGCATGTATGTGGAGGTGTACCTAGGTCAGGTGCAGCTTTCTCGATATCAGGCAGTCCCTTCACTGAAAGGTTTCATAAAATTTCAAAAGTTGATATGCCAGATACAATGTTCGTGGATAAAGCGTTGAAAAGTGGGAGTTATTTGATAATCTAGTAGTGTGATGGTCGACTTTGAAATCGTACTTGCAACAACATACATTAACGCAATTAAACTGTCCAAAGTCGTGGGACCTGCTTTGGATGGATCGTCATCCAAAATTTAAATTTGATTTAATGATATTAACATCTGATTAATGAGCATTTGTTCATTGAATTTGGACCATTTGACTGTTACATTTTCATGTTGGATAGATATTGAGAATGGGTCAGCCAGGAAAACAAGTAAATGTAATTTTTGGTTAAAGAGGCGTCTAAATCAGGGTCCACCATTTGTATGGTTTTGTTTGAGTTCTTGTATGTGATGTAGAGTGGGTCGCGGACAGTTTCATGGCCAAGATGGATCAGAAAAGGCCCGGTTGACGACAGAATTGATTCGGACCGCCGGACCTTAAATCGGGCGTATCTCGCAATCCGGAATGAGTTACCTGACGTAAAATATATGATTTTGGGGTAGAACGAGTTACTTTAGCCAACCAACCCGGCTATGCCGGGTTGCGCTGCCCGGAATTGCGAAAAACCCCTGGATCGACAGTCGTTTCCCTGTTTTAATTTCGTTTTTACTATAAATAGTAAGTTTTAGTTTGATTATAACTCTTCATCTGTTGGGCTTTAGGAGTCGCGTCTAACATGAAAAGAGCTTAGAATAATTAGGAGAACGGTTTGGTGAAGCCAAATAGGTTACTTACTATTTTTGGCTGAAAACCTTGCGCACTAGTAGACATCACGACCGTCTATAAATAGTAAGTTTACTATTTATAGTAAGTCGCGAATTCTATGAGTTGTAGTTGTAGTTTGATTCTGATTTCTTTACCATTGCTTGGTACTCCTATTTAAAGGGTTGTGAACTTGTTTTTAGTCATCAATTAATTAATTTCGAATTTCTTAGAATTTATTTCTATTTTCTGCTTTCTTTCCTCGTGAATTCGAGAAGTCTCTGTTAGGAGTCCAGAGAAGCTCTGTGGATTCAAAGTTGTTATCCTCATCACGTTCATCCCTGCGTTAATTGGTATCAGAGCGAGGATTCCCCTCGGGCCGATGACAAACAATGAATGTATGAATCAAAATCCTGTGGACGGGGATACAGAGATTCGTTATCTTTCGAAAAAAATGAAAGCTTTCCATCGAGAGAGTCAGTTGATCATGCAAGTGCTGCAGGCAACCCTCGATCGTCTTGCGGATGCGCTACTTCCGCCCCGAGCCATAGGCGGTGCTCCACCACCGATGGTTGCTCCACCACCTATGGTAGCTCTACCACCCATGGTTGCTGTACGACGCAACCCCGATTTCCGTAGAGTACTACCAATGACAAACCATAGGGCTACACCAGATGATTCAAGTTCTAGCGACGAGGACCTTAATGGGGGTTTTGCCCGACGACCAATCCATGAAGGCGACCATCTAGATCGTGCTGAAAGGTACTATGAGGTAAGACTGAACTTCCTAGTTTTAATGGTTTATTACGTATAAAAGATTTTCTCGATTGACTAGCCGAAGTAGAGAGATATTTTGATTATATGGACGTGTCAGATCATAAAAGGGTAAAATTGGTAGCGTTTAAATTAAAATCTAGTGCTTCTGCATGGTGGGAACAATTACAACTCCCACGAGCCTATTAGAACAAGGTGCCCATCTCATCATGGCCACGATGAGACGTCTTCTTCGGTCACGATTTCTCCCCAGTGATTATGAGCAGATATTATTCCAGCAATATCAAAATTGCCAACGAGGAAATCGAACCGTCACAGATTACACTGAAGAATTCCAGCGATTGGCTACACGAAACGATCTGTCAGAATCTGAGTCACAGAAGGTGGTACGATTTATAGGTGAGTTGCGACCGATAATTTAGGACCAAGTTCAGATGTACCCAATCGGGAGCGTGGAAGAAGCAGTTCAATTGACGGGTAGGGCAGAAACACAACTTGTAAGAGCTTCTGCTCGTCCATATCCTTCAACTCGACCCCCCATGATGGGTCCCAAGCAGGATCCAGTGTTGGCACGAGGAAAAGATCCAATAGGAGAACGTCCTCAACCTCCTACAACCGCAAACCGTGATACGAGGAGCGACTCATCCAGACCTCAACGTGCAGCACCCACAACAGCGGGTCCGAGTAGGATTCCAAATCCTTATACTCAGCCAATGTCGAACAATTGTTACTGCTGTGGCCAACCGGGCCACTTCTCAAACACTTGTCCCCTACGTCCCGCAACACACTTGACTATAAACGAAGGGGGCACTGAAGATGAGACTGTAGAAGAAGACCATGACTTTGATGAACGTGAACAAACCACTGACGAAATAGCAGATGACAATGAAGTGACGGACGAGGATCGTAACGAATTTTTAGTTGTGAGGCGATTACTTTATGCCCCAAGAAAGGAATTACATCTACAACGACACAATATATTTCGTACTCGGTGCACTGTCAACAGAAAGGTCTGTGATGTGATCATAGATAATGATAGTAGCAAGAACATCGTCTCAAGAGTGGTGGTGGACAAGTTGCAGCTACCAACCACGAAGCATCCTTCCCCATGCTCAATTGGCTGGATAAAAAAAGTGAATGAGACCAAGGTAACTAAACAATGCACTATCTCGTTTTCAATTGACAAAAATTATAAGGATCAAATACTTTGTGACGTGGTCGACATGGAAGCTTGTCATATGCTATTCGGTCGACCCTGACAGTCAGACCGTGATGTGACCCATCGGGGACGAGATAATGTGTACTTATTTGTCAAGGATAGTTGAAAAATAATCCTTCCCCCTATGGCACCAGAAGATCACCCTAAAGCTTCTAAAGTGGAGGGGAGTTTCCTCTTGACCATTCGGGATTTCATGGAGGAATCCAAGGAAACAGGCAAGGTATACGCCATAGTGGTGAAGAGCGAGGAAGAGGAACCCTCAAACATCCCTCCAAGTTTAAGGTTATTGCTAAACGAATTCAAATAAATCTGACCTGAGGATCTACCTGATGGATTGCCTCCCATGAGGGACATCCAACATCACATAGACCTCGTCCCTGGGGCTAGCCTGCCCAACCGCCCTCATTATTGGATGAGTCTGAAGGAGTGTGAAATACTTCAGGGGCAAGTGGAGGAATTGATCCGTAAGGGTCTCTTGAGAGAGAGCATGAGCCCATGTGCCGTACTAGCATTATTAATGCTAAAAAAGATGGAAGTTAGCGCATGTGTGTCGACAGCCGGGCAAGCAACAAAATTACCATCAAGTATCGGTTCCCAATACCACGGTTGGACGACATGCTCGATATGCTAGAAGGGGCCAAGGTGTTCTCTAAACTAGATTTAAGGAGCAGGTACCATCAGATTCGTATCCGACCCGGTGATGAGTGGAAAACGACATTCAAGACCAAGGAAGCATTGTATGAGTGGCTGGTCATGCCCTTCGGCCTATCGAACGCACCAAGTACTTTTATGCGTTTGATGAATCAAGTTCTAAAACCGTTCATTGGCCGATTTGTGGTAGTATATTTTGATGACATATTGATATATAACCATGATGAGGCGGAACATATGAAACATCTCAGGCAGGTGCTGGAGGTCCTACAAATTAACAAGTTGTACCTCAACTTGAAGAAATGTAGTTTTTTAACTGACAGCCTGTTGTTTTTAGGATTTGTTGTAACGTCCACAGGCATTCGTGTGTACAATGAAAATGTGCGAGTTATTAGGGAATGACCGATCCCGACAAACATTCATGAGGTGAGGAGTTTTCATGGGTTGACGACTTTCTATCGTCGATTTGTACGAGATTTTAGTACCATAAGCGCACTTATAACAGATTGTATGAAGAAAGGACCATTCCAGTGGATCGATAAAGCTGACAAGACCTTTCATGAGATCAAGCATCGTTTGTCTTCAACACCGGTCTTAGTGCTTCCTAATTTCGATAAATTGTTTGAGGTTGAGTGTGACGCTTCAAACATCGGAATTGGGGGAGTATTATCACAGGAAGGCAGGTCGGTAGCCTTCTACAGCGAGAAGCTTAACGAAACCCTAAAGAAGTGGTCGACTTATGAGCTTGAGCTGTACGCAGTCGTTCAGGCGCTGCGACATTGGCAACATTATCTGATTCAAAAAGAGTTTGTTCTATACACTGATCATCAAACATTAAAGTTTATTAATAGTCAGACTAACGTGAATCTTGTGCATGCTAGATGGGTTGCGTTTTTACAGGAATTCACGTTCGTTCTGAAGCACAAGTCAGGGCAGCAGAACAAGGTGGCTGATGCACTTAGCCGTCATGCATCACTACTTGTTACGATGAGCAACAAGGTGGTCGGCTTTGACCGTCTCAAGGAGCTATATGCCGAGGATGAGGACTTCAAAGATTCTTGGGTGAAGTGCCAAGAAGGTCACTCTAGTGACCTTCATATACAGGACGATTTTCTCTTCAAAGGGAATCGATTGTGCATCCCCCAAAGTTCTCTGAGGGAACAGATTATTCAGGAGCTACATGGAGGTGGCCTCGGTGGACACCTTGGGTTGAGACAAGACTCGAGCTCTTATGGAAAAGCGGTATTACTGACCGCAATTAGTACGTGATGTGGGAAAAGCCGTACAACGTTGTCATATTTGTTAGACCTCCAAGGGGCAATATCAGAATACGGGCCTCTACACCCCGTTACCTGTGCCTGACGGTTCTTGGGAGGATTTATCAATGGACTTCGTGCTTGGTTTCCTACGAACACAACGCGGTATGGATTCGGTGTTCGTGGTAGTAGATCGTTTCTCCAAGATGGCACACTTTATCCCATGCAAGAAGACCCTCGATGTAACACACGTGACGAATCTATTCTTCAGGGAGGTCGTACGGCTACACGGGGTCCCCAAGACCATTACTTCTGAGCGTGACACGAAGTTCATTAGCCACTTTTGGCGGACTTTGTGGACTCGATTCGATACACGACTTCAATTCAGCAGTGCTTACCACACACAGACTGATGGGCAGACCGAAGTTGTGAATCGCATGTTGGGAAACCTCCTTCGCTGTATTTCAGAAGAAAAACCGAAGCAGTGGGATTTGGCCTTGTCTCAAGCAGAATTTGCATTCAACAATATGGTGAACCGCTCGACAGGGAAATCACCATTCCAGATTATCTATAGACGAGTGCCTTGTCACACGATTGACTTGGTCCTTCTGCCCAAACACCCAGGCATGAGCATTGCAGCAGAACATATGACAGACAAGATCATGGGCATCCATGCGAAAGTGCAGATCAAACTACATGCCTCAAATGAAAAGTATAAGGAACAAGCGGACAAGCACCGGCGACAAAAAGTGTTCGAGGTGGGCGATCACGTTATGGTCCATCTGTGTAAAGAGAGATTTCTGACCGGGACGTACAACAAGTTGAAAAGTAAGAAGATTGGACCCATCCCAATCATTCGAAAGATCAATGACAACGCTTATGTTATTGATCTTCCAAATGACATGGCGATCTCACGAACTTTCAACGTCGCGGACCTGACCGAGTATCATGAACCAGCGCAGGATAAGAACTCGAGGACGAGTTCTTTTGAAGTGGAGGGGACTGATGTAGAGTGGGTCGCGAACAATTTCATGGCCAAGATGAATCAGAAAAGGCTCGGTCGATGACAGAAGTGGACCGGACTGTCGGACCTTAGATCGGGCGTATCTCACAATCCGGAATGAGTTAGCTGATGTAAAATATATGATTTTGGGGTAGAACGAGCTACTTTAGCCAACCAACCTGGCTATGCCAGGTTGCGCAGCCCGGAATTGCGAAAAACCCCTGAATCGACGGTCGTTTCCCTGTTTTAATTTCGTTTTTACTATAAATAGTAAGTTTTAATTTGGTTATAACTCTTCATCTGTCGGGCTTTAGGAGTTGCGCCCAACGTGAAAAGAGCTTAGAATAATTAGGAGAACGGTTTGGTGAAGCCAAATAGGACACTTACTATTTTTGGCCGAAAACCTTGCGCGACCGTCTATAAATAGTATGTTTACTATTTATAGTAAGTCGCGAATTCTAGGAGTTTTAGTTGTAGTTTGATTCTGATTTCTTTACCATTGCTTGGTACTCCTATTTAAAGGGTCGTGAACTCGTTTTTAGTCATCAATTAATCAATTTTGAATTTATTAGAATTTATTTCTATTTTCTGCTTTCTTTCCTCGTGGATTCGAGAAGTATCTGTGAGGAGTCCAGAGAAGCTCCGTGGATTCAGAGTAGTTATCCTCATCACGTTCATCCCTGCGTCAGTATGCCATTCCTATAATTTCTTAGTGCCTGTGTATCAACTGACATATTAAGTTCCCTGTTGTAAAGGACTGCATCACCTAATTTTTAAATGCTCTTTGATTTAAAACCATTCCCTCTGCTTCAATAATTGGAAAGATTAGACATCTGGAAAATTAATTGCATGGAAAATTATACTCGACGACTATTCATATTATATATAACATAGATTTGCACTTACTATAGAAGGTATTATACATGTTATATATAATATAGATTGGCACTTACTATGGAAGGTATCATACAAGGACAGCACTAATGAGTATGCAACAGGCATATTTATTGCTAACTGAGTGCTATATGGGGAATAAACAAGCATGAAATATACAGTTGAACGTCTGCTATCTATGCATACTATTGAAATCGTTTTAGAGTCTTCTCTTTCTCTCTCTCTGCATGTAGCCACACCTTCTCTCCCTATCCATATGTCGCTCTCTATAGATTTGCACTTACTATGGAAGGTATTATATAAGAACCACACTAGCTTAACTTAGAATAGGTATACAACTGGCATATCTAGTGCTAACCGAGTGCTATAAGGGGAACAAGCATGGGATATATGGTTGAACATCTACCCATGTCTCATTTTTCCAAAGTTAGGCTCCTTGTAGGAGTGAGGGATAAGTAGAGATGAGATGCCTACCATTGAAATCATTTTGGAGTCTTCTCCTTTTCTGTGTACATACAATCTCTCTCTCTCTCTTTGGTAAACACTCAAATAAGATCCAAATTCAAAAGATTGGAATATCTAATGTTTTTTCACCAGGAGAAGAAGGAACAGGGCATGCTTTGGAAGAAGTGAGACATCTTATCAGGAATAGTTAGGGCATCTTTGAATACTCCAAAGTTTCATATCTAAAGTGAGATTTCAAGAAATCGCTTGAGTTCAAGGACGTCAATCAGACAACGTAATTTTTTGTAATGTAATCTTGAAAATCATATTTGCCTTCCAAATTGGAGTGCTGATGATTCTCTTTCAATCATTGAGACAATGGCTATCATCTGATTTGAGTGTGACTTTTGAGTTATGTTCCATCCACGATGAGGCCCATGAGCTGGATGGTCTTGATGGGCATGACTAGATTCTACATTTAAAGCAGACAAGTCCATTATACTATGTCAGTTTTGATTGACGTCGTGTCAGCTTTTGGGCACCCAGTGGAACCTCCTTTAAAAAAAAAAAAAAAAAAATTGTTTTTTTGTTTTTTTGTTTGAAGGCAAGAATAATCTTATTTCCAATCAAGAAAACTAATGGCTGAAATTATGACATGATGAAAAAAAAAAAAAAAATTTAAAAGAAGAAATAAAAAATGAAAAATACAAAAGCAAGATTAAAAAAAGAAGAGACTCAAGTGTAAAAAAAAAAAAAAGATAATAAAAAAATCACCCACACCGAAAGCTTACCCCAGGCTAATCTCTCCTATTTTCAATCAAAAGCATCCGTCCTCCACGGCCTCGACCCATGCTCTATGGGTCCCCCAATGTTTTATATGTAACCCATCTTATCCATCAATGAAAACCATTATTCAAATCACAAGTACAAAACATCAGCCAGGTAAAGGAACAATGTGAAAGTACTAAGACCTTTAAGTTCACATGGTGTGGCCTATTTGATATTTGGGTCAAGATGATCTTTGAATTTTCACTTCATCCTAGTGTGTAACACCTGATTGACGGGTTGGATGAAAGATATCATGGTGTCCCACATACAAAACTATGATTGGTATTCCATCCCCGTTGTGCCCTGCTCATATGAGTTGTTGATCTTGATGATATTTGTCCCAGGTCTTATAATTGAGGATAGAACCCAAGAACAGAGTGGATTTTATATACAATTTGGTGGGCCCATAAACATGAGTATTTTATGCGCCCTAAAAAAAGGTGTTGTAGATGGTTCCTGTTCTTTTTTTATGATGTTGCGCAGCTTGAATTTCCAATACACATGACATGTCAGCAGGAAAACATGTAGCATAATAAGCTTAGCATGCTGTTTGTATCAAAATTTACTAGAATCAGATCAATGGCGCAGATTGAGCCACATGATATATTGGATATCTTTATGATATGCGTCAAATTTAGAGAGCGTATATTATATCTTTGAAGAGCTTGATGTTTAAGCTATCTCAGATAAGGATGAGTAATCATTAGGGTTACGTCAACACTCAAGTATGTTTTAGACGTTTAACAAAAGTAAAACCACGATGGGGAAGAAGTAACTACTCTCTCCCAGTTGGTTACATGCGAAAGTGCCACATGTGTAAGCAGATATTCTCGCATCTCTTCTTGGGAAGGCTATAACTAATAGAGGCAGATACAAAGGAAATGATCATGAACCCTTAATCAATCAAACTAGCACAGTACTATTTATCTTATCTTAGTTTACAATTTCCATTGCTTTTCGGTGTGGGACGCTTAGTCTTTAGGAGTAGTGTAGTTTAAGTCCGTCCTTGCAATGACACTGAACTGATTTCTAGTTGTAGTCTGTGGCTGTAATTCCCTTCCATCTGCGCCTGCTTGTCGAATCTAAATGAAAACCTTAGCTTTAGAAATCGTCCACCTGCACTTATGCGCTGGGCCAACCGTAACTGTAATTTTCAGCATTGACTGCACCTCACTCATTAGCACACCGCTTTGCGAAGTGCCTTGATACTCTCAGACAAGTTGGTGATTCCGTTTTAGTGATAAGTATCACTCATTTCCGCATCTATTATCTATCTTTTTCATTCGACTATGTAATTGCTGTACATTTGAAAGTTCTTAATTTTCAAAGCAAAAAAAGAGCTCATGAGAAGAAATCTCTCAACCTCTGCTAGTCGTCTGATATTACATGCACTCGATAGTTGGCTGAATAGACGGTCGGTCGAACCACTACTAAACACCGCTCTATTCCATAGTTGTGATACAATTGGATGTCTAGCTACATGTACATAGCTAATATACTCACTTATATGAGTGTAGAAGTAGACACACTTCCTATGAGAATTGAGACATTCTCTAGAGTACTCATGAAATTGGGATAAAACATGTGGCTGTAACGTGCTAGCTCAAGAAATTCAAGTTGCTTTAAAATATTGTGTGCGTGATGTATTTAGGTTGTTATTGTGGGGGGTTAGTTCAAAACTTTATGTTACTTCCTCCCAACAAATCATATACATTTATATTAGGTAATGTTCAAATCTTTTATATACCATTGTCAATGCACTTCGTTACGCTGATTTGTCCAATTGGTTTTATAATCATTTATTTTTTTTTTTTAAAATTGTAGGGGATTGTTTGATTAAAAATGTTTTTAAATTAGATTTGAAAAATCTAGAAAAAAAAAAAAAAAAAATCAGTTTTTGCATTTGTTAACCAACTTACCTTATTTGTATTTAGTTTTGTTCTATATTGGAAAATTGTTAGGAAAACTAAACATTTATATTAAAATTCCTCACTTATCCTTTGTAATGGAAAACAAGAATATGCCATGGAAGCAACCTCGCACGCGCGCGCTACATCTGAGACTACGAATGTGCTATGACGAGGCTTGGTGTGGTGCGGTGTCTTTGATTAGACACTCTTGGTTTTCTCTAGGCATGTGCCAATATGCATTTATTACGTTGCTCGCATGCGCCTCAAGCCCTTAGTTTTTTCTGTGTTTTTTTTTTTTTTTTTTGACATATCAATTCGAGTATTCTTGAGTTTGTGTGGCTGTGATCGGTAGTGCACCAGATCGAAACCGTTCATTTTGGAGGAGAGTTGTTGTATTCTGAGGGCATAATTGTTGAGATTTAAAACATCAGGTCGTCTTCCCGTGGGGGTAAATTTGTCTTTAAAACAAAAATAGTAACGTGTCTTAGTTCTATATTTATTATTTTGAATTTTTTACTGTATCTCTATATTTTATAACTAACAATCGTTCTATTTATAACAAGCTTTATCCTTTGGACGATGGTGATTGAGACATGTATGCATGCCATGTACTTGGGATGAGCCATTAACCATCCAAAGCAAAGAGAACCATCAAAGTAGTCATTTCCTTCATGCTTCATGGCCCACTGTTGTGACTTTGTTTCAACTCATGAGAACCATCAGTGGTATAAATGTGTGTGCTCTAGCCCTGAGAATCACAACCCCCTTTGTGGATGGAGCACAGCCTTAAAACTGAGATGACGGGACAATTTGACTATTTGATTTTGTTGTTAAAATTAGAATATGCTTACATGGTTGTAGCGGCCCACTTGATGAGTGGCTTAGATATTGCACTATTGTACATGTACGTGAGGCATAGTTAGCAAAACATCCTGTGAAAAAAAATGCTATGGAAAATTTCATATTTACTTTGGCATGGATCATTAAAAGTAGGTAAAAGAAATTTTGAAACACAAGATTCTAGTACCAAAGTTCTGAATTAATATGGTTTGGGAAAAATGGAGTGAAAGCAAAACGGCCATACATGTGCACATTTGTTCTATATATATATATATATATATATATATATATATATATATATATATATATATATATATATATATATATATATATATATTCCTAAGGAATCTGTATTTTACCAAATGATGTCTCCACGGTTAGAAACCAGATGAAGGTACTTTAAAAGAAATGGAAGATCCAAATTACAAATATGGTCGTAGTTACTTTTTTTTTCTTTAAAATGTAGTGAAACTCAAGACTTTTAAAGCCAACGTGATGCAGGGGAGGACGTGAGGTCGAGCACCATCTTCCTCAAGAGGATAACTATTCCGAATCCACAGAACTTCTCTAGACTCCTCACAGAGACTTCTCGAATCTACGAGGAAAGAAAGCAGAAAATATAAATAAATTATAATAAATTCGAAATTGATTAATGAATGAAATAAAATGAGTTCACACTTTAAATAGGGGAACCAAACAAAGGGAAAGAAATCAAACTACAACTAAAACTCCTATAATTCGCGACTTACTATAAATAGTAAACTTACTATTTATAGATGGTCGTGATGTCTACTAGTGCGCAAGGTTTTTGGCCAAAAATAGTAAGTGTCCTATTTGGCTTTACCAAACCGTTCTCCTAATTATTCCAAGCTCTTTTCATGTTGGGCGCAACTCCTAAAGCCCGACGGATGAAGAGTTATAATTAAACTAAAACTTACTATTTATAGTAAAAATGAAATTAAAGCAGGGAAACGACCGTCGATCTAGGGGTTTTTCGCAATTCCGGGCGTTGCAACCTTGCGTAGCTGGGTTGGTTGGCTAAAGTAGCTCGTTCTACCCCAAAATCATATATTTTACGTCAGATAACTCATTCCGGATTGCAAGATACGCCCGATCTAAGGTCCGACGGTCCGGATCACTTCTGTCGTCGACCGGGCCTTTTTTGATCCATCTTGGCCATGAAACTGTCCACGACCCGCTTTACATCACAACACGGTATGTATATAACATCTAAGCCGTTGAACATATGCATCACACCATGAAGGTAACATAGAACAAAACATTATGTTAACGATAAGATCATAAGATGGATTGCACTTGAATTGGGATATTTTGAATGGCATATATTATTTTTTATGGATTGTCCCACTTTATAATTGGATCTGTCACGTTTTTGGTTTCCCTTATAATAATGTTGGTGTGCGTATGTTGGATGGATTGGATGTAAGATACATGCCACATGGGACCCACAACTTTTGATTTCCACTTTGGTTTAAAGAAAAAGCAAAGGAGGGTAGTAACATAATTTCTCTTCTTAAAAAATGCACTAGACAGGAATATCGGTCATTGGAGACACTATTTGATAAAATCCAATTCCTTAAAAGGAGTTTTGTAATAAAAAACAAAGGTTTAAAGTAGAAAAGTTAAAATAAATAGAACATCTACCCTCCTTTACATGGATGAATTTATATATATAAATACCTGAGTGGTGTTTTTGACCTCTATTAAATTCTCCATTTTCAAGTAATCTACATATAAATTAGTCTTTTTCTATTAATAGTTTTCACTTTCTACTCAATTTTATCCATGGGTGGTGACCACCAATCTCTATTTTCTAAATTTTTCTAAAACTTTTGTTTGAATAAAATATGCTTATTTAAAAGAAAATTGTGTTTGATTGAGCTTGCTTTAAAAATGAGTGTTTTTTTTTTTTTTTTTTTTTTTTTTTTTTTTTTTTTTTCATCTTTTTAAAAATACATAGTTTAAAACAGAGCTTTGCTGATAGAGATGCAAGTGCACTTATAACTGGTTGCTGAGTACAAATGCATTTCTCAAGGAGTTGTTGTTAAGGAATTTTATAAAAGATAAAAACTCCTGATAAATCTAAAATATACCAAAAAAATTCCACATGAACCAAAATACGGTGTATTACTGTATGAGATAGGACGTTACTAAAGTATTTCATATATTATTTTTTATAAAAGTAATAAAATAAGAAGATTTTAAAGCCCACGTGTTATACCTATGACATCCAACCTACCAGCATATACATATAACTATGATAATCACGCCTACCAAAAATCTTTGAAATTGAATCACCAAATGAGCTGCAAGTGCATTTTGATATTTAAAGCAGTATGTTTTTACGGTGTGGCTTACTTAATATTTAAATCGACAGAAATTTTAGTTTTTTTTTTTTTTTTTTTTTTCAAATATCACAGCAAATTACATCTATTAGACGGATTGGATATTGTATAAATATAACACGAGCCCACAATTCTCCATTTCATTGCTTATCTTACAGAAAAAGTGTACAATGGGCATTAGGACAATTTCACCGCCTGTAAAGCACTTCCCTGCCATTTGGGTTGGTAGGAAAAATATTTAAAATTTAGGATTTTTGCAATAAAAATCTCTTTTATAAACTGCACATGATTTGGAGTGAAAATGAGAGGCTTCTATACTGACAACTTGCCCAACTCCAAGGGACTATTTATTTACTATTTTCCCATTTAAAATGTCTCTCTGGTATTCATGTTATGGTTTTCTCTCTACAGGTTTGCCCCTACTGTGGGTTACCATATGGCCCACTTTGATGTATTTATTATGTATAAACGCTGTCCATCCGTTTTTCCAAATTATTTTAAGTTATTTTCTAAAAAATGAAGCAGATCCAATTATCAGGTAGGCCATGCCATAAGAAACAGTGGTGATTGACTATCCTACTATTAAAAGCTTCCTACGATGGACATTAATATTTCTGTAGTATTTATTTACTATCCAATTTATTAATAAGGTCCAATAAACCTGGACGAAGGCAAAAAATCAAATATCAACTTGATCTAAAACTCGTGGCTTATTAATGGCCAATCACCATTATTTATGATGGTGTGGTCCACCTGATCATTGGATCTGCTTTATTTTTGTTATTATTCTATAAAATGATCTGAAAAAACTGACGGACAGAGTGGATACATAATACATACATCAAGGTGGGCCCCACGTAAGGACTGCACCGTCTTGGGTGACGCCAGGGTCTCACCTAATCCACTCTCGCTATTCAATGTATCTGGGAATTTTTTAAATAACCAAACTGTTTGTGATAAGACAGCCGTTGGTTTTGATAAACACCCAATGCTTTTGAACAAAAAAAAAAAAACAGGGGGGTGAAATGTAAGGCAGCATAGCTTGGATTTTGAACTGTTTGGGCTGGGCCCCAGTTCAAGCCCTATGTGATAGGGCACCCCTTGAATGGGGATGCCTGAAAATTTTAGTAGATGGGATATTTTAACCGTTTGATTATTCAAAGATTATGATAACCGTCCATTTTGAAAACCAAAGATAAAAATTTCAAATGATGGATATATTTCAATTTAAGAAAATTTAGTTGCTGTCTATCCACCCACCATACAATTTGAGTAAGACGATCCAAATTCAAATGCTGAAGTCATGTAAATGTGTATTTGAGCAAACTTTCTTCTTTTATGCGCCTCAAATATGGAAGAGGAATTGAAAAACAGTTGCCTAGCTTTCCTACTGGGACTCGGGTTGTCAAGGTCCTCGGGTTGAAAAATGCCAACCTCATTTGTATCAAGGTGGTTTTCTGTGTGATTTGCAGTAAATATAGGGACTTTAATATAAATAAGTAATAATTATTTACTTTGCTTGTGATGTTTTCAGGTACGGTGACATGAGGCCGGATACAATGTGGGTAGGGCTGTCAATGGGCTTAGTGTCTCAAATGCTCATAACCTGGCCTGCCCGATAAGTCTTTAACCTAATTTTCTCCTTGGGTCCTGACTCTTACTCTGGTGGTATACTTTAAGGAGTTTCAACACCGGGTCAAGGGTTCGAGTACCCATAGGTGGTGAAATCCTACTAAGGTGTGACTGTGCGTGTGTAAAAAAATAAAAATAAAAAAAATAAAAAAATAAATTAGACTGTTTCAGTCCGTTGAAATTACTATTTTCTACTGTGTGATCCACTTAAACTTTGGATCTGATGCCCACCGTTGAATTTACTATTTTCTACGGTGTGATCCACTTAAACTTTGGATCTGACTCATTTGACTCATTTTTGGGCATATGCAATTCCATAGGCTTCCAAACAGTCGGAACTTATAATTATCGTGATTTTACCACTTATCTCCGGTATTTGGATTGGTTGGGTGTCCAGTATAGGAAACAGTTGAAATGGGGAGGTCCCACCATTGCGATCATTTAAATTGTGTATGGGTCCACTTAGGTGTGTGCATACATCCAATCCACTGATTATTCACTCTTCTAAGACTCATGCGTGCCTGATGTGGGGATGGATGTGATGAGGTCGATCACCGTCTTCCTCAAGGATAACTATGCCGAATCCATGGAGCTTCTCTGGACTCCTCACATAGACTTCTTGAATCCACCGGGAAAGAAAGCAAAAAAAATAGAAATATATTCTAATAAATTCATAATTTAATTAATGAATGAAATAAACAAGTTAATTTCAGAATCATACTATAACTAAAACTCTTAGAATTGGCAACTTACTATAAATAGTAAACTTACTATTTATAGACGGTCTTGATGTCTACTAGTGTGCAAGGTTTTCGGTCAGAAATAGTGTCTTATTTGACTTCACCAAGTTGTTCTCCTAACTATTCTAAGCTCTTTTCACATTAGGAGCAACTCCTAAAGCTCAACGGATGAGAAGTACTCAAACTAAAACTTACTATTTATAGTAAAAATAGAATTAAAATAGGGAAACGACCGTCGAGCCGGGGTATTTTGCAAATCTGGCTTGCATAACCCGGTATAGAGGGGTTGAGTGGCTAAAGTAGCTCATTCTACCCCCAAATCATATATTTTATGTCCAATAACTCATTCCGGATTGCGAGATATATCCAGTTTAATGTCTAACGGTCTGGATCACTTCTATTGTCTACCGGGTCTTTTCTGATCCATCTTTGCCAAGAAATTGTTCGCGACCCGCTCTACATCAGTGTCCCACCATGTGAATTTAAAGTTTTAGGCATGGTTTTACACCGTTATTTATGGGATGCCCACAAAATATCCCCTACTAGAAGATCTGGACCTATCAATTGGTGGCCTATTAATATCCGGTTAAGAAAATAAGTTTTCATTCAACAGAAGAAGATGCCTAGATTCAAAAGGTTAGCATCTACCAATCTAATATAATTTTGGGACATCATCCATGGTGGACCCCATCCAGTCAACGGTCTAAATGGGCACTACGAAAATTTAACTACCTACAAAGCACTTCCCTTGCATTTCGGTTGTCATCGGTCGAATCCTAAAATTCGAAGAATTTTGCAGTAAAAACTCCTTCTATAAACTCATGAAAATGAGATGGGTTGGGCACTGATCACAGCTGGCTAAAGTGGCTATTTGCTACTTTCCGATTTAAAATATCTCTCTCATGATTCACTTATTGCAATATGATAGGTAGGGGTGCTATCCAATGTATCTGGGATTTTTTAAATGACCAAACTATTCGTGATAAGACATCCCTTAGGATTTTATATAAACAATTCAAATGTAGGGCTGTCAATGAGCTTGACGGTTGGCTTTGGCCTGGATTTTGATTTGTTTGGACAGCCTGTTCAAAATTTTGCCTAGCACAAGTTTGATTTAATAGGGCATCAAGGGATGTCTGAAAAATTTCGGAGGTTAAATATTTTAATGCTTTGATTACACAAAGGTTATTGTAACTGTCCATTTTGAAAATCAAAGATTTAAATTTCAGATGGTTGAAATATTTCTGTTATGAGAAGATCTGAGCCCCTTATAATTCCGAGGACCGACGTCATCGAACCGATAACTACATGCGACGCCCAGGGCTAAAGGGTTCGCTAATGAGTTGTAGAGGTGCCTCGACCTTGAGATTAATGATCGGGATGAAACTCGACTCAATAAAGTAGGCCCGATACCCCGTCTCGGACCTCGTGAAAGAAATATCTCGGAACGCGCAACTGGCGAGAGGTCAAGCTCACTGGATCGGCTCGGATTATGAACGCGATTGCTGCTCGACGAAGGCTTGTAATCACTCCGACTAAGGCCTCATCTGCCAATAGGGCCGAGCCGAGTCCGGATCCCGAAGTGAGCGCTCCATGAGCTAAGTTTAGAAACTACCATAAGTGGACGTGGCCGGTTACTTCATTCACATACATGCATGATACGCATAATATCCTACACGATCCTCGAATTGCGCATAGTATCATCACGATCCGAAAATCCCCCTGATTGAGTGAATTGTGCTGAGATTGACGGATCTCGACCGTCCGAGAGTCAGGTATAAATACCGGAAGATCCCATTGCTACAGGTACACAACATCTTGCATTCTCCCTCCACCTCTTGACTTAGACCCTGATTCCCTTTACCTGACTTAGGCATCGGAGGGTCCCCCGGCTTAGCCAGGGTCTCCTTTGCTTACCCTTTGCGCAGGACCAGGGTCCCTTGGAGACGCATCACACGGAGCAGAGGGTGATCCAGATTTTGTCATCAACAATTTCAATTTAAGAAAATTTAGTTATTGTCTGCCCACCACACAAGTTGAGACTTAGACTATCCAAATTCAAATGTAGAAGTCATGTTATGTTGTAATGTGTTGGGGTGTATTTGAGCCAACTTGCTCAGTTTATCCACACAAATTTATTCCACCGCTCAGGTAGGCCACACCACACGGAACAGTCGAGATGAGAGGTCCCACTGTTGAAATTATTTAAATTACAATGGGTCCATTGTGGTGTGTGCATTCATCTAACATAGGGGTGTATACTGAGTCGAACCGAGTCAAGTTGGCCTCAGCTCAGCTCGGCTCGGCCACTAGCTAACCCTAGTTCAAACTCGGCTCGGCTCGGTTTCGAGCCTGACTGGCTAACTCGACTTGTTTTGATCAGTAGCTTAGGCTAGTATGAGCCGAGTTCAAGCCAAATCGAGCCTCTGTGGCATTTTCACAAACACATGCTGTGCACTTTCAATTTCTCACTGTATGTAAAACAACAACAGTTGTTTACAAGTATTTCATCAATCACCTTATATGCAACATCAAAAAAAAAAAAAAAATGATATTTGTTTCATATACATAACTTCTTTGCTACTAGCCGATACTTCGTTGAGTCATTTCATCAAACACTTGGTGAGCGGCATCAATATCTAAGTAACCAAGTCACCGAACTAGTTTGATTTGAGTTCGATTCAAGTTGGGGTTCGATCCAAGTCGAGTCGAGCTCGAGCACAATCAAACTCGGTTCAAAATTTTTTTGAGCTAAAAAAATCAGCTCAAACTCAGCCTTGAACCGAGTCGAATCAAGCTTTTTTGAGTCGAGTCGAGCGAGCTAACGGAGCTAACTCGGTTCGTGTACACCCCTAATCCAACATACTCATGGTGCACTCATCCAAGACTCATGAATGTCATAATACGTTAATTTAAAGTTTTAGATATGATTTTACACCATTGTCTATGGATGCCCGCAAAATCTCCCCCACTAGAAGATCTGAACCTATTGATTGGTGGCCTACGAATAGCCTGTTAAGAAAATAAGTGTTCATTCAACGGAAGAAGAGGCCTGGATTTGAAAGGTTGGCATCTAACAATTAATAGAATTTTGGGACATCATCCATGGTGGGGCCCATCCAATCAACGGTCTAAATGGAAGAATAGTGCCCTTAGCACTGGATAATTAGGAATTATATGATAGTTTCTAGAGTCTTTGTAAGTATACCTGGGTTTTCAATCTTACATGTGGGGCCGTGGTTTTTGATCCAGATCATTGTTCATCTACAAATTAAGATGGTTGAAAATAGAAATTAGACTGTCGACATTCAACTGAAAAAACTACCAAGTTTGGCTTTTGAGATCTTGGAGATTTTTTGGGGCATCTTGCATACACGTTACGAGCCAACAGATAAATGATTTGGATTACCAATACATGGCACCATATATCAGAATCGGGAAAGCGGATTGCGTCCTACCCCCAATATCTAGTCATTAACAGACAGATCTCTGTGGGGTCCACCGTAATGCGCCATGTTTATCGACACCGTCCATCCTTATTCTCAGATCATATAAATGCAAGTTGGCACATGTTGACTCATTAATTATTAAGCAGGCGTGTAACTGATTTTTATTTTCATGTGCAAGATATACGCTTATTTTCCAATATTACAAAGAAAAAGTAAGGGATTTTAATATAAATGCTTAGTTTTTCTAATAATTTTTTAACGTAAAACAAAACTAAATATAATTAAAATAAATTAATTAACAAAGTCAAAAATCAATTTTCCTTTTATTTTTCAAATCTAATTAAAAAAAAAATCTTTTAAATCAAATATATATTGTGCAACAAAAAATTAACTGTGGGCGTGCTTACTCCCACTGTTGATACCATTCCGGTATATCTCTAACTTTTTCTTTTACGCACGCTAGTGGAATTTCACCACCTATGATACTCGAACCCTTACCGGGTGTTAAGACTCCCAAGAGTCTACTGCCCAAGCAAGAGTAAGGATCCAACAACCAACCACACCTTTGGTCTAAGGTCAATCTCTTCTCTCCCACGTTCCTTGCACGTGCCATGCAATTAATGATAACTGCGAGTAAGACCAGCAATAGGATAGATGGAGTGGACACAATTCGTTGGCGAACATGTGGATGGATGGTAATTATGAAAAAAGAAGGGCCCCACCATTACTTTCAATCTGGTTTTCTCTTTATTTATAATTGACACCGTTGATGGAGACATGTTGATGAATGCTATCCTACGCGCTCCTATAGGATGATTACTGTGATTAGTCAATCACGGACACGGATTTCCTGGAAAGCCTTGCGCAGGGAGTTCCTGTGCTGGAAAGGTAGGGCGCACCATGATGTTTGTGAGAAGTCCATCCGTCCATCCGTTTTGTGAGCTCATTTTATGATTTGAGATCAAAAGTGATCAGGATCCTAGACTTAAGTGGACCGTGCTAAAGGAAAAGGTGGGTAGGGAAATTCTCACTGTTGAAACCACACTGGGAGTGATGTTTACATGCCAAAACACAAATATTAGACTGATTCAAAACTTATGTGGCCCCACCATTATTTCAACTGAAAAGTTTAGCAGATATCTCATTGATTAAATAGACGAGAATTTGGTCATCTTAACTTTTCCAATTGAATCATCAATGATTTAAATCAGATGAATGGGTCGGGAAAAAGTATCCAGTTTAATTGTTTTGGAGATGGATAGAAAAGAGGAAATTGGATTGCGTACTGAGTTACTCAGTACGATTTTATCGTACTGAGTAAACTCAGTTAGGCTAACTTGGAATGTATTTGGTTTATCCGCACCGTCCATCCATTTTTCCATCTCATTTTAGTCGTTGAGACCATAATATAAGCATATAAAAACACAGATAACTACTTGATCCAAAACTTCTTTGGGCCCCAAAAGTTTTTCAATGGTAGAATTTCAATTCACACTGTTTCCCTTGGTGAGGTCCACTTAAAATTTCGATATATTTCATTTTTAGGCTCAGACCCTAAAATTATCTGTTAAAATGGATGAATGGAGTGGATGAAATACATAAATCATGGTAGACCCCACAGAGTTTACTCAGTACGCTTAGCGTACTGAGTTACTCAGTACACAATCCGCTTCCAGAAAAGAGCTCCTGGAAGATAAGATTAAGTTCGCTGTTCTTCCATCTCATTGAGAAAATCCAAATCGTAGGAGTATGATCTTTCCGCATCCATCGGATACCTCGAACAATTGTAGACGTACATTCCTCACATTTTCAACCCACCTGAGTATTGGATCTGCCTCATTTTTGGCCTCATATTCTAAAACGAGCTCATGGACAGGGTAGATTTCTCACAAACACCACGGTGGGCCCCACCTAGGTTTCCAGCGCAGGAGCTTTCAGAAAAAGGCTTTTGCACAAAATCCGGTCAATCATCCTAGGTGGGGCTCACCCAACATTCTGGTACACAAGAGGGCCCCTGCAGTCTTGCAATAATAATAATAATAATTATTATTATTATTTTGTGGCATAGCATTTGTCTAAGGTTGCTTTCTCAGGCACATGGGCCACCTTCGGCGTGGATGTGGACCGTTCACTGATTTGACGTACATCTATTACTTTGTCCAACCGTAATTGTGTCCACATGTATGTGCACGAGTGTGTGCACCCACACATGGTTCTCTTTGCTTCGACAAGTATGCAGAGCTTTGCTAAGTGCACACGTGTGTGCAATAAAGCTCATGTACACACGTGAGAAATCCAATCCATCCATCATGTTAGTCAGACCTTCTATATTTTTCCAAGAATAAATCTGGTCTCCTCGTGATGTGCGCCCCAATATTTGAAAACAAGTGGATGGGTTAGAAAATTTGAGCTAAGATTGGGACATTTATTTTGCAAATTGTGACCCACCTGACCAGTCAATCAGCTTGATTTTTAAGATTGGCCATCAATGCAGTGGTTCTGTTTTAACGGATGGATTGGTTTTTGGACCTATCATGCCAATAAAGAGCTGTTCATACAATTGTATGAAAGTATTCACACAACTGGAAGCGTATTGCAGTAAATTCTTCATTTATAAGTTTTTTTTTTTTCAAAAAAAGAAGTATAATAGAAGAAAGAGAAAAGAAATTAAAGGAGAAGTAACAGGAGAAAAAGAAGCATAGATGGAGTAAATTTCTTCTCCCGAGGTAGACTTGGAATAGGTTTCTCTATGACAGGCCAAAAATGTGCCTCTCTTATTAGCATATATGTGTTGGCACTCGGTGTGTTTTCTGTCATGTGTGGTGTGTACAGGCATACTAGAATTGATATGGTAGCTGGATTCAAACTGCTCAACTTTGACCCAAGCGTTAAAATAAGCAGATACATCCAATATGAATGTATATGTCCAGAATTTAAGAAGATCGATCACCTACTTAGTCGCTTACAAAATTTTGTAATGATCAGGCAATAATTGGATGATGGGTTCTTCCTTAAAAAGTGGGTTGCGCTTTACCTTTCACAAAAAGAAAAAAAGAAAAACAAAACTTTTTAATATACCAATAAAATCAGACAAAAGGAAAAATTCACAATCGGTCACTAGAAGTGACCGCAAGAATGCGTCTCTTGAAAGAATTGCTTGATATTGAATAAGAATAAAATCCAACGTATGAGGTTAGACCTAGATTACAACTAAGAACTATCACTAAGAGTTACCACTACTAGATTATCACTACTCCTAGGATAGGCCGAGATAAAAGATATATTTGTTTTATTTTGATTGTGTATTTGATTTGGGGTCTGTTTCTCTACTAATCCTCTCACTATTTATAGATATCCTTTGTAGCTTTCCTTTAAGTGTCTCTTCTTTAATTCAATGGTTATTGTTGATGACTAAATCTGGACGACTTTCCACTCCGACTCACAAACTCCGAACCGCTTTAGTTTCTCGAACCTGCACACTTGCAATGAGCAAAGGAGACCTTGGTCTAGGCAGGGGACCCTCCGATGCCTAAGTCAGGTTAATCGAATCTAGGTCTTAGTTCGAGTGTAGTAGGAGAGTGCAAGATGTTGCATACCTGTAGCAATGAAGTCTCATTGTATTTATACCTACCTATCAGACGGTCTAGGTCCGTTAATTTCGGCACGATACGCTCAATCAATGGAATACTATGATCGTGGAGATATTATCCGTAATCCGGAGATCGTGTAGCGTATCATGCGTATCTGCGGGCGAGACAATTGGTCGTGTTCGTTTAAGGTAGTTTCTTAGTTTATCGCATGGTGCGTCCACATCTCGCCTCGGGATCCTAAGCTAAAGCAACCCTGACTCCGAGCCTCGAACCTAGACCAACACACATGAGATTTTGCCATTGAGTTGTTAAGCGAGGACTGCGTCCCGAGTCCGAGCCGAGCTCCGGCCTGGGTTTATGGGGGAACCGGCCTTACTTGTCAGTTGAGTATTCTGGAGATCTCCCCTCCAAGCTCCGAGGTGGGTGGCGGACTCAACCCATTGAGTCGAGTTTCTCCGCAACGGGTGACACGGATGCAAGTGGTCGGATGATTCGTCTCTGGTCGGGCAGTAGTGGGGCGGTCCGAGATCTTGCAAGTAGGTTCTGGTATGATCTTCACATCGACCGTCTTGTTTGAACCGTCAACCCCAGTGTTAAAGCTCAACTGAGGGCGAACCGAGCATCATCCTTCAGATCAGGCCAGTTTTACTCTTATATATCCGATCCGGTTAGTGTGGCGTCGGACCTTGGAATTGAAGGGGCTCAGATCTTCCCATAACAATTATAGTCGTCAAAAAGTCCTCATTTCACTTTCTTGACTATTCCTCTTCTATTGGCCATGCCTTGTTTTTCTCGGCCGCGTCTTGCCTTTTGGCTGCACTTGATTTTCGCTTCGAGATTTCTCGGCCACATCTCCAAGTATCATCGAAAATCTTCTGCTCTCCAAGTCTCTCGGTCACGCCAGCTTTTGGATTCTCAGCCATAATTGGTTTCCTGATATCTTGACCGCATTGCCTAAAAGATATAACACATTCTTTCTTGCATTGATACATTTCCTTTCCTAATCGGCTTGGCAAGAATTAGGCTACAACATTACCCACCACATCACCTTACCTTTGGTTGAAAATGTGATGATGATGTTGATTCATTATTTAGCGCAATAAATGTGACAACTGGGCCAGCAAAAACATCAATTTCGGACATCTTGGACGAATTCGACTATCTCGGAAAAAAAAAAAATCGATTTGGCCATCTTAGTCGAACTCGACCATCTTGGTCGAAAAAATGTTAATAAATTCAGTCATTTTGGTCAAATTTGACTGTCTTAATTGAAAAACGTTGAATTCGACCATTTTGGTCAAACTTAGTCGTCTTTATCGAAAAACATCAAATTTGGCCACGACAATGGAAGTTGTTGGTCAATCCATTCTTGATAAGGTTTATAGTAAACTGAGGTAGTAATACGGCTAAGAACTTGGCCTGCTACCTCCTAGACCATTTGGATAATTTAGTAATGATTTAAACGACGAAGTTCGGCCATTAGACATGGTTTGGAGCTTACTTAGTTTTGTCTTTCATGATACGGTAGATTCCCAGGAAAGGGCTACCCGTAGATGTACCTTGGTTTCTTTCTTCAAGAACGACGTTCCTGATCTCCCGTTTAGGTTACTGAAACTCAACAGGCATCAGATCATTTCATATGTCCTGAATTGGAGCCAGATGAATATTCTGTTGTTGAATATGTAACTGCGGTGTTGGTGGTACTAACGCTAGATTTCCGATATAACTAATATCAAAAATTGGCTGAGGCACATTTTGCTGCAACACGGTAGCTATTCTTTACGGTAGCTATTCTTAAAAAAAAAACATCCTATCCAAGCTTCTGGTCTAGCTAGTCATCCATCTATTGAAGGTTTCAGCCTGAGCTCGTAACTGCTCTACCATATGATGATTCGTCATTTATATATCACGTAGCCTAGCCATCATTTTCTCAAAAAGATTTGTCGCCCATCTTGCTTTCTCTTAACTTTCATACTAGCTCATCTTATCTAGTCCCACCAGGTGTGCCGGAATCGATATGGCGGCTCGATTCAAATTGATCAACTTTGATCCCCAGTACTAAAATAGGCAGATATGTCCAATATGAACATATATGACTAGAATCTGAGAAGATCGATCGCCTACTTAGCCACTTGCAGAATTTTGTAATGATTAGGTGATAATCGAAGGGTGGGTTTCTTCCTTAGAAAGTGAGTTACACTTTGTCTTTCACAAGAAGAGACTTTTTAGTATACCATTGCAATCAGACAAAAGGAAAACTACAATTGGTCACTAGGAGCGACGGTAGAAATGCGTCTCTTGAAAGAACTGTTTGATATTCGATAAGGATCAAGTCCAGCATATGAGTGTTGACTTGGATTACGACAAAAAACTATGATTAACAATTACCACTACTGGATTATTGCTACTCCTGGGATAAACTGAGATAAAAGATGGATTTGTTTTGATGGGGTCAGATTTATTTCTCTGCTAATCATCTCGCTATATATAAATCTCCCTTACAGCTTTTTTTTAAGCATTTCTCTTCTTTAATTCATCTGTTATAGTAGTTGAAGAGCCCTCCTCTAACTCAGCGGTTAACATGTTTCGTTTCCTAGTCAGGTTGGTCACAATTAGGCTACAACAATGTGTAGTGTTAGCTTTATTGCACACGTGTGAGCTTGGCAAAGTTCATAAATAAATATGGGTTTTGCTAATATTCCCACTTTCTCAAACCTTGCAAAACGCTACACCGAGTGGCATATTGTCGATTGCAACTATTCATTCATTCTTACAACTAACCAAGCCATGGTGCAAAAATCATGCCAATCCGGTTATCTTAAGCTTGAGATTAATAGCATGAAAATGGACTGCCAAGATAGACCCGGGAAATAAAATAAGTCCAATCATTATCTTGAAACATCCGGTAGATAGATCCCATATAGTATTTCCTATTATTCTAAAGTAAGACTATGATTCCATGATCGAACCATGTGATATATGACTCATAAACAACATATGGTTGTAACAAATTGGCCCCATTAAAAGCGTTAGGATAATCTGATTTTTTGTGATTCTTACATCATGGCTTGCTCCTAGCTGTATAAATGAATAGACGAATTATTCATATCAACAATAAGTCACCCTGTGCAGTTTAACAGGTTTGGGCATGTTATTAAACCCATGTGTGTGTGTGTGTGTGTGTGTATATTATATATATATATATATAATATATATATATATATATATATATATATATATATATATATATATATACACATATGATTTGTGTGGTGTGGCTCACAAGAATCACAACTCTACCTGAATTTTTGGTCATAGGTCCAACATTGGATGACACATGTAATGGTCAGAGTGGATTTCACATAAACATCACCTCATACTCCTTGAAAAAAAATCAAGGGTACATCCCTGCCCAAACGTCTCCCAAGGTGTGGCCCACATGAATCATAGATTTGTATGATTTTTGAGCCATGGGACTAAAATTGGGCATGCCCACCATGATGAGCAACTAGTGCAAAAATTCAATATCTAAGTCATGGATGAGAAAAAACACAAGTGTTGCTCACTCAACAAGCATATGTGACTGAATTTTGTACAAGATGATCCTAGATTTTATTTTATTTTATTTTTATTCTATGGAGTATGAAATGTCTTAATTACCCTTGTTACTTCAACCCAAAGCTTGCCTAAAACAATAAAAGCCACATGGACTTTAACTTGCTATGTTTAGGAAATCTAAACCTATCACTAGTTTCTTTACCTAACTTTAGGCATAGGTATCACTAACAAGTTACATCTGTGATTTAGGTGGACCATACTACTAAAAATGGTATACTGGGTGATGCTGACTCTCTGGACTTTTTCCCACGGTGTGGCCCACCTGAATCAAGTATTATCCTGACTTTAGAGTTGCAGACCTAAACGTTTTTGTGACATCTAATGGTCTGAGTGGATTTTACATAATCATCGGGTGGCTCAATAAGAAATTAATAGTGAACGTCTCTTCCAAATATTTTCTTGTGGACCATCCGAATCACAGGTCATTCTGACTTTTTGGCAGTGGGCCTAAGTTGGATTACATGTTAATGGTCCATGTGGATTTCACATACGCATCGAAGTGGGCCCACAAAAATTGGCCTTGGATACTACCTCGGCAGGGGAACCGGCCAAGAGGAATGGTATAGTAGGGCTCCGTGAGCCCACCTTGATGTATGTGTTTCATCAATCTTGTCCATCCATTTCGACAGATCATTTTAGGGAATAATCTTTAAAATGAGGCATATCTAAGGCTCAAGTGGACCACACCACAGGAAATAGTGGGAATAGAACACTTACCGTTGAAACCTCTGAGGATCCACGGAAGTTTTGGATCTAGATGATATTCATGTTTTCCCTTCATCCGAGTTAGTCTGATCTTATAAACAGGTTATATGACAAAAAAACATCATGGTGGGCCCTAGGAAGGTTTCAATGGTAAGTGTCATTGTCACCACTATTTTCTATGGTGTGGTTCACTCAAGCCTTAGATCTACCTTTTTTTTTGTGATCATACACTAAACTGATCCATTAAAATGAATGGACGGCATGGATGAAGCATATACATCTCAGTGGACCCCACGGAGCCCCTGTTAGGACCTTCCGTCTCTAACTAGGTACCATCACTGACTAGCCCCGGTGGAGGTAGTAACCGATCCGCGTCCTCATCCAAGACGGTCCGACCCTTAACGTGCGTCCCACCTTGATGTATTCTGTATCCATCCCGTCTCCATTTTTCCATATCATTATGGGAAATAATCCAAAAAATAAAGCAGATCCGATTATCAGAGGGTATTATCCAAAAAGAAGAAGAAGAAGAAGAAAAAGAAGAAGATCCCATTATCAAATGGAGGATATCTTAGGGAACGGTGGTAATTGAATGCCCTGCCATTAAAAACTTCTAAGGGCATACCTTAATGTTTTCATAGTGTTTATTTGCCATCCAATCTGTTGATAAGATCATATAAGTCTAAATGAAGGCAAAAACAAATAAGATCATATAAGTCTAAATGAAGGCAAAAACAAATATCAGCTTGATCCAAAACTTTAGTGGTCCATTAATGGCCAATCACCACTGTTTCTTTTGGTATGGTCTACCTGATAATTGGATTTATTTTACTTTATATAATGTCCTAAAATGATATGGAAAAACAGATGGATGGTGTGGATATAGAATACATTTATTAAGGTGGGCTCCACGGCAATGGTTGCACCATCATGGTGTGTGTGTATATATGCATGCACCCTTAAACCAGCACACACCGCAATGGGTACTCGAACCCAAGATGCGTATGTTAAATCCAGTCTGACCATTAGATGCATGATCCCAAGTCAGGCTCATGGCAAATAAAAAGTAAAAAAATCAAGCTGATGTGTGAATTAGATTTGCCACAACAAAAGAAAGAGTTTGGAGAGAAGTCCGCTCTTGATTTTTATTGGGCCACCATAATGACTATAAGGAGCCGTTTGAACGGATGGATTCGTTGTACCAGACCGACATATGGGAGCGGGTGGAGCTTCAAGTGGACCGGAGAGCGGTTGGATACATGTGGATCTTCAAGAGGATACATCATAGATACAGGGTGAGAATGGTAGAGAATGGTTATGCTCGGAGAGAAGGGATTGGTTTCTCAGAGATATTCACGCCGACGGTATAACAGGTGTCTATTAGATCCGTGATTGGCGCTGGTTGGCTAATGTGATCTTGAGCTTGAATGATGAATGTGAAGTCTACACTTCTGCAAGGGAAAGTGAAGAGCAGATCTACATGAAGCGAGCAGAGTGGTTCGAAGTTAAAGGGGCTGAGCAGGTGGTTGTGGATCGACCTATCACCTAGACGGTAGTTTGATTCCTTCATGGTGAGTCAGGAATTGATGATATGTAGATCGCCAATTATGACATGTTTGAAATCAATGTACTAAATACTCGGTTAAGTGGGACATCCAAGATGAAGGATCGGGGAGCTGCAAAGATGGTTCTCGGCGTTGAGATTGAAAGAGGAGTGAGCTTTGGTAATCACAAGAGGAATACCTTGCGTGTAGGTATTAATTAAGGATGTGATGAGCAAGGTAAAGCCGGAGAGCATTCCCTACGCGTCTCTCCTCAAGTTTTCCTCACGACATGTCTCAAAACAGATGAGAAAAAACAGGATATCTCATGAGCCTTATTCGAATGCGGTTGGCAGTATATGTTAGGGTTTGGATTAGATCGGTTATTTCACAGGCTATCAGTGTTGTGAGCAAGTACCCCGACAAGCAATATTGGGTAGCGGTGAGATGGTAAGAAGACTACGTCTTTCCTTTTGAGAAGACAGAAACAAAGGTGGTTGGGCACGTGGACTCAGATTCGGCAAACATGTTCACCTAGATCGTTCCTGCAGAGAAGTTCAAGTTCTGTGTAACTTCTCTGGGCTTGGCGATGGCAGAAAGAAGGACGAAGTGTGCACGAGAAGCTATGATGTGATGCAGAGATACAAGAAGCTACATGTTTGAAGATTGAAGACATGGTGGAGATTGTAGTCAGAGAAGATGTCTTAAATCTTTTGGGTTGCACGACCGGTCGAGCAGGTCGCGGGCCATCTCGACTCGATGTCTAGCGAGCACAAATATTTGGTGTCCGGGCCGCTCGACCAGTCGAGGGGTTCCCTCGACCAGTCGAGGACTTGACTCGATCAGTCGAGGTTACGCAAATTCGAGTTCAGATCTTGTGCGGACTACGGAAATCTGAGGCGGTTTCGAAAGGGTGCGAAAGAGAAGTTTCCTAAACTATAAATAAGGGTCCCTAGGGCTATTCTAAAGTATTCTAAGGCTTCCTAAAGGTATTCTAAAGGGTTCTAGGGTTATCAAAGGGTGTAACAAGGGTGAGATTCGAGGTTGTTCGAATCATGTAAGTCCTCTCTCTTTGTAATTGATGCTTTCATAGTGGAATTCTGTCGCTTTGTGCTGTGATTTTTTTCCTAAAAGGGTTTTCCACGTTAAATCTATGTGTTCTCTTGTGTTTGCTTGGTGCTATTGTATTGCTATCCTAGATCTAGATCTGTGTGATTCCGCAGGCCAAAATCCCAACAGACCTAACATATCTTATGTTGTCAGTCTGGTTAGTCAATTTATGAAGGCTCCATGCTCACACCATTTCAATGTCGTGTTTTGCATCTCTACTATGTTAAGTCTGCTCATATGTAAGGCATTCTTTAGTTTCTTAGGGACACCTCCATATGTGTACTTCTTATGATGCTCATTGGGCCAGTTCCATTGTATATTATCAATCAACTTCAAGTTTTTGTATCTTTGTTGGTAGAAACTTTTTGTCTTAAAAATGCAAGAAGCAATCAATTGTTGCCCATTCTCCTCCTAAAGTTTAGTATAAATCAGTCATGGCACTAATGAAGTTCTTTGGCTTCATTTTCTTCTTTTTAACCATGAGATTAAGGTTTGCTTTTCGGTTAAGTTGTTCTGTGATAACCAAGCCTCTATTTGTGTTGCCTTAAATATCGATTTCCATAAATGAGCAAAGCACATTGAAGTTAATAGCCACTTTGTCCATGAAAAGCTCATTTCAAAAATATTTGTACTCTTCATAATTGTCTAATATTAATCAATTGTTGTAAAACAGATATCTTAAATCTTGTTCACCGCGCTACTCAACCAGTCAAGGGACTAGCTTGATTAGTCAAAGGTCCCTTCGACTGGTCAAAGCCCACTCGACTCGAAGTCCAGTGACAGCGTATTTAAAATTTCTGGGATGCTCAACTAGTTGAGGGACAGGCTCGACCAGTCGAATGAGTTCTTCGACTAGTCGAAGCCCAGACTCGACTAGTCGAGGGTTACGCAGATGGTGTGCGGTTTATGCGCTGACTGCGTACATTTGAGGTGGTTTTTAGAGAGGTGTGTAAATGAGGTTTCCCCATCTATAAATAGGAGTCCATAGAGCCATTCTCAGGCATGCTAAGGCTTTGTAAAGGGGTTCCAATGGTTCTTAAAAGAGTTTTAGAGTTTCTAAAGAGTGTAACAAGGGTAAGATTCGAGGTTGTTCGAATCGGGTAAATTCTTTTCTCTTTGTAATTTATGCTTTCATAGTGGATTTCTGTCACTTTGTGCCATAGTTTTTACTCGAAAGGGTTTTCCACGTTAAATCTGTGTGTTCTCTTGTGTTTACTTGGTGCCATTGGATTGCTATCCTAAATCCATCTCTGTGTGATTCCGCAGCACAAATCCCAACATTAATGAACTGATTTTTTCGCCCAAGCCTTTTCTAGTTCTCGATTATTGATGTTGTTTTTAAATTGAGGATTATGGATATCTATGCTCCAATTTAAGGCAGAGTATTACTATTATGTAAATGTTTATGGTAATCTCTTAATTTGTCATATTATTTTTATTTTATAAATAGAGAGGAGAGCATAGTTGAAACTCTAACCCTAATTTTTCATTTTTCAAAACTGAAAAAAGAAAATGTGTTTAATTTGATTGGCCCTTCAAAATGAGTCTTTTTTGGGTGCCCTAGCTATGAAAGAATAACTTTTTAATGTTCAAATAATTATATAATTTATTTTATTTCCATAATGCCTAAGTATAAAATGGAGTATTATTAACCAGGCACACGCCCACCGTGGCTGTAACATTTTGGGCGCAGATTGGGCACTACCTCACCTTGACCTAGTTAGAGACTGATGGTCATTTTAAGGCATGAGCCCATCTTGATGTGTATGTTTTATCCATGCTGTCCATCTATTTTGATAGATCATTGTAAGGCATGAGCTCATAAATGAGGAAGATCGAAGCCTTGAGTGGACCACACAACAGGAAATAGTGGGGAATGAACGCCCGTGGGTAAAAACCTCATGAGGGCTACAGAAGTCATAGATCAAGTTATTATTTATTTTTTTATCCTTCGTTCGGTTTCATGAGACCTTTTGAATAGGTTAGATGGAAAATAAGCATCACGGTGCACTCTAGGAAGGTTTCAACAGTGGTCCTCTTTGAGTGTGGTCCAATTAAGCTTTCAATCTGCTTCCTTTTTGGCCTCATGTCCTAAAATGATCCATCAAAATAGATGGACGGTGTGGATAAAACACATACATCAAAGTCGCCCCACATAGCCCCTGCCTAGTTATTTCCTGGTGGGGGTAGTACCCAATCCGCACCTTAACGTCCAATCACAATCACATCGGGTAGCTGTAGCATATCCTATCCAAAAAATTGCGGTTGTCCAATATCATGGCGTGCTAAAGTTGCTAAAGATGCATTCTTTTAAAAGAAATAAAAAGATTTCCCTAACGGAATCTCACATGAAAGCACCAATGGTGGTGGACCACCATCCAACTCTTCTGTTTTTTTTTTTTTTTTTTTCTCTCTCTCATGTCACATAATCATCAAGAATATTTGAGATTTACTAGCCCTAGCGCTGAAATCAAGGCCGTCGGCTCCTCAGGTAGGCCGTAACCACACCAGTACATTGCATGTAGGTGGTTGGTAACATCTTTTAAACCTTCCATCGTTTTGATACTTGTTTGAACGGCTATCTGATGAGTTCGACGGCCTGACAATTGGGCCAGATCATCTGCACGTGGAGCCCACTTCATGCACAACACGTAACTGGTTCGCATGTGTGGGAGGGAGAGCGTGCGGTGGCAAGCGGATCTCAGATGAAGGTATATATTCCATTTAAGGTAACGACAGCAGAGCGACAGAGGATTAGGTGAGACCCCGGCCTCACCAAAAATGGTGCGGCCCTTACCATGGGGCCCACCTTAATTAATGTATTATGTATCTACACTGTCCATCCGTTTTTTAAAGATCATTTTATAGCATTTTCCCAAAAAGTAAGCATATCCGATTATCTGGTGAACCATATCATAAGAAACAGTGGTGATTGACCGTCCTACACTAAAAACTTCTCGGGCCTCACCTTAATGTTTCCGTAGGTTTATTTACCATACAATCTGTTAATAAGATAACGTAAGATTGGATGAAAGGAAAAAACAAATATAAGCTTGATCCAATACTTTCATGGTCCATTAATGATCAAGAAACACTGTTTCTTATGGTATGGTCCACTTAATAATTGGATTTGCTTCATTTTTCGAATAATTTCTTAAAATAATCTGAAAAAATGAATGGACAGCATAGATACATAATACATGTATCAAAGTGGGCCCTACGGTAACCCAACCGTAAGGGTCGCACTGTCTTGGGTGTGGCGTCGAGCAAGGGAAGTTACGATACCATGGGAAGCGGATTGGCTGCTGTATAGCTGGTATATTACGTACGACAGCGAGTTCTGTGGATACCACCGTAAGGTGGGTGTTATATTCAAACTTTTCATTCATTTTCCTAGCTTCTCGTAAGGCTTGAGACGAAAAAGATCAAACAATCAAATGGACGACACTGCAAAAAGCAGTCGGGGATTGAACGTCTGCCATTGAAACCCTTTTGGGGTTTACAGAAGTTTTGGATCAGTATGAATTAAAAAACAATTCCTCTTTATTCAAGTATTTGTGACATTATAAATAGATTGGATGTAAAATAAAAGTCATGGTAGGAACCATTATCTCTACTGCTAATTGTAGTGTGGCCCAGTTAAATCTTTTGATACAATTCATTTTTTGTATAATACTCTAAAACAATCTCGAAAAATGTATGAACGGTGTGGATATAATAAATACATCATCGTGGGCCCATGTAACTTTGATCTCGTCTTCGAACGACACGTACCTAGACCAGCTGGTGTGAGGCAGTGGTACACTAGCCAATCCGCTTCCAATACCATGGGCGTCGCAGTCGCTGGGTCGCAGTCGCGTGTGTTATGCGGACACGAAACTCCAAACCCACACGTCATCAATGGCGGGCTCGGCTGCAGATTTCTCTTAACTCTTGTGATAATTTCTTGAATAAGTCTGCGTGACATCTCCTCCGTCCATTGAAATCCATATACAATTTCCATCCTTATTATTTCTTCCACGGAAGCCGACTGGCTAGTGTACCTCACATCAGCAATATAACTACTGTATTGACCTCAGCAAGTTTTGTGGGTCTCCTCATAAGGTATGTGTTATATCTAAACTGTTCATCCATTTGGCGAGCTGGTTTTAAGGCCCGAGACGAAAAATAAGACAGATCTAAGCATCAATGGACCACACTGCAAAAAGCAGTAGGGATTGAACATCTACCATTGAAACCCTTTTAGGGGTCACGGAAGTTGTGGATCAATATGAAATTTGTTTTTCCTCTTAATTCAGGTTACCTTATGAAAAGACTAGGTGGAAATAAACGTTATGGTGGGCTTTACCAACTTTTTAACAGTGAAAATCATTATCTCCCTGCTAATTATATTGCAGTCCATATGATCTTTGAATATGATTCAACTTTTTTGGATAATATTCTAAAATGATCTTTAAAAATAGATAAACGGTTTAGATATAATAAATGCATCACTATAAGGCCATGTAACTTTGATCTCCTTTCAACCGTTCGTATCACCCAGAGCTCAGGAGTGTCGGTGATAGTCTTGGCACGACACGTACCTACAGCAGCTATATAGGTGGTGTGTGGTACACCAGTCAATCCGCTTCCGCCTTCCACAATAACTTTCTGCCAAGGGAAGTTAAGCGCGGCCCACTGTTTAAGTTGGTGAGAAATTCACTTAATTTATCTATTTTGTAATATCACGTGAGGACCTCGTCTGAAAAATAAGTCAATCCAAAATTCAAGTAGGCTTTATGATAGGAAAAAGTAGGCAGGTAAATGACCATCATTGAAACAAATTGGAGTCCACCATGACGTTTATATGCCATATATGAGAACATTGAACTTAAAATTAAAAACATATTCTGATATGAGACTTATCTACCCTAAGAATATTTAGGCAGTGGATGTTCAATCCTCAATGAAAAAATAATGATAATAATAAAATCCTGCAGGCTTATTATATAGTTTTGGATTTACTTCATTTTAATCTCTAACCCTTGTTAAGCTTGTCTTAGCATATATGATGTAGAGCGGGTAGCGGACAGTTTTATGTCTAAGATGGACTAGAGGAGGCTCAATCAAAGGTAAAAGTCATCAAGACCGTTAGAACCTTAAAACATACATATCTTACAAACCAAAATGAGTTACTCAACGTATCATATATGATTTTGGAATAGGACGAGCTACTTTCAACCAATCCGGCTTTCTCAGGTTGCCCACGCCGAATTTGCGAGATTCCATTTGACGGTCGAATTTTATGTTTATTTCTATTTTTACTATTTTTTAGTGAGTTTTAGTTTTATTATAATTCTTCGTCCTTTGAGATTTAGGAGTTGTGTCCAATATGAAAAGTTGTTAGAAAAATTATTAGAATAATGTAGTTAAGCCATGTTAATGCATAAATATAGCTCACCCTCACCAAGCTCTGAGCATTCGTGTCGAGCCTTGTAAGCTTGCATAAAGGGAAAACAAAGGAGACCATATCTAGAGCAGGGGACCTTCCAATGCCAAATTCAGATTAGGAATTTGGGTCTAAGTAGTGTAGATGAGTTTCGGGTGAGAGATATTGCGTACCTGTTTCTGTAGATCTATCTCTTATTTATAACATTTGATTGAATTTAATGTGTCCGTCATTCTCGGCACAATCTCTGCCATTATGCGGGAATTGTGATTGAAGTAGTTAGCGGTTATTTTGAAATCATGCGTCGGATGTTGCTCTTATCTGCGTTACTGGGGTTGGTTTCCGAGCATGATTGTAGGATGTGTCCCATACGAGCCAATTTTGTAGTCGGAATCCTACCTAAAACGGTCCGAGCCCAGTCATTCGATGACGAGGATCTGATCGGGGTCGACAGTTGGAATGTGTAATGACTTATTTTGGGTTTCAGGCTGATGTGAAAGTTTTACAAAAGAACTTGGTAGCTAGACATTTGATCTATCAACTTCAACCTGTTGCCGACCTCTCGTATAGTTTGCCCGAACTAGATGAATACTACCCCGAGCTATGCGTGTTGGCTCAGTAGAGAGTGATTCTTGTGTTCTACTCCAAAGTCGGGGGCACTGACATTACTATGACTCCGCCAAGCTATATATAATGGGCCGGACCATTTTTCCCATAACATGCCACATAGGACACCATAAATATTAAACTATTTATAATAAGTTATGAATATTAGGGAGTATTAGTTGTAGTTTAATTTCGAAATTTTTTCTAAAGCTAGGTATATCTATTAAAAGGGTTGTATACTCGTTTATTTTAATCATTAATCAATTTACGAATTTTCATGAATACTATTTCTATTTTCTTGATTTTTACTCCTGAATTTGAGAAATCTACTAGGAGTCTAGAGAAACTTCATCATATTCATACTTGCATCAATACACATCACATTTATCTTTGCTTCAATATACAAGAGAAATTAGTGAATGGAGTTACTATTACACCAATATTTTATTAAATCCACGGAAAAGTTACATCCTTGCAACCCTGTATTACTAGACAACCCATGAAGGTGTGAGTGGACTAACGGCTCATCGACCATTGGTCTATTAGGACCCAACGTCTGTGAACCGCCTCCAAAATTCACATCTACTAACGAGCTAGGAATGTTAAGTGCATTCCCTCGCGTGGACTTCCTTTCGTGGTCCATTGCAAAACAGGCACGGACTCATTAGTTGGGGACCTGGTCAGGTTTTAACCATGTGGCCCACCTTGATGCAGTGTGTTGTATATCCATGCCATCCATCCATTTTTACAGCTCATTTTAAGACATGCACCCAAAACTGAAGCAGATCCAAATCTCTGGTTGATCTCAAAACAGGAAACAATGGAGCTAATAATCCTCACTGTTGAAACTTTCTTATACCTACCGTGATGTTGATTTGCCATCCAATCTGTTGATAAGGACAAACAGATGGATCTGGATGAAGGGAAAATACAAATATCAGGCCTATAAGAAGTTTTTAATCAGCACTGTTTTCTGTGGTCCACCGGAGATTTGGATCTGCTTCATTTTGGGCCTTCATCTCAGAATGAGCTCTAAAAACGGATGGACGACTTGGATATACAACACACTGCAAGAAGGTGGACCCCACTGTCACTGTCACAACTCTGACTGAGTCGGCCCCCATCCAAAACATCACACGTGTACAAGACCTGGTCTCCTTGTTTGTACGTACGCCACAGGCCGGTTTAGGTCCGCAAGTTGAATATGGGCCGTCGGCACTTCCTTAATATTTTCAATCCATGGCCCTCTTGATAAGCAAAACAGTCTTTATATTGTAGCCCTAGATGATGAACGGCCGAGATCCCGCACGAATGTATCATTATATCAAAATTTTTAAAGTCCCACGTCCATCTCATGACGACTTTAACATGGCACTCTTCTGTGATTTATTCCTGGTGTCCCATCAAGATACACTTCCCATATGTGTACAGGTATATATGGTCCTTACTCTTTACCACCGTTTATCTCATCAATTGTCCACGTGGCATACGTGTATGTCAATCTAAACTGACCAAATCATATTTCCCGTTCTAGATTGAGCATACCCTAAAATTCACACTATTTAGATTTATAAGTCATTTGAATTCACCCGTTGAATTACGGCACCCTGAAAATTTCTTCTCACCGTCCGTTCGATCACCCACCAAATGGACAGAAACGTTCATCAAATCATGCAATTTTTGACCTATACCCCATCTATGATGCAACAGACAATTTAGATGGTCTGGATTCTTCAAAACATATGTCATTCTATAGTGGGTGAGTTACTAGTGATCAGCAAAGGCTGATAAACACAAGTAAACAGCTGGATTGGCTTTCAAAGATTCGATATTCTGGATTTCTACGATTATGATATTACTTTTGAAATCATAATCCCATGGCCCACTGAAAATGGACAACCATGTATGTTCTTTCCGCGCTTTATATTTTATGTCTGGATAACTATATATTAGATTTTTGTGGGTAACAAAAATCTAATTTTGGAAATAAACAAACATATTATGTGGTTGAAATGAAATGTCTTTTCTTACCTATTCCAAACCAAACAGTCCACTTACAAGTTTCCAAAGTTTGTAAACTATATCATATTTACACACCGGGCCACATGCTGATGTGGCATAAATGTGCAATGTCCCAGCAGTGCATCAGGTGTGTCTAGAGTAAGAACATGATGGTTAGGTCCAAACCTGGCTCATGGTATAATGTTGACAAATCTCATTCTCGGGAATTTCTCGGCAAGAAAATCTCGCAAGATATAAAAGTTTACATATTATTTAAATAAAATTAATAAATAATTTCAGGATTGATAAATAATAATATAATAAATTATTAAAATTTTAAATAATTTTACATTAATTTTGAGATAATTCCAAGATAAATTTAAAAGGTTATATATATATATATATATATCGAGAGAGAGAGAGAGAGAGTAACGCTCACACGCAACTAGTCGGACATTGCATTTTCGTCCAGCTAGTTATGCATTCAATAAGAAAATTTCTTCTTTTATATAATACATATGCTTACACGAGAGATTTTAGAATACCTATCATGGTTATGTAAAATGATACACGTGTCAAAGATCTAGCCCATTCATTAGTTAAAACTCATTAGAGAGAAATTATGTACCAAAAAGTAAGACACTACACTTGCAAGGAAAGTATAAGTGAAAGTACATACGCATGTTAAATCTAGATTGTTGGACTGTTTTACTAACAACCAACACTTTTTGTAAGTATTTGACATGATTGATCATAAGATCATCAAAATCCTTTTTTTTTTTTTTTCCCCTGGCATGTTGACGTGTAATATATCTAAATGCATGGATTTGATTTTGAGTTGGATGGTCCAAATCTATAGTAGCATATAACCCATCCTTCACACGTCAAATATTAGTAGAAAGTTTGCATGACTTTCGGAAGGGTAATTGGGCATTGCTTTCGCAACCTAGAAGGAAAGAATTCATGTTGAGTAGATCCATCGATCTCGTCCATCAAGTGGACCACCTCATGTTTGGTACACGACCATGTCAGCATACACACTCCATGCATGTTAGCCACCCTCACTAGGGATCGATACCAAGACTTCAAGTGTTGAAATGAAATATCGCCACTCAGTCTGCCCGTTGAGCTATGGATCTGGGTGTGTACCCAACTTGATATATATATATATATATAAGCTCCCGGAGGTCGAGCCGTGTGAGCCCCACCATGATGCGTTTCAACCATTAACACCGTGCTTTGATAGGTCCTCTTTAAATTATGAGATACCCCATAAAATTTATCTATTTTGTAATATCAAGTGAGGACATCGTCCGAAAAATAAGTCAGTCTAAAATTAAGTAGGCTTTATCATAGGGAAAAAGTAGGCAGGTAGATGACCATCATTGAAACAAATTGGAGTCCACCATGATGTTTATATGCCATATATGAGAACATTGAACTTAAAATTAAAAACATACTCTGATATGAGACTTATACAAGAGAAATTAGTGAATGGAGTTAATATTACACCGTTATTTTGTTGAACCCACCGAAAAGTTACTTCCTTGCAAACCTGTATTACTAGACAACCCATGAAGGTGTGAGTGGACTAACGGCTCATCGGCCATTGGTCTATTAGGACCCAACGTCTGTGAACCGCCTCCAAAATTCACATCTACTAACGAGCTAGGAATGTTAAGTGCATTCCCTCGCGTGGACTTCCTTTCGTGGTCCATTGCAAAACAGGCACGGACTCATTAGTTGGGACCTGGTCAGGTTTTAACCGTGTGGCCCACCTTGATGCATTGTTGTATATCCATGCCATTCATCCATTTTTACGGCTCATTTTAAGACATGCACCCAAAACTGAAGCAGATCCAAATCTCTGGTTGATCTCAAAACAGGAAACAATGGAGTTAATAATCCTCACCGTTGAAACTTTCTTATACCCACCGTGATGTTGATTTGCCATCCAATCTGTTGATAAGGACAAACAGATGGATCTGGATGAAGGGAAAATACAAATATCAGGCCTATAAGAAGTTTTTAATCAGCACTGTTTTCTCTGGTGTGGTCCACCTGAGAATTGGATCTGCTTCATTTTGGGCCTTAGCTCAGAATGAGCTCTAAAAACGGATGGACGGCTTGGATATACAACACACTGCAAGAAGGTGGACCCCACTGTCACAACTCTGACTGAGCTCGCCCCCATCCAAAACATCACACGTGTACAAGACCTGGTCTCATTGTTAGTACGCTACAGACCAGTTTAGGTCAGGAAGTTGAATATGGGCCGTCGGTGCTTCTTTAATATTTTCCATCCACGGCCCTCTTTGATAAGCAAAACAGTCTTTAAATTGTAGCCGTTGATGATGAACGGCCGAGATCCCGCACGAATGAATCATTATATAAAAAATTTTAAAGTCCCACGTCCATCTCATAACGACTTTAACCTGGCACTCTTCTTTGATTTATTCGTGGTGTCCCATCAAGATACACTTCCCATATGTGTACATGTATATATGGTCCTTACTCTTTACCACCGTTTATCTCATCAATTGTCCACGTGGCATACGTGTATGTCAATCTAAACCGACCAAATCATATTTCCCGTTCTAGATTGAGCATACTCTAAACTTCACACTATTTAGATTTATGAGTCATCTGAATTCACCCGTTGAATTCCGGTACCCTGAAAATTTCTTCTCACCGTCCGTTCGATCACCCACCAAATGGACAGAAACGTTCATCAAATCATGCAATTTTTGACCTATACCCCATCTATGATGCAAGCGACAATTTAGACGGTCTGGATTCATCAAAACATATGTCATTCTATAGTGGGTGAGTTACTAGTGATCAGCAAAGGCTGATAAACACAAGTAAACAGCTGGATTGGATTTCAAAGATTCGATATTCTGGATTTCTACGATTATGGTATTACTTTTAAAATCATAATCCCATGGCCCACTGAAAATGGACAACCATGTATGTTCTTTGCGCGCTTTATATTTTATTTCTGGACAGCTATATATTAGATTTTTGTGGGTAACAAAAATCTAATTTTGGAAATAAACAAACATATTATGTGGTTGAAATGAAATGTCTGTTCTTACCTATTCCAAACCAAACCGTCCACTTACAAGTTTCCAAAGTTTGTAAACTATATCATATTTACACACCGGGCCACATGCTGATGTGGCATAAATGTGCAATATCCCAGCATTGCGTCAGGTGTGTCTAGATCAAGAACATGATGGTTAGGTCCAAACCTGGCTCATGGTATAATGTTGACAAATCTCATTCTCAGGAATTTCTGAGCAAGAAAATCTCGCGAGATATAAAAGTTTACAAATTATTTAAATAAAATTAATAAATAATTTCAGGATTTGATAAATAATAATATAATAAATTATTAAAATTTTAAATAATTTTGCATTAATTTTGAGATAATTCCAGTATAAATTTAAAAGGTTATATATGTATACATAGAGAGAGAGAGTAACGCTCACACGCAACTAAGTCGGACATTGCATTTTCGTCCAACTAGCTATGCATTCAATGAGAAAATTTCTTCTTTTATATAATACATATGCTTATATTGAGGGATTTTAGAATGCCTATCATGGTTATGTAAAATGATACACGTGTCAAAGATCTAGGCCATTCATTAGTTAAGACTCATTAGAGAAAAATTATGTACAAAAACTAAGACACTACACTTGCAAGGAAAGTATAAGTGAAAGTACATGCGCGTGTTAAATTTGGATGGTTGAACTGTTTTATTAACAACCAACATTTTTTGTAAGTATTTGACATGATTGATCATAAGATCATCAAATTCCTTTTTCTTTATGCCCCTGGCATGTTGACGTGTAATCTATTTAATGCATGGATCTGATTTTGAGTTGGATGGTCCAAATCTATAATAGCATACAGCCCATCCTGCATTTACTCTCCTTCACACGTCAAATATTAGTATAAAGTTTGCATGACCTTCTGAAGGGTAACTGGGCATTGCTTTCGCAGACCTAGAAGGAAAGAATTCATGTTGGGTAGATCTATCCCGTCCATCATGTGGGCCACCTGATGTTAATACAAGGGTTTAAAAATAAGGTAAATTCAAACTCGATTGGGCTACACTAAATAGTTAAGATAGAAATTCCCCCCATTAAAATCAACCAAATTGTGTTTAGCCAACTTACTTCATTCTTTTGTTTATCTTATTTATTTATTCGGGTTAGCTTGTTAGTACACACATGTCAGTATACACAGTCCATGTTAGCCACCCCCACTAGGGATCGATACCAAGACCTCAAGTGTTGAAACGAGGTATCTCCACTCTGTCTGGACGTTGAGCCATGTGTGTGTAGTATTTTACAAAAAGTAATGCTTGTGATGGACCATCCTATTAGACGGGTTGGATGTCATATCTACATAAAAGGTTGGATGATACTGCTGGCTGGACATTAAACGGTACTCCAACTTGGACTTTTATTGGAAAAAATAATTTTAGCGGACGCTCTATCTTGATTTTCTATGGGGCTCACCTTGATGTGTATGTGTGTTCCACACCAACCATTAGATGTGTAATCTTATGTCGGGTACATAACCAAAAAATCAAGCCCACCTGTGATTAAGGTAGACCACACCGAGGAAAATAGTTGGAATAGAGACATCCATCCTTAATTTTTACAGGGCTCACCATAGAGATTATATCAAATCCACTCCAATCATTAGATGCCACACTAAAACTCAGGCCTAGGGCCTAAAATCCAAGTCCATCTATCTTTCAAGTAGGCCACACAAATGTAAATAGTTTAGAGGGTGAGCTTTTCTTTACCAACTATTTCAAGCTGCATGGTCCACCAGAAAAAAGGATGGACCTACTTTTTGAACCTTAGGTGTAAGGTGAGGTCACCCACCTGATGTTCGGGGTAGATTTAAAATTAACACCATGGTGGGTTGACCCGAACAGGCCACTCTTTTCTAAAGTTAGTTTAAATCACTTCGCCACAGGCATTATGAGTAGAGGTGGGCATTTCTGACCCGATCTGAACAGAACCGACGACCTAAATGGGGCCTGATTGAGTGTGGAAATCTAGATCCGATCGTTTTTTGGGTCGGGTCTAGATAGAGGTTTATCCAGACATATTCGGACCGAAAACCCGAACCGATTGGAACCGCACCAAACCAACCAGACCCGACCCGAGCGGGTAGTATAAAATAGGTTTTTAATTTTTTACCCTAATCGTTTACACCTCTCCCCTCTATTCTTACCCTACCGAATGAGTGTTGCGTTCTGTTGCTTGCCCGACGGTCGATCTTCTTCCTCTCTAGTCTCCTCTTCTTCTTCAACACCCGTTCTGCTGCCTGCCCGATGCCGGTCTCCTCTCCAGTCTCCTCTTCTTGTTCAACACCCGTCTGTCCCTGTCTACATCGAATCGGGTAAGTAATTTAGGTTTTTTCTTTAAAATTTCTTTTACCCTAACCCAGTAACCCACTTCTCTAAACCCAACCACAGTGTTCGGGTGGTGCGGCCCTGGCTCGATGATGGTCCAGCAATGGTCGGGGTCCAGCCTTGGCTCGTTGCCCCCTGGTTTGGTGGATTCACTCACCTGATTATTAGATCTGCCTGTTTTTTGGGGCATATGAACATTACTTGTTTGACTAGTTGGATGTCATGCACAGAAAATCCTTTTACAAATTTAACATAGTCATGGCTCTTTCTCATAAATCAAGCTATTTAAACACCTTTAAAAAAAATCCCTTATACTCGTATATGGTACTTCGAGAAGATGGTATTTCAAAGTACATTTATACAAGGCATATTGTATCTCTCTTGTTCAATGTTTTAGGTGTAATAGCTACCAGATTCCTTATTTCAGTTCACATTCTTTTATTTGGAGGTTGTGTTATGGGGAAATCTGGACAGGGTCAAACAGGGTCGACTTGAGCCATCTGAACCAGTTAATAGGACCTCAGAAAGAGAACATGTCGGGCGTGAGCGGGCCTCTGGACTATGACCATAGGCCAGGTAAGATGAGCTCTCATCCTTGTCCTCGTCCTCATTCGAAGAAGGTTGGCTGAACCGAGCCCTCGTCCTCATCCTCATCCTCATCTTCATTCGAAGAAGGTTGGCCGAGCCGAGCCCTCGTCCTCATCCTCGTCCTCATCCTCATCTTCATCCGAAGAAGGTTGGCCGAGCTGAGCCATCGTCCTCGTCCTCATCCTCATCTTCATCTGAAGGTTGGCTGAGCCGAGCTCTCGTCCTTGTCCTCGTCTTCATCCAAAAAGCTACGGTCCCGGATCGACCGACTCATCCTCGGCCTAGAGGCTGAGAGCTAAGCTCTGAAGAAGCATACCCAACAGACTCCAACCCTGATGACTCGACTATGTATTCCGACTATAGGTACTTAGCCACGACTTTGGATAAGACGAGGCCCAAGCCTTGATGAAAATACTCCGAGTACCGAATTGAAAAACCAGTCTGAATGTTGATGTGACCGAAGATCACACCTGGGGATACGCTCCATTAAAACACGATGCGTTGTGCGATCCAAAGATTGTGGAGTATCTCCATGATCGTAGTATCCGCTTGATTGAGTAGATCATGTCAAGATTGACGGACACGATCCGCCCGACCCACAGGTATAAATACCAGGGGACTCCATTGCTACATGTACGCAATATCTCACACCCTCTCTCTACATTACATAACTTACACCCAGATTCCCTAGCCTGACTTAGGCATCGGAGGGTCCTCTGTTTAAGTCAAGGTCTCTTTTGCTTACTCTTTTGGTGAAGGATTAGGGTCCGTTTCGAGTTCGCAGCATTGAGTGGATGGTGGTCCAGATTTTGACCTCAACATTTTTTGGCGCCGTTTGTGGGAACTCAAACAGAAAACTTTATCAGAAATGGCAAGAGAAAAGAAAAAGGTTACAGCAGTGGAGCCCGAACCCAGTGAACAACATCAGTCTTCTTCGCTATTACATACTGAATCGGTTCCGATAGGGCCATCACAACAGACTCGGAGCTGAGGAAGAAAGTACAAGGCATTGCAAAACGAAGTCCAGATGCTGAAGGACGAAATCAATCGAATGAAGGCGAGGTTCAAGATGCCTTCGTCATCTAATACTCTGGGTGTAAAGACCCATCAGTGCATGTGGAGTTCTACCATTCGTGGATGTAGATCCAGTAGGCCACAGACGCGATGATGTGCAGGGCTTTTTCGATAACCCTCTCTGGGTTTGCTCGGAGTTGGTATCGGCAGCTTAAGCCAAAGTCGATCGGCTCCTTTACGGAGCTAAGTAGATTATTCCTTACCCAGTTCATCGCTGGTAAGAAGAGTCGGAAGTCGACTACTCATCTGTTCACCCCTCAAGCAGGGGAACAAGGAGTCATTGAAGGACTTCATCGCTCGCTTTAATAAAGAGGCATTGGAGTGGACGACTACGACGACAAGATGACACTTTTTGCCATGTTCAGCGAACAAAGGAGAGAGAAAGTTCGTCTTCTCAATTGGAAAGAATTCGCCGACTACTTTGGCCGAGCTCATCAACCGAGCTCAGAAATACACCAATGTCGAGGAGTTCTCCAACTCCAACAAGAATGTCCAAGTTGCTGAGCAATCGTCCAAGGAGAAGAAACTGAGGAACGAAAGCCTCAGTCATCTAGCAAGAAGCCAGACGATTGAGTCTCTCGCGATCGTCGACCGAGCAAGAGGACTGAGAGCAAGTTCCGCTCTTACACCCTCCTCAACACATCTCTGGAACAGATCCTATTAGACATCAGGGATCAGAAACTCCTGCAGTGGCCAGTTTGCATGAAGGCCGACGTAGGACATTGAGACAAGCGCGAATACTGCCGTTTCCATTGTGACCATGGTCACAATACGAGCCACCGTGTAGATCTCAAGGACGAGATTGAGGCCCTCATCCGTAAGAGCCATCTGCGTCGATACATCACGGAAGAGAAGTCAGCTCGAAGAGAAGAGCAGCCATGCAAGACTGCAGAAGAGCCTGCCGAGATTCGCACCATCTATAGCGGTTCATCTGGTGGAGGTGACTCGAATAGGGCTCGCAAAGCCTACTCTTGGAGCTCAGACCCCAAACATTATGTCCATCTAATCGAAAGGCCGAGCAAACGAACTCCGAGTGAGCCCTTACAGCCTGACTTTCACAGAGGATGACGCGCGTAAAATTCATCATCCACACGACGATGCCCTGGTGGTGGCGATGACTATAGCTAACCACAAGGTCTATTGCATATTGGTCGACACTGGCAGATCGACCGACATCATCTACTCCGAGGCATTTGAGAGAATGGAGATCGACAGGTCACGCCTTCGACCTATGAAGACCCCCTGCATAGCTTTGCTAGAGATAAGGTGATCTCCGAAGGAGCCATTTCCCTCCCCGTGACAGCGGGAGAAAGGCAGCATCAAGTTACACTTCTGGTGGACTTCCTCATCGTGAATGTGTCGTCGGTGCACAATGTCATATTGGGCCGACCTTTCCTTAACACAATGAGGGCGGTCGTGTCCACTTATCACCTCATGATGAAGTTCCCTACAGAGGGACGGTCGGGTACCTCTATGGGGACCAATACGAAGCCCGGAGATGTTATTCTGTGGCAGTTAGAAAGGGTTCAGTGAAGCAGGCCCTCACCATGAATGTCCTCGACCCTAGAGCTCCTGCAAAAGACTCTACAAAGGACTTAGTGATCGTCCCACTCGAAGAAGACGACCCGAGTAGAACTGTTCAGCTCGGATCATTGCTGGATCTCGAGCAACGATCTCAGATGTTGGCCTTCTTACAGCAGCACAAGGACGTCTTCGCCTGGTCACATGAGGACATGCCAAGAATCTCTCCCGAGGTTATGGTTTACAGGCTGAATGTGGACCCAGATCACAGACCGGTGAAGCAGAAGAGGAGGACGTTCGACCCCGAAAGGTACTTGGCCATAATAGATGAAGTGTCAAAACTCCTCAGCGTCGGATTCATCGAGGAAATGCATTATCCAAACTAGATCACAAACGTGGTCCTTGTGAAGAAAGCGAACGGGAAGTGGCGGGTCTGTGTAGACTACTCAGACTTGAATAAGGCCTGCCCCAAGGACAGCTTCCCCCTGCCTCGGATCGATCAACTAGTGGACAACACAACCTGACACGAACTACTATTCTTCCTGGATGCTTACTCCGGGTACAATCAGATCGCAATGCATCCTCCAGACAGGCAGAAGATGACCTTCGTCACAGATAAAGGTCTCTACTGTTACCGAGTCATGCCCTTTGGACTGAAGAATGCCGGGGCGACATATTAGAGGCTTGTAAACCAGATGTTTGCCAAGCAAATCGGTAGGACCATGGAGGTTTATGTTGACGACATGCTGGTAAAGAGCGTCAAGGCATCCGACCACATTGCGAACCTCAGTGAAACTTTCTAGATTCTTCGGAAGTACCGTATGAAGTTGAACCCCGCCAAGTGTGCTTTCAGAGTTGGCTCCGGCAAATTCCCCAGGTTTCAAGTCAGTCAGGGGGGCATCGAGGAAAATCCCGCTAAGATCAAGGCGCTGCTTGACATGAGCTCACCCTAGACCACGAAGGAAATCCAATGCCTCACCGATCAGGTGGCGACACTCGGTCTATTCATATCCTGAGCCATGGATAAATGTCTCCCCTTCTTCCAATAGTTGAAGGGTCATAAAAAGGCCGAGTGGACCCCCGGAGTGCGAACAAGCATTCTAGCAGCCGAAACAGTACTTGAGCTCACCACCCCTGCTATCCAAGCCGAAAGAGGGCGAGCCCCTATTCCTTTACTTGGCGGTCTCTACTTCGGCCGTCAGCTCTACACTTATTAGGGACGTGGGGGTAGGCAGCACCCTGTCTACTATGTGAGCAAAGCAATGGTACTTGCTGAGACCAGGTTCCCGAGTATGGAGAAATTAACACTCAGCTTGGTCTTATTGGCACGGAGGCTGCGTCCGTACTTCCAGGCGCATACTATTGTTGTCCTGACTAACTCCCCCTCAGGTAAGTCCTTCAAAATCCCAATGTGTCAAGTTGACTGCCCAAGTGGGCGATAGAACTCAGGGAGCTTGACAACCAATATCGTCCGAGAACCGTAATCAAGGGCCAGGCCATGACCGATTTCATAACAGAGTTCACTACTCCGATGTAGTGGTGACAGATGCGGGCGCGGAGGCAGTTCCCACAGCCCCGCCGGCTCTCCCGCTTATCCAGGACGCGGAGTTAGAACACATATGGATTCTTTATGTGGACGGGTCGTCCAATTCCAAACGCGTCGGGGCAGGGATTGTCCTAGTCGCGACCGATTCAACCTCCATCCAATACGCTATCAGGCTCGGCTTCAAAGCCTCTAACAACGAAGCAAATACAAGGCTTTACTAGCTGGACTCAGATTGACAGCTAGTCTGGGGGTTCAGTCTCTCAAGTACAACGCAATTCTCAACTTGTTGTAAATCACATCTCCATCGAGTATGAGGCCAAGGAGAGTAGAATGATGGCTTATCTTGCCGAGGCCCGAAAGCTGATAGAGAAGTTCTGGATATGCACCATCAATCAGATTCTGAGGACGGAGAACTCCTTGGCCGACACCCTTACAAAACTAGCCACGACCGCGGAAGGAAAGATTCCCAGGATTATTCCTGTGGAATTTTTAGATGGACCGAGCATCGATTGGGCTAATAAAGAAATAGTCAATCCAGTGGAGACCACTCAAAGCTAGATGGACCCAATCTATAACTACCTCACATCTGGTGAAGTCCCCCAAGATAAACTAGAGGCATGACGTCTGAAGGTCAGATCTGCACGATACATAGTCTTGGGCGGGATCTTATACAAGAAGGGTCATTCACAACCCTACCTCAGGTGCCTCCGACCCGACGAAGCAGACTACGTGATCCGAGAGACTCATGAGGGAATCTGCGGAAATCACTCCGGTGGTCGTGCCTTAGCTCCGAAGATACTCCGTCAGGGGTACTTCTAGTTGACCCTTCGAGAAGACTCTAAGAACTATGTCAAGAGGTGCGAAAAATGTCAGAGGTCCACTACTGTGCCAAGGCAGCCTGCGGAGGAGATGACCCCTATGAGTGGGCTGTGGCTGTTTGCTCAGTGGGGGGTCGACATTATCGGACCTCTCCCCATTAGAAAAAGACAGGTGAAGTTCGCTATCGTAGCTGTCGACTACTTCACCAAGTGGGCCGAGGCCGAACCCATAGTTAAGATTATAGAACAGAAGTGGCCGATTTTGTCTGGAAAAACATCATCTGTCGATTCGGAATCCCGCACACCATTGTCTCTGACAATGGGAAGCAGTTCAATAATGATAGATTCCGAGGCATGTGTAGGGGGCTTGGCATTTCAAATGCATACTTCGCACCTCGTCATCCATAGTCCAATGGACAGGTGGAAGCAGTGAACAAAGTCATCAAGCACCACCTCAAGAGGAAGTTAGAAAAAGCCAAAGGAAACTGGGCCGAGGAGCTCCCGTTTGTCCTTTAGGCCTAAATGACTACAACTTAGTCGTCTATCGGGGAGACCCTGTTTTCACTATCTTACGGTTCGGAGGCAATTGTCTCAGTCGAGATCGGCCTCCCCACAGCTCGAGTCAGGAACTTACAGGAGGACCAAAATGCTGAGAAAATTGCAACAAACCTTGACTTACTCGAAGAGGCCAGAGATGTTGCTAGACTCCGAGTCGCAGCTTAACATCAACAAGTGGCGCGATTTTACAATTCCAGGGTTAAGACGAGGTGATTTCAGCTAGGAGACCTGGTTCTCCGCCGCATCTTCCAGAATACAGCAGAATCGGGGGTGGGATGCTTGAACCGAACTGGGAAGGGCCTTATCGCAAAGTCAGATCGACGAAGCCAAGCTCCTACCACTTGGAAGATCTCGAAAGGCGTCAAGTCCCTCACCCCTGGAATGCCGAGCACTTGAAGATCTAATATCCATGAAAAACTACTGGCCATTCAATGCCCTCGATGAATGTACGACTCAGTGCTACTAGCCTATTTAGGCTCTAAATAAAAGCTTCTTTTCTTCTATATGGTCTATCCATTTAGTTTATCTACAACAAAAGAGTCACCTCTCGTAAGCAGAGGTGAACTCAATGGACCGATCCCTTAAAGGAGGGATCGGCTCGTTAATTCATGAAAAGCTACAAAAGGGTCACCTCTCATATGCAGAGACGAAACCCGTAGGTGAACCGATCCCTTAAACGGGGGGTTGGCTCATCATAGGTTAAAAATCGACAAAACGACTAAGAGACGCGTGCCATTCGTGGAGAGTTGACCCCTCAAGGGGTCGGCTCTCGACATCAACAAATCATCATGTAACAATCAACGCATTAAGTTACACCCTTGAACGAGGATTAAATAGTTAAAAATCATCATCCATCCACAAATATCCCATGTAAAAAGAAAATATAAAGACTCTCACTCCCTCCAAGTAGAGGAACCAACCGTCGAGCTAAGTGGGCTGAGTGTCAGGGGTGGCTTCGATGACAGGGGGCATTCTCGGGCTCAACTAGGGCCGGTTCAGCATCTTCGGCCTCATCAGCAACAAGAGCGTCGAGGTCGAGATCTAGGTGGACCTTTCGGACCTCAGCAAGGTAGGTGTCGAAGCCGGTGTTGTAGCTGAAGAGGTACAGGTTGTCCAACTCTCCTGATTTCTCTGATGACTCCTTATATTCTGCCACGGCCGTAATAGCCTATGACGCCACCAAAGCCTCGAACTCCTTTTGCTCCTTCTCCAGCTCTGCAGTAGCACAGGCCTCGAGAACAGCCCTTTACTAATTTAGCCCATCGGCAGCCTTACGCTTCTCCCTCCTGAGGTCGTCCGCGAGTTGCGCGCTCTCCCCCTCCATGCATTCAATGGAGGCCTCTAGGTGTCCAACGACCTCCCGCAGGCGCACAACTTCGGGGTCGGCTACATCCAAGCGAACTTGGAGTTGATTGACCTCACCCTGAAGCACCAACTCCCTCGCTCGGCCCTCATCCGCAGCCCTTTTCAGCTCTTCCTGTTCGGCAGTTAAAGCCACCAGAAGCCTTCCGAGCTCAGCCTTCTCTACCTCGAGCTCAGCCTTCTCCGCCTCAAGTCGGTTCATCTCCTTCAACTTATCCTTAACCTCCACCATCATTGGCAGCGACTGGTAACAAACCGCTGCATGGCCGTTCATGAACTTGGTGTAGTTGCGGGAGAGGGTGCTTGTTATGCTCGACTCTGGTACATGCTTGGCCGTCCAATCATTTAGCAAAGCCAGTGGTAACCAGGAGGAAGGACCTGCAGAGAGGTGGGCTCGGCGGCTCGGCTGACTCTGCTGACCTCGGAGGCTTGAGCCACAACCTCGGGCGTGGTGGTGTATCCGACCAGGGCGTCGGTTCTGCCGGCCAAGAACTCGACCTCGGCAGCAGTGAGGTGGGCTGCGGAATGGGTGGGGGCATCAGCATTGGGAGTCTCCCCGACAACTTCTCCCCCTATCACAGGGGGGCCAACAGGGAATGAGGGTGGAACCTTGGAGGCTTGCCCCTCTAGAGTCGGAGTCGAGATGGTGATAGACTTGGCTCTGGCGGGGGCCTCCGAGGCTTGCGCTTCGAGGGCAGGGGTTAGAGTTGGGATGGGCAGGACTTCGGCTGGGGTGGGCGCAACTTCAGTCGGGGCAGGCTTGGCTTCGAAAATCTTTCTCTTCTTTAGCGTCACCTTGGTCCTCGGCTCATTAGCAAGGACCACGCTCATTGGAGGGCACGGCACCACCGGCCTCCTCCTTTTCAAGCCGCTTCTTACCTGAAAAGAAACAAAATCAGCCTAAGCGAAATCTACAGAAGAACAACAGACGGTCTCTGAAGACTTTTATCTCTCTTACCTAGAGTAAAGGGAATAGGCTAGAGTTTGCAGAAACCAGACGACACTAAGTTCTCCTCGTTGATGAGGTCGAACTAAAAGCACTCTAGCTTTGGCTACTTGGTTCCGCTGGAGAGCATTGAGATCAGGAGCCCCTTTCGATTGGGCTATAGGCAGAAGCAAAGCACCAGTTAGAACATAAAAAAATCAAATCAGACATACAGAGTGCAACAAAATAAAAAGTGTCCAACCTGGGTTGGCAAACTTGGTAGGGACCCGGGCCTGCAGTCTGCCCAGCTCAGAGGCTGGGGCCTCCCACTCTCCCAAAGCCCAAAACCACTTCCCCTTCTAATCTTTATTGGAAGTAGGGAGTCGGGTTACGAAACCCGGGATACATGGGGGTCTGGCAGAGAAGTAATACCAGGACGACTCGTTCCTGTCGTACTTAACCGTGTATAAATATAAGAATTCGTCCGACGTCAGCCTCTGATTCTTCACCCGGTGACAGATGATGAATGTGGAGATTAGGATTCGCCAGGCATTTAGGACCAGTTGGCCCGGGGCCACTTTGAGCTGTGCAGTAAACTCGCGCACAAACGGATGGATGGGAAGTTAGAGCCCGTACTAAAGGGCGCCAGTGAATATAGTGATCTCCCCCTCAGCAGGAAGACCCGCTTGATCAGTGGGGGAAGGAGCTCGGATGTGCACTGAGTTCGGGATCTGGTAGACTTCGCGAATTTGGACCATCTCGGACACGACCAGAACCGAGCCCCCAGGGACCAATGGCTTTGGTCTGCCTCCCGATGGGCCTGCCTTCGACCGTCCTGCAAGATCTCTAAGTGCCCTCTTCGGCCTCTTGCCTCGGCTTTCGGTCATCAGACTCGCGGCTCTCTGGGTCGAGGGGTTAAGTGGTATGGCCTCATGTAACACCCAGATTCTCGTGACCCGAGGACGGTAGCCCGAATACGACAACCCGAGGGTTACGTTATAGAATAAAACTACCATTCATCTGTGTAACGACACAATTCATAATAACAAAGTATGACCATGGTATAGGCTAACTAAAAGAGTTCAACATGTGTAAATAAAAGTATTACGTAAAGCAAGTAACGTTAGATCCCACAGCAGGGGATTTTTAATTACAATTCCCAAAGCGAGCAAAACTGAGATAATGTCTAAAAGCATGAAAGAAAATAATCCTAGGTCATTAGTTGAACTCTGACGGCTCAACCGGGTCGGCATACTCTTCCTCCTCTCCTGCTCGTCTGCACTTCGCGCGGGTGTCTATAGCGATTTGTGGCAACCTGCTATGTGGTGGAGAGAAACTAGAGTAAATCTAGAACCATCATCAATATATATTCACATAGATTCATATAATAATACAAACGATACAAACAGATACAACACATATTACATACAAATTTAAGGATACAGACAAATCAAATTGAAATTATAAATGAATGAATGAGTGTATGGATGCATGTTCAAGTTACAGATCTGGGTATGCAATCCAGCTGTCAAAATAAAAGACCGCCCATGGTAGGTAGACTACCTGGAAAAGGCTATGAAGGTGAGTGCGCCCAAGGACGACCTCCTGGTAAAATACTCGGGGTATGCCCGAGGAGGTATAAAATCCCGAAAAACCCTTATGTAAAGAAAGAGCGGCCCAAAGTGTATATGTACACAAACCTGATGGTTGGACTTAGGTAATAGGACCTTGCACAATCCAACAAGATGTGACTTACAATGAACACTCGGAAAAGCTTATATGTCATGCGTGGATGTTATGCACCATGACACATATATGCATTACTTTGATAAAATAGTAATAACCTTCAACTTCCAAATAGAAAATATCCAACCATGCATTCCACATGAATTCTTTACCTTCAAAGGAGGGCTCACCAAGACTCATGTGAATTTTCAAGTGAGGTCATATCATCTGAATTATCTAAGAGTCCTTTTAAGTCCCTTAAGGACTCTTCCCATAATCATTCTTCATACTACTCACAAGGTATGATGAGTAAGAATTTGTGAAGCTCAAGTCAAGCCCTTTAGAGTTATATTCATGATATAATGATAACAAGAAGAATTTCATCTCACGACAACAGTAATGATGATGGAAGATGAAATCTCAATCATCCCTTTGTACACTATATGTAAACACCTTCATAATTGCCATATCTTAAGAACTATCCACAAGATAGGATCACTAAATTAGAGATTAGAGAATATAGAAAGTTATGAAGATAATGTTTCACTACACAATTCACAGCAAATCTTGTGTAGAATCTTTCTTAACATGTCTAACAAAGATATATTCATAGGCTAGTGATTATAAATGTAACATGGAGTTTATAAGGTACATCACATCCATAATTATAAGGAATTGTAACATTGAAGTAATTTCTTCATGAAAATCAGGGTAACTAGGAATTAATAATCCTCTAAAATTCTCTACATTAGAGATGTAATCTACATGGAAATCAGTAAATGGAAGAAGCTATAGGGGATGCTCCTCACCTAGGTTAGAAGTCTCCCTTGACGTGAAGTGTGGATGCAAGGATCCTGCTTTGAACAGGTTGCAAGTAGGGCTATCTCTGAGGTAAAATGGTTGTTGACTTGCACCTGAGCAAATCGTTGTAAAATCTAGTGAGTCGGGACTGGGTTGACTCAGTTAAAACTTTCAATCATCAATGAGTTGGTTTGCCCCAAGGGTTCCCCTAGCTACTAGGCGAGATTGAAACCCATTGAAACCCAGGCCTTACCAATCTTCAACCAGTGATTGAAGATGGTAAGACACGGCAATAAAACTGGTCGGGTTAGCCCACCACTGAGTGCAGAGTTGACTCAGTGTATAACTACTGAGTTTACCTATGCAACGATTGTAAGTAGAACTGATTATTGACTGAGTTTGATAGGTATACCTGAGCAGGGATTTTCCTCTATTGTTGAAGAGATTGCAGCCCGAATAAGCTCTCAATGATGACCGCTTAGAGGTTTTACTCTGATTTTGAAGATAGTCACTGAGTCAGTATTATCTCAGGACGCTCGGAGAGGAGTTTTGCAGGGAAAAGACGAATGCCATACTTGTCCTTAGGAATAGTTCTCATGACTCGCGTAGGGAGGATAGGGCTGATATGGTTCGTCTGATGGAAGCTGGACTAGCTCGATTCTAAGACTGGGAAGGCTGTAGTTCAAAGGAGTTTCTCCTACCGACGTCTGTACACAACTAGAAACGGTCGGTTCAGATCTGTATGGCCCACTGAATGGTGTGGCTGGGTCGAGTTGCAACAGAGTCTGCAACTCAAACTAGAGCCGATCCACCCTCGTTCCTCACTCACTCACCCTATTACGATCAACACCCAACGGTGAATGGCCCAAACCGAGTCGAGTTACTACCTTGCCTGCAACTCGCCTCAACAGTGCCTACACTCTCTCTCCCTTGTTGTTTTCTTTCTTTCCTTTTATTCCTCTCTCTCAGGTCTTGGGAGTCGCCCTAAAAATCTGGATATTTATAGAGGTTTCTACTTCTGGGTCCTTCTTCTGCTAATCAAGGGAATTAACGAGTTATTATCTCAAATGGTCGAAATACATTATCAGCGTTTTACATACTCACTAATCGTATGCACGTGCCTAGACTACGTTTTAGATAGGTTTTTGGTGAGGTGGGACACATGATGGACGTCACAGATGGGTGAATGGACCATACACACAGATGGTGGGTTACTTAGTTGGTTTGGGAAGATGAAGTACCCAAAAATGGTAAATCTGCAATGGGCGGTTTATCTCTGGATCAGGGCCGTTTGGACGGTTCTGATAGGACCTAAGAGTACGTGGGGTCCATTTTATGGTGATAGATGGCTGAGAAAATCGAACACTATTAGCTGGGAATAGGCAGTTTGCGCCGTTTCTACATCTCGCCCGATTCTCTTCAATTTCTCAGCAGACTCTGATATTTTGAAAGGAAAACCTAAAACCAACGACTAGGATGCGATTTTGAGAGATATACATCAGATAAGGTCGGCTGAGATGGATAGTTCCCATAAATGGGAATGATTTTCTCCGTCGTTTGCTGCTGCCTTGGCATTACCAAAAATGGAACGGTGATTGTGTATTACACGGTGTATGAGCGCGTGGCTCGGAGCTTACCTGGCTGACTGGATTGCCAGCAAAACGTGCGATTTAAAAGGGTCTCACATCCAGGCGTTGAGTCGGGATGGCCTCGCTGATCCGAAGCTCAAGCTCTCCATTGAAGCACACGATTCTAAAATTTACCTAGGTCAAGGTCGATGGGCGTAACTGTCCACGATAGACAGTTTGGATCTGATGAAAGCAGCACCGTTGGCTCTATATGATGGCTCATATAAGGCAGACGGTGGCACCATTCAGATCCCGTGTGCGGCGGGAAAATGGGTGAAATGCATCTAACTTGGAATTGCATCGGGTCAAATAGAGTTTGACCCGGTTCCTTGCTCGGTGTACAACGTGTGCGGTCTAGCTGCATACGCACACGGGTTCGATGTGGGGTCCACTTGGATTTCAAGGTCGATCCATGCTGTCTGTTCGATTTGAAGGGTCCCTCGACACATAAGTTTGGAGTTCTAGGAAGTTTTGACTGTTTGGAATGGGGTTTTGAGTTGACTATATTTCGTACCGGGCTTATAGATTCCCTAGGTTGGGGGATCAGTTTACCTTCTTTTCTGCAGCTAATGTACCTAGGGATTTCTAAGTGTTTGATTGTTCTCAAGTTGATCGGTCCTATTCATTTACTTATTTATTTATTGATCAAATTTAAATTTATCATGAGAATTTGAGGGTCGTTACAATCTCCCCTCCTAAAAGAAAATTTCGTCCTTGAAATTGTACCTGAGTGGGGTTTTTGAAAAGGTGTGGATACTTTTCCTCTATCTCAGCCTGGCGTTCCCATGTTGCTTCTTCAATTCCTCGACGAGACCACAAAACTTTCACTAATGGAATGGTTTTTGTACGAAGAATATGCTCCTTGTGATCTAATATACGAACAGGGACTCAACATAACTAGCGTTGCCGTTCAATTCGACCTCCTCCCAATTGAGAACGTGAGACGTATCTGGTACATACTTTTTGGACATGGATACATGGAAGACATTATGGAAGTTGACAAGTTTTCTCGGGAGAGCAAGACGATAGGCAACTACTCCGATTCAGTCCATAATCTCGAAAGGTCCAATAAATCAGGGAGAGAGCTTTCCTTTCTTCCCAAATCGCATGACGCCCCTCATAGGAGAGATTATTAAGAATACGTGATCACCGACCGTAAATTTGAGATCTCGCCTACGATGGTCCGCGTAACTTTTCTGCCTACTCTGAGCCGTAAGTAAGCGTCTTCGAGTTATGTCTATCTTTTCCGTCGTCTCTTCAACAAGCTCAGGTCCCAATAAACTCCTTTCTCCGACTTCAGCCCAGCAATGCGGCGCTCGACAAGGTCGTCCGTATAAAGCTTCAAATGGTGCCATACCAATGCTGGTCTGAAAGCTGTTATTATAAGCAAATTCTGCGAGATGGATATGCTCATCCCAACAACCCTTAAAGTCTAACACGCAGGCTCTCAACAAGTCTTCTAGTACTTGGTTCATTCTTTCGGTTTGCCCATCTGTCTGGGGATGAAATGCTGTGCTAAATTTTAATTCTGTACCCAATTCTTCTTGTAATATTTTCCAGAAGGTGGAGGTGAACCTGGTGTCGCAGTCCGACACAATTTCTCTAGGAATGCCATATGCACGAACTATCTCCCGCATGTACCGCTTGGCTAAGTCATCAACTGAATTATTTACACGTATAGGAAGGAACCGGGCTGACTTGGTAAGTCTGTCAACGATTACCCAGATAGAGTCATGATTCCTACGTGTCTTTGGAAGTCCTGAGATGAAGTCCATGCTAATACAGTCCCACTTCCATTCGGCGAGAGGTAACAGTTGCAAAAGACCTGGCGGCTTACGGTGCTCTGCCTTCACTTGCTGGCAAGTGAGACATTTTAAAACGTATTCTGCAATATCCCGCTTCATATTTTTCCACCAATATTGACGTCTGACGTCCCGATACATTTTTGTACTTCTCGGATGAACGGTCAGACGGGACTTGTGCGCTTCACTCAGTATTGCCTGTTTTAATTCCGTCACTGCTGGTACACAGATACGCCCTCGATACCTCAGGCCACCGTCGGAACTGACGTACCAGTCTGGCATCCCTTCATTCTCACACCCTAGTCTCAACTTCTTTAATGTTTCGTCCTGGTCTTGAGATTCGATAATACGGCATATCAAGGCTGCTTCTATAACTAACGAAGCTACCAGGATACACGGTCCTTTGAAAGACAACTGCGCCTCATAGTCCTGGATAAAATCCTTCATCTCATCATTTCTTACCGTGAGACCAACCATAACTTCGTGATTCCTTTTTCGACTCAAGGCATCCGCTACAAGGTTCGCTTTACCAGGATGATAAGATACTTCAAATTTGAAGTCTTTCAGTATTTCCATCCAATGACGTTGCCGCATGTTCAGATCTTTCTGAGTGAAGATATACTTCAAACTCTTGTGATCGCAGAATAATTCGAACTCCTCCCCATATAAGTAGTGCCTCCAAAATTTCAGGGCGAAAACCACTGCGGTGAGTTCCAGGTCGTGGGTAGGATAATTTTCTTCATGTTTCTTCAGTTGCCTGGAAGCATAAGCAATCACCTTCTCATTCTGCATGAATACGCATCCTAGCCCTTTCTGCGATGCATCACTATAGACTACGTACTTGGCCCCCTCTTCTGGAAGTGTGAGCACGGGGGCAGAGGTGAGTCTTTTCTTAAGTTCCTGGAAGGACGTCTCTGCTTCAGCGTTCCAACTGAATTTCACGTTCTTCTTAGTCAATTGGGTTAGGGGTCGAGCAATACGAGAAAATTCTTTTATGAATCGCCGATAATATCCAGCCATACCCAAAAAGCTCCTGACTTCTGTGACCGTATCAGGCCGTTCCCACTTTACTACAGCCTCGACCTTGGTTGGATCAACCGCGATTCCTTCCTTCTTCACGACGTGACCCAGAAATTTTACTACTTCCTTCCAGAAGTCACATTTTGTTAATTTTGCATACAGTTGCCTTTCTTGGAGGGTCTTTAAAACGGTTCTCAAGTGCTCCTCATGCTCTTCACGACTCTTGGAGTAAACCAGGATGTCATCGATGAAGAGTATGACAAATCGGTCTAGGTATGGCATAAAGACCCTATTCATTAAGTCCATAAATACCGCAGGTGCGTTAGTGGTGCCCATATCTAGTGCGGAACGCTGTCTTGGGTATGTCTTCTTCTCTAACCCTCAACTGGTGATACCCCGACCTGAGATCAATCTTTGAGAAATGTTTGGCACCCTTGAGCTGGTCAAATAAGTCGTCGATGCGAGGTAGGGGGTACTTATTCTTCACTGTAGCCTGATTCAATCTCCTGTAGTCGATACAAAGGCGTTGCGATCCATCTTTCTTTTTCACAAATAGCACTGGTGCGCCCCATGGAGACACACTAGGGCGGATGAATCCCCGTCCCAATAATTCATCGATCTGCACCCGCAATTCTTCCATCTCACATGGTGGCATTCTATATTGAGCCATGGATATCGGGGTGGTACCAGGTAGGAGGTCAATGGTAAAATCTACCTCTCTCCTTGGTGGTAACCCTGGTATGTCTTGAAATACTCCCGGGAATTCATTAACCACCGATATCTGGTCAATGGTGATCTCTGCTGATTCTGCTTTTTCCAGAGCTCGTAGACCTTCGTAGGTCTCATATTGACACCTTCCTTGAATAGTGAAGGGTGACTGCCCAGGTAATGTTATTGTGACCGTCCGGGCATGACAGTCCAATATTGCATGAGCCTGGGTAAGCCAGTCCATACCAATAATGATATCGAACTGTTTCATTTTCATTACAACTAGGTCCATACGAGTCTCATGACCTTCCAATACAACCAAGCATGCAGGGCAAAATCTCACAGTTTTCACGAATCCTCCCATTGGAGACACAATGACCAGGGGTCGTTCAAGATGGTTCAATTCTAAGTTCAATTCTTTAACTATAGATGAGCTAACAAGAGATATAGTAGAACTCGAATCAAACAGAACAAACATTGGAACATTCTGAATGTAAGCTGTACCTTGGACAACTCGTGGAGTGTCCCCATCCTGTTCCTCTGCGGACACAGCGAATACCCGAGCTGTTGGGGCTTTGTTCTGTGGTAGAGCTGCTGGTCTCTGAAATGGAGGTTGGCTACTGATAGGTGGCCTAGTCATAGGCTGTGGTGGGAGGGGCCGAATTGCTAGCGGTGTAGGCTTATTGCCCTCATCACGTGCCCTCTTGAAGCAAAACTTCGCGGTATGCCCAGGCTTCCCACAATAGTTGCACGACATACTCAAAGAAGTCCTGGCTCGCTTGTCAACCACAGCGAGGCTAGGAGGTGGTGGAGCGGTTCTGGCTTGGCTACCCGAATCCTTGGACTGAGTTCAAGCTTCCATCATCTGGTCTATGTCCTTTTCCACACTGGTGGCCTTGTCTACTACTTGCGCATATCAAGAAAAGTCTAAGCAGCACAATTTTGACCTGATTCCCAGTCGTAGACCATCTCTGAATTTCCTCAGTCTGACCCTTTCTTCACTTACAATAGTCGGCATGTACCGAGAGAGTTCAGCAAAACGGGCCTCGTATTGCGCAACCGTCATATTTCCCTGCTCGAGTTTGAAAAACTGTGACACCTTCTCGTCACGGAATGACTCTGGGAAATATTTCTCATTGAACTTTGACTGGAACCTCTCCCAAGTCCATAGATAATCTGTTGTAACAAGCCTACGCGTAGCATCCCACCATTCATCTGCTTCCCCTTCGAGTGTGAAAGTGGCGAGAGTTACCTTCTGCGTATCTGAACACCTCAATGGCTCCATAAGTTTCAGCATGCGCTTCAGCCAATGCTCTGCCACAATGGGGTTGGTAGTCCCAGAAAAAGTCGGGGGTCGCATCTTCTGGAATCTTTCAAACACGTTGGCATCATTCCCTACAACTGGTCGCGATGCTGATATGTGTGGCCTCTGATATAATTCTTCCACTGTGGCTGCCATGGTGGCCTGTTGTTCCCTCATGAAGGCCTGCTGCTGGCTTAGCAAGGCAACCATTTGTTCCCAAACGTCTGGTGTCGGGACTCCTGACTGTGCCTCAAATGATGAGGTCCTCTCTGCATGAGTTGGGTGAGGCGTTGGGATGGCCCTTGCCCTAGACTCTGAGTCAGGTTCCTCAGATTGTACCGGGAGCGCCGAGGTGTATATAGGACTTGCTTCCCTACTCGGTTCTTCTGGTTCCTGTGGCATAATCAGAGTCGCTTGAACCTATTGGGACCGCGTCTTTGGAGGCATCGTATCCTGTAGTTTAGGAACACGATGTCAGGGCACAATACTCTATATTTATCGTACTTTAGTACAGTTTTATCATAAGGATTTCGCAATCCAAGGGATCCTACGCTTTCTATGCTTTTACGTAGTAGTTTCTTCTTGACTAAGGAAATTTTTTCTTAGAGGGGACTACATTTCTAGTTCTTGGGTCTGGGTTCATGATAGATAAAATGAGGTTTTTTTTTTTTTTTTTTTTTGTTTTGTTTTTTTCAGGCAGTGACGTTATGCCTTAATTGACCGTGAGCCAAGTGTCCGGAGACTATAATATAGTGTCTGTAGTTCAAATTTCCAATTCCCATATCAAGTTCAAAAGTCTATAGAAATAGTTGAGATACTATCTATGTTAAGGACATCTATACCATGTACAATGATGAATTTCAGTAGAGTGAGTTATGGTAGCAGTCATATAGCATTAAGTGAGCATATGAATGAAAGGAAACACAGGAAAATTTGACAAGATTAAGGTTTACTCATATTTACTAATCGTAGTTCATGAATCACAAATTTCTAACATCTTACAAAGTTTGCAATCTCATCGTGGGTAAGATAATTGATAGCTTAAAGATTACGCTGTTTACACCTAGTACTTACATTTTCATAGTTAGAATATCTCAACCATTCAATCAATGAATATTTTAATTTGTTGTACTCAAGAAAGATATTATAATAGAGTTCAAATTTCTGTAAAAATGTGGAGTTTATGTACTTACTTGAATTGAGAGTCAAGTCTCTGCAATACTAGCATAGATAGAATATTCGTTAGTCAGAAAAATATTTTATAGTGGAGTGTAGTCAAATAAGGGTGTTGACATGAGAAAGTGTATATGCCTGAAACCTAAGGTAATTATGGAATTTAATACCGAGGACCTATTTTTGAGTTTCTAAGTTCTTAAAATAACCTAAATCTAGTGGGAAATTTTCTCCTAAGTTCAGTTTCCTAGTTTAAGGGTTATCTAGGGAATTCTAAATGTAAAATGTAGAAAGTTCGTACAAACTCCTTCCCAAAGGCAAGGTTTGTCTAAACTCTCTCTCTCTGATACCAACTTGTAACACCCAGATTCTCGTGACCCAAGGACGGTAGCCTGAATACGAGAACCCGAGGGTTAGGTCATAGAATAAAACTACCATTCATCCGTGTAACGACACAATCACAATAATAAAGTATGACCATGGTATAGGCTAACTAAAAGAGTTCAACATGCGTAAATAAAAGTATTACGTAAAGCAAGTAACGCTAGATCCCACAGCAGGGGATTTTTAATTACAATTCCCAAAGCGAGCAAAACTGAGATAATGTCTAAAAGCATGAAAGAAAACAATCCTAGGTCATTAGTTGAGCTCCGACGGCTCAACCGGGTCGGCATACTGTTCTTCCTCTCCGTACTCCTCTTCTGCTGCACCAGGGGTGTCGGCATAGGCACCATTTCCCTCCGTCATACCTGTGTCTATTTGGTGCAAACGCACTATTATGTGAGTGAAAACTCAGTGAGAATTTCCCTCATAGATTCAACCATAACACATCATTCCAAAATAGATTAACAGTTCATATATATAATTCACAGGACGATACAAATACAGATACAACATATTCAAATTTCAAGGAGACAAATCATGAAATTATAAATGAATGAATGGGTGTATGGATGCATGTTCAAGTCACAGATCTAGGTATGCAATCCAGTTGTCAAAATAAAAGACCGCCCGTGGTAGGTAGACTACTTGGAAAAGGCCATGAAGGTGAGTGCGCCCAAGGACGACCTCCTGAAAAAATACTCGGGGTATGCTCGAGGAGGTATAAAATCCCGGAAAAGCCTTATGTAAAGAAAGAGCGGCCCAAAATGTACATGTACACAAACCTGATGGTTGGACTTAGGTAATAGGACCTTGCACAATCCAACAAGATGTGACCTACAATGAACACTCGGAAAAGCTCATATGTCATGCGTGGATGTTATGCACCATGACACATATATGCATTACTTTGATAGAATAGTAATAACCTTCAACTTCCAAAAAGGAAGTATCCAACCATGCATTCCACATGAATTCTTTACCTTCAAAGGAGGGCTCACCAAGAGTCATGTGAATTTTCAAGTGAGGTCATATCATCTGAATTATCTAAGAGTCCTTCTAAGTCCCTTAAGGACTCTTCCCATAATCATTCTTCATACTACTCACAAGGTATGATGAGTAAGAATTTGTTAAGCTCAGGTCAAGCACTTTAGAGTTATATTCATGATATAATGATAACAAGAAGAATTTCGTCTCACGGCAACAGTAATGATAATGGAAGATGAAATCTCAATCATCCCTTTGTACATTATATGTAAACACCTTCATAATTGCCATATCTTAAGAACTATCCACAAGATAGGATCACTAAATTAGAGATTAGAGAATATAGAAAGTTATGAAGATAATGTTTCACTACACAATTCACAGCAAATCCTGTGTGGAATCTTTCTTAACATATCTAACAAAGATATATTCATAGGCAAGTGATTATAAATGTAACATGGAGTTTATAAGGTAATACATCACATCCATAATTATAAGGAATTGTAACATTGAAGTAATTTCTTCATGAAAATCAGGGTAACTAGGAATTAATAATCCTCTAAAATTCTCTACATTAGAGATGTAATCTACATGGAAATCAGTAAATGGAAGAAGCTATAGGGGATGCTCCTCACCTAGGTTAGAAGTCTCCCTTGACGTGAAGTGTGGATGCAAGGATCCTGCTTTGAACAGGTTGCAGGTAGGGCTATCTCTGAGGTAAAATGGTTGCTGACTTGCACCTGAGCAAATCGTTGTAAACTCTAGTGAGTCGGGACTAGGTTGACTCAGTTAAAACTTTCAATCATCAATGAGTTGGTTTGCCCCAAGGGTTCTCCTAGTTGCTAGGCGAGATTGAAACCCATTGAAACCCAGGCCTTACCAATCTTCAACCAGTGATTGAAGATGGTAAGACACGGCAATAAAACTGGCCGGGTTAGCCCACAACTGAGTGCAGAGTTGACTCAGTGTATAATTACTAAGTTTACTTATGCAACGATTGTAAGTAGAACTGATTATTGACTGAGTTTGATAGGTATACCTGAGCAGGGATTTTCCTCTATTGTTGAAGAGATTGCAGCCCGAATAAGCTCTCAATGACGACCGCCTAGAGGTTTTACTCTGATTTTGAAGATAGTCACTGAGTCAGTATTATCTCAGGACGTTTGGAGAGGAGTTTTGCAGGTAATAGCGAATGCCATACCTTTCCTTAGGAGTGGTTCTCATGACTCACGTAGGGAGGATATGGCTGATATGGTTCGTCTGATGGAAGTTGGACTGGCTCGATTCTAAGACTGGGCAAGCTGTAGTTCAAAGGAGTTTCTCCTACCAACGTCTGTACACAACCAGAAACGGTCGGTTCAGATCTGTATGGCCCACTGTCTGGTGTGGCTGGGTCAAGTTGCAACAGAGTCTGCAACTCAAACCAGAGCCGATCCACCCTCGTTCCTCACTCACTCACCCTATTACGATCAGCACCCAACGGTGAATGGCCCAAACCGAGTCGAGTTGCTACCTTGCCTGCAACTCGCCTCAACAGCGCCTACACTCTCTCTCCCTTGCTGTTTTCTTTCTTTCCTTCTATTCCTCTCTCTTAGGTCTTGGGAGTCGCCCTAAAAATCTGGATATTTATAAAGGTTTCTGCTTCTGGGTCCTTCTGCTAATCACGGGAATTAACGAGTTATTATCTCAAATGGTAGAAATACATTATCAGGGTTCTACATACTCACTAATCATATGCACGTGCCTAGACTACGTTTAAGATAGGTTTTTGGCGAGGTGGGACACATGATGGATGTCACGGATGGGCGAATGGGCCATACACACAGATGGTGAGTTACTCAGTTGGTTTGGGAAGATGAAGTGCCCAAAAATGGCAAATCTACAATGGGCGGTTTATCTCTGGATCAGGGCCGTTTGGACGGTTCTGATAAGACCTAAGAGTACGTGGGGTCCATTTTATGGTGATAGATGGCTGAGAAAATCGAACACTATTAGCTGGGAATAGGCAGTTTGCGCCGTTTCTGCATCTCGCCTGATTCTCTTCAATTTCTCAGCAAACTCTGATATTTTGAAAGGAAAACCTAAAACCGACGACTAGGATGCGATTTTGAGAGATATACATCAGATAAGGTCGGCTGAGATGGATAGTTCCCATAAATGGGAATGATTTTCTCCGTCATTTGCTGTTGTCGTGGCATTACCAAAAATGGAACGGTGATTGTGTATTACACGGTGTATGAGGGCGTGGTTCAGAGCTTACCTGGTTGACTGGATTGCCAGCTAAACGCGCGATTTAGAAGGGTCTCACATCCATGCGTTGAGTTGGGATGGCCTCGCTGATCCGAAGCTCGAGCCCTCCATTGAAGCACACGATTCTAAAATCTACCTAGGTCAAAGTCGATGGGCCTAACTGTCCACGATAGACGGTTCGGATCTGATGAAAGCAGCACCGTTGGCTCTATATGATGGCTCATATAAGGCAGACGGCGGCACCATTCAGATCCCGTGTGCGGCGGGAAAATGGGTGAAATCCATTTAACTTGGAATTGCATCGGGTCAAACAGAGTTTGACCCGGTTCCTTGCTCGGTGTACAGCGTGTGCGGTCTAGCTGCATACGCACACAGGTTCGATGTGGGGTCCACTTGGAGTTCAAGGTCGATCCATTCCGTCTGTCTGATTTGAAGGGTCCCTAGACACCTAAGTTTGGAGTTCTAGGAAGTTTTGACTGTTTGGAATGGGGTTTTGAGTTGACTATATTTCGTATCGGGCTTATGGATTCCCTAGGTTGGGGGATCAGTTTACCTTCTTTTCTGCAGCTAATGTACCTAGGGATGTCTAAGTGTTTGATCGTTCTCAAGTTGATCGGTCCTATTCATTTACTTATTTATTTATTGATCAAATTTAAATTTATCATGAGAATTTGAGGGTCGTTACACCTCAAAGGGACCTTCAGAGTCCCCGGGCCCTGAGTCGGTGGTCCCTGGTTCGGAGTCAGCTTCCGCTCCTCGGACCTTCTCAACTTCATCAGAGTTGCTAGACATTGTAAAAGAAAAAGTCTAAATGGTGGAAGACTCACTACGCTGAAGGCGATTCGCTTTATAAAAAAATTTCTCTACTCCGACAGCTTCCTCCGAGCGAAATCCTTTCTCCGGCGATCGGAAACCCTTTATCCGGTGAGGAAAAACCACTTTCCGGTAGAAGAGATTTGCAAAGAGCAAGGGAATAGGAATCAAAAGAGCTAGAATACAAGAGGGGAATGAGAATGAGAGCGAGAGGGGTTTATATAACCCTTCCATCACTCAACGTCATCATTGCAGATAGCTGTCCTCGAAGCCAAGGTGGCTCGGTACTGTCACCAAGGGATACATGGAGGGAGCTAATAAGCTCGAGTCTGCGTTCCCAGGTCCGAGTCTCATCGGCATTAAAAGTTATTTATGGCGCAGGCAGCCTCTCGCCTCTCTATGGGCTCGTGGCATCGTTTCCTCTGCTCCGCCGATTATGAATCATAATCGTCGCCACGTGTCCTTCGTTCAGAGGTCGAAATCCGAAGAGTCGCAACCGTCGTACTGCACGCGTAACCTGAAGCGCAATCGTTGCAGTGATTGTGCTCAATCATCCCAACCGTCATTGTGAACAAAGGCGTGGAGGCATCGCCCTGTTTCCCCAGACATTTATTCTTTAAGTCTGAGCTTGAATTAAGAGAGTAGGGGGCTTCTATTATGGGAAAATCTGTATGGGGTCAAACAGGGTCGACCTAAGCCATCTGAACCAGTCAATAAGACCTCAGAAAGAGAACATGTCGGTGCGATCGGGCCTCCGGACTATGACCATAGGTTGGGTAAGACGAGCTCTCGTCCTCGTCCTCGTCCTCATCTGAAGAAGGTTGGCCGAGCCAAGCCCTCGTCCTCGTCCTCATCCTCATCTTCATCCGAAGAAGGTTGGCCGAGCCAAGTCCTCGTCCTCGTCCTCATCCTCATTCTTCATCTGAAGAAGGTTGGCCGAGCTGAGTCCTCATCCTCATCCTCATCCTCATCTTCATCCGAAGGTTGGCTGAGTCGAGCTCTCGTCCTTGTCCTCGTCTTCATCCAAAAAGCTACAGTCCCGGATCGACTGACTCATCCTCAGGCTAGAGGCCGAGAGCTAAGCTCTGAATAAGCACACCCAACAGACTCCAACCCCGATAACTCAACTATGTATTCCGACTACAGGTACTTAGCTGCGGCTTTGGATAGGACGAGGCCCGAGCCCTGATGAAAATACTCCGAGTACCGAATTGGAAGACCAATCTGAATGTGGATGTGGCCGAAGATCACGCCTGGGGATACACTCTATTAAGACACAATGCGTTATGCAATCCAAAGATTGTGGAGTATCGCCACGATCATAGTATCCGCTTGATTGAGTAGATCATGTCAAGATATACGGACACGATCCGCCCGACCCACATGTATAAATACCAGGGGACTCCATTACTACAGGTACGCAATATCTCGCACCCTCTCTCTACATTACATAACTTAGACCCAGATTTTCTAACATGTCTTAGGCATCGGAGGGTCCCTTGTTTAAGTCAAGGTCTCCTTTGCTTACTCTTTTGGTGCAGGACTGGGGTCCGTTTCTAGTTCGCAGCATTGAGTGGAGGGTGGTCCAGATTTTGACCTCAATAGGTTGTATCTTGCAACATTAGTAGAAGCTTCAATGCCATCAGCCTGCATTTGTTAGTCCTGCAATATTTGAACCGATCCGAACTTTGTCGAATCCGATCCAACTCGGTTTTCATGACCGAGTCAGACTTGGATCAGCTCAGGACAGCAAGGGTTCGGGTCGGTCTGAGTCAGATGACCCGGACTCGGTCCTGAATCGGTCCGAGTTCGAGTTAGCCCATGTAGAATCTGGACCGAGTCGAGTTGGACCCAATCTGATCCGACTCGATCTGAATGCCCAACTCTAATTACAAGGATTAATTACCAAAATAATACCATTTCTCTTCTCTGCCAAGCATTCCAAGCATTAATTATCATCTTAAATTACGCCAAGCGGTAGTGTGTTGGGAATAAGTACCACAGGGACTCCCACATCTGATTTTCTATAGGCCCGCTCTGACATGTATGTGAGATCCACTCCAACCATTATATGAATAATCCAGTTATAGACACAGAGCCAAGAAATTAGGCTAACCTGTGATTCAGATGGGCCACACCAATGGACGAGGGAGACATCCACCCTCGATTTTTACGGGGCCCATCATGACGAAACTGTGAAATCCATTCCAATGTCAACCAAAACTAATCCAGGGTTCCATAAATCAGGTCCATACATGATCATTCATATGAGCCACACCAAAGGAAATAGTTTAGTGGGTGAACCTTTCCATGTACAATGTTTTCAATCGTATGGTTGACCTGAAATAAGGATGGGGATGAAATTTGAAACCTTGATCTAATATGGGGTGACATACTTGATGGACGGGGTTGATTTTGCATTAACACAACAATCCACCCAAGCCATGGCCACTTTTCCATGCCAAAATGAGATTAGCAAGCGGTGGAAGCATTTACTTTCATTCATTAAGAGAGATTGCTTTCATTAAATACGTGGCTAGTTGGACGAAAATGCAATGTCGAGCATTACTTATATGCCAAAATGAGATTAGCAAGCGTTGGAAGCATTTACTTCCATTAATTTAGAAGATTGCTTTCATTAAATGCGTGGCTAGTTGGACGAAAATGCAATGTTGAGCATTACTTTTATATATATATATATATATATATATATGTGTGTGTGTGTGTGTGTGTGAATGTCAGTGCACACTCCACTGTTAGCCACCCCCACTGGGGAATCGATTGGGTTAGCAAAAAAAAATCAGCGTATTAGGTATATCATCTAAAACCATGTGAAGACATGCCTAAAACATATAAAAGCTTCTGATAGGGCTCACTAGAGTTTCGGATGCAGCAAAAACATGGTCTGACCCCTCATCCAAGTGGGACACATAATGAATGGGCTGGATTTGTGAACCACATCTTGATGGGCCCCATAAATAATTATGAAGGTTTTGATGAGAGGGTGACCCTCTCAACTTTTGTATGTGGTGTGGCCCACCCAAGTCATCGATTGACTTGATTTTTAAGTCCCTAGCCTACCATGTAATGGTGCATTTGACTGATGGTGTTGATGTTCGACACACATCACGGTGGGGCCCACAAAGCTCAACCTCACCCATGAGGTCGACATTATAGTACCATTTCTCATATTATATATATATTGAAAATCTGTATCATGAAACTATTGCAAGATTTTTAAAAATATCTCACCGGCTGATGGGAAATGTAAAGGTCTGATTAAGGTTAAGGCAAAGCCTTGTTTTGGAAATATCTTTATTTTTGAAACTGACAATAAAGCCTAAGTGGGACCACTGTCCTAAAAATTAACTCAAGCCTAACTCCTGGGGCTTGCCTGACAGGGTAGCTGGTTCCATTGATTGCCCTAATAGATGTCTGACCCAAAAATCTCATTTACCTGGTGGGGGCCGATCGATGTTTGTAACAAATGAATTGAGTAGGAAAATGTCACATTTGTTTCATGTAATGTGATGCATCTAACTTACGGGTACATGATGTGGTCCACCTAATGGACTATGCTTGGACCTTATATAAGTTTGTTGTGTCAGCACATGCTTTGGTGTGTGGATCTATAAGGCATGCATGTGGTTTTAGGAATACTGCTTCCACAGATCTGGGGAGGTTTGTTCAAACACATCCAAAGGTATGTAAAACTCTTATTTGGTGGTCGACACATGATTATTGATTTTAATTTGATTATTGAATTATTTAAATTGAGCAATTCAGCAAGCTCTACTATAGTTGTAATCATTACATATAAGTTTGAGGGTGTATGTATGAACCTTAGTCCCTATATATGGCTATTAAGACATATATGAAAATTTATACTCTAGAGAAAATAAGTGTGATGGGTAAGCTTTTCCATATTCTTTATATATATATATATATATATATATATATATATATATATATAATTATATATATATATATTATTATATATCTTGATTTCCTCCTCACCACCACATAGAAAACTTTAATTTTATTGAGATGTCTTCATGAGGATAATTAAGGTACGAGCAATCCTTTTGGCAACGTTCCCTTATCGGTAATGTCTTCCCACACAGATACTCATTTAAGATTATAGTTTAAAATTTTCATTATCAATGTATAGACTGTCCATTTATTTTGTTATTTAGATTATAAAGTATTGATGTGGAGCACACCTAAACTTTTTCATTTCGATCTAAGGATATATTTGAGTGATCCAAGTTATTTATATGATGGACCTCATCTTATTTTCATTTCGTTCTAAGGATATACTTGAGTGATCCAAGTTATTTATATAATGGACCTCATCTTATATGTGAATAGCGAAAATTAAAAGACTATTACAAATCAACAAGAAAATTGTGTTGAATTCTGTGTTTTGATAGTTGTAATTCGCTGTAATGAATTGTAGAAGTTTAATGATTAAAATTTATAATACCAGTCACTTAGTTAATGATCGAGAATTTCCTTATTTAGATAGATGTGGTAAAAGTAAAATTATGATAATAAATTTCTTTATTTATCTATTATTATATTTGCTTTTGACCACTAAATTACATATTTAAATTATTATGGTAAAATCATAATAATAACAATTTCACATTTCAATATTTTTCAAATGTGCCATCCAAACAGGCCGTTAGATGAGCATATGTAAACAACTGGATCATTTGACCCTTTTCTTTTAAATATAGACATTTTTCTTAACCTCTAAATGATTAAAGTGTTGAATTACTATAATATGAGTTTTTTTTTTTTTTTTTTTTTTTTTTTCTAGGTATAATCGCAATCAGGTTGATCATATAAATAATTTGGGTAATTGATCGTGATCCAATTTAAATAATTGAAAAGGACCCCATCCAATGGCTAAAAGATCCGAGGAATCGAATTCCAACACGTCAATGAGTATTCTAGCAAGAACCGCCCTTCCGTGGAATTGGTATCCCAAGAAGATGTGGGACTCATATGATGTATGTATCACATCTTAACCGTCCATTGGATTTTTCCAGTCAGGTTGCTCAATTGACATAAAAATCAGCTCAATCCAAAACTCTTGTGGGACACAGCACACGGTACAAGGTAGGAGAGCATGCCATCATTGATTCTCACCGGGGCTACCTGAGTTACAGAACATCATGAATTTTGTCTTCACCCTTCATCCATGGCATATGAATGGTCTGGACGGACTGGATTTTGTATAGATAATATGATGGGCCCCACACGGAAATCAAGGGTGGGTGTACCCTATCCCCTTTGTGTGGCTCACTTGAGTTACCCTTTGGAGAGATTTTTTTTAAGGCCAGGGTTAAGTGATGTGACACATCTGATGGACGGGTCGGATTTCATGAATACATCACGTTGGCCCACTTCTGAGCAGTTTAGATTACTCAAGGTTGTACACCTTCTAGCAAACGTCAATGTGGACCGTCGATGTTCTGATTTTTATAAGTGTGATTGGAATCTTGCGTTGGAAAACATGGTACCGTCCATGGTTTTGGAGGTTCGAATCTCTCGGACCCATTTGCCAACACATGCATGTCGGATGATTACGTGTCTTAATAGCCGAATATTTTAAATTCACGAGCCGTATAGCTTCAAGCTCTCCACGCCTTAGCCATTTCTTGATTGATTCTAAGCGTGCTCGAGCGGGTACACTTTCTTGGGGCCGGGCGTGTGAAAGATCCGAACCACTCATCAGGTGGGCCCCATCAGGTAGATGCACTGAGGGCACGGATTCAGTTGATCCCTGTGTGGCCCACCTTGATGTATTTGTTGTATATCCACACCGTCCATTTATTTTTTCAGCTCAGTTTTTGAAATGAGCCAATAAAAAATAAAAAATGATGCATATCCAAATCTCATATGGACCACATTATAGGAAATAGTGGTGATCATTAGAAACTTCTTGTGGGTAAGAAAAGTTTATGACAATATTTGTATTTCCCTCACTCCAAGTCTGTGTTACCTACACCCTGACCAATA